>CM010619.1:22885327-23306980 GCA_003430845.1 Xanthoceras sorbifolium | reverse complement strand
ATATAACAGTCAGGGATACAGTGCACTAGCTGTCTCCGGGATTCGCCTAAACTGGACTCAGCCAGGTTTGCCCCGCGAGATGCAGCAATCATCACTATCAGTACAATGGCTATCTCCGGGATTCGCCTAAACTGGACTTGCCAGGTTTGCCCCGCGAGATGCAACAGTGATTAATCTCATCAGTACAATATCTATCTCCGAGATTCGCCTAAACTGGACCTTGCCAGGTTTGCCCCGCGAGATACAACAGTCACGGATACAGTGAAATGGCTATCTCCGGGATTCGCCTAAACTAGACCTTGCCAGGTTTGCCCCGCGAGATGCAACAGTCATCAATATCATCAGTGCAATATCTATCTCCGGGATTCGCCTAAACTGGATTATACCAGGTTTGCCCCGCGAGATGCAATAATCATAAATTCATTTTATATATATATATATATATATTTTCAATCAATCAACAGTTTCAAACAATATTCATAACACATCATTCATCAATTTCATATCAAAACTTTCCAAACAATATTCATAATTTATACGCTATTCTCAAATACTTTCCTTTCATATAATCATTCGAAATCGAAAATCGAATCACGAGTAAAACATCGTAGTCAATTTAAACAATAAACATATTTATATGTATCAAAATATTCAAAAAGTGTAAAGTTCATATTAAAATGAATACTGAAACCGTAAAATTTTCAGAATAAGTGTACACCAACCTGGATTTCGTTTTCCACACAGTTTTTTTCTGGATTTCCTTTTCCCTTTCTCTTTTCTTTTCTCTTTTCTTTTCCTTTTCTTTCTCTTTCCTTTCTTCTTCCTTTCTTCTTCCTTTCTTCTTCTTCTTTTCTTCTCTCTCTTCTTCTTCTTCTTCTTCTTTCTTTCTCGGTCTCTCTCTCGGTCTCTCCTCTCTCTATTTTCTCCTCTCTTTCTGTTTTCTCTGTTTTTTGTTTTCTGAAGATTTCTGTGATGACTTATTTTTTTTATAAATTTCGGTCGTCGCGACCTGTGGCCGCGGTGACCTGGTCGCGTTGCTCTTTGGAGCAACTCCACCGCCTTCATCGCGAGCACATCTCGCGGTTGCTGTTGGTCGCGCGGGTGGTCGCGATGCTTACTGCCAGGATTTTCACTTTTTCATCGCGAGCCAGTCATCGCGATCTGTGGTCGCGGTGCTCAATGCCAAGAATCAACATTCTTCATCGTGAGCAGCTCATCGCGATCTGTGGTCGCGATGGCCAGGTCGCGATGCTCACTGTCTCAGTTTTTCACTCTCTCTTCGTGCATCGTTTTCGACCGTTTCAATTTGGTCCACTCGGAAACCATAAAATAAAAAAATTTAATTACATTTACACCCCTCAATTCACAAATTTTTTTTTCACATATTCAAAATTAATTACTCGAAATTTGGGATGTTACAGTCCATCAGAACTATCAGATTTAATCAACGATCCAGATGGTATCTTGACCAATTTTTTTAAAAAAAATTAAAAAGTTCATATTTGATCTAGACCGCCTCCACCATGAACAAATCTCTATGGATGGAGCTTCTATCTCTCCATGGAGTTCCCCCCGTCGTCAAAAGGCAGAGGCGGGGAGGTTCAGCGAGGGAGGCGAGCCTTCCCCGATCGTCGTGGAGAGGTCTCGCCTCCCCCCACGACAGGGACGCCTTCCTATTGGCAAAATGGGGCGGCGTCCCCGTCTTGGGGGAGGCGAGACCTCCCCACGACGATCGGGGGAGGCTCGCCTCTCTCGCTGAGCCTTCCCGCCTCCACCTTTCGGCGGCGAGGGGAATTCCATGGAGAGATGAAAGCTCCATCCATGGTGGAGGCGGTCCAAATCAAATCTGGACTTTTTAATTTTTCATTTTTTTTAAAAAAAATTGGTCAAGATACCATCTAGATCGTTCATCAGATCTGATGGTTCTGATGGACGGTCTAGATTGAATCTGGATTTTTTTTTACAAATCTCAAATTATTATTTTACAAAATTTTTAGATATTTTTTAAAAATGGACTAGAGTCATTTGTTTAGATAAAATTTATTTATTTTTTTATTTATATAATTATTATTTTTTTAAAAAATTTATGTTTTATATTTTTATTTTTTAACTAGGGGTATTTTGGCCATTTTAATATTTTTGGATGGTCAACCATTTATTTTAACGGTCAAACTTAACGGGAGGGGAGGTCAGTGTCAATTAATGCAAACTTTGATTCCGAGTGTAATTAGTCAAACCTCAGGTAGGTTGAGTGTAATTAGTTCTTTTCAGAATAATGTCAATGTCATGTACAATAATTTTTACATTATCAATAATCAATAATATTCACATAAATAACAATTTGGAAAAAAGTACATGTCATTCTTCATCGTCTAGCCGTGTAGAGTTTGCAAATATTTCAATGAACATTTTCTTCCTGAGAGCTTTCATTTGCTTTGCATTGAAATCAAACTTCTGTCTGTGTGCAACGATGTATTCAGCAAACATAAGGGTAATAATCTAGTTAAGAAGAGAAGAGGTATATCTTGAACAAAATAATGGTTCCAGATCTCTATTAATATAAAGCTTTAACAGCACAAATATCTATCTTGCAGAAATTAAATATATTAGGAATGTCCTTAACCTGAAGCTCAGAAGGCAATGGATAAAAGCCTAATCGATTTCCAAATCCAAGGAAGTGAACAATTCCATTCCGTACAAGGAGAGGAAGTACTTTTTTGACATAATCAATGGGCTTGGCCTCCTTCATAATATCTGCATCAGTAATCTGAGAAAAGAATGACAAAATTTAGACAATAATCTGAAAGGATACAGATTATACATACAAAGTGTGTGTAGAACGAAATAGATAACGTACTAGGCTGCCAATTGCTTCGATATCTATTGATTTCAAGTGAGGAGGAAGCTCTTTGATAATATTTATTTCATCCTTCAATTATTCATAAAATACTCTTCTTGGTAGATATCACCAAACTGGCTGTAGTTCCATTGAAACAACATGGTGTAAGTATGATTCTGGCAAACTATTAATTGAGTGAGCATGTGCCAATTGGCAGCAACCACAACTATATTTGGACATCAATAAAACATGTGATCTGATACAGGTTTTATGTGTCAAGTCAAGATTTGATGACAAGCTCATAGAGAAATACTATTGATAGAAACTCCAAAGTGTATAATTTATGATGACTTAAGTTACATCACTTTTCCAATTCATGTATTCAGATTATTACTAGTCACTGTTACTAGGTTTTAAAACCATCTGCTATAAACCAGAAAAAATTCAATTAGTAGCAGCCAAAGCAAGAAAATTTCTTTCAGTATTGTATTTTCTTTATAATAGTATGATAATCAACTTTCATCCTCAACTCTTTCCCAATAATATTTAATGCAAATCTGTCACTTAATGAGAGAGAAAGAATAACTATACATGAAGCAAACCACATTTCAAAATCTTGCCTAAATAAAATCAACTGACAAAGATGAAAAAACATTGTTCGGGTGTGCAACATCAACACTGCCCGTTTCAGATACAGCTATATATAGATGACACCATGAAAGTAACTACCAACAGAAATTTGAGTAAACATGTAAGAGCACAATATCAGACATAATCGCAGACCTAGGATCCTTCCATACATTGCTGTAAAGAAATCTTGGGAGAATAAGAGTTGCATTAAGCAAAGATGCCACAGCAACGGCGTTGCAAATCTGAAGGGAACAGCAATGTGTTACTAAAGTATGCAACTGCAATTATAAAAGAGACTGTATAGAAAGTTACAGCCACACACACAACTGCAGAGAAACAAACCAGTAAATTGACGGTTAGATCATAATCTGTTAGCTATAATTAAGTACTGCAATTGGAAAAAAAATAAAAAAATAAAACAGAGAATGCTGCATATGATAAAAATTCAAGTTTGAAGAATCAAATTTCAAACATAGTTCTTTTTCTGCAAAGCTTTGAAAGACACAGATTCAATCCTTACCAACCAATAACAATCTTTATCAAAAGATATTACCATTGAATACATTTATCTAAGTAAAAATCTTTCATCTCTCTTGGAAACTGAAAAGCATGTAGAACATGGCAGCTTAGATACTTACGGCAACGCGTTGTTGATTTAGTCCACCATTTGCACTAACTAATATGTAGCCATTACTTTCGCCAGGTTTTCCTGTCTCAACAAAATAAATTGAAGGAATTAATCATATTAACTTGTCAACATTCAACTTCACAGACTTATTCTGTAGTCATCAGTTTATCATGCACTAATGTTGCTTACAAGCAATTAGTTAATCTATTTAGATGAACTAATTTGGGAAAAGAACGGTCAATACCTAGATTTGGAGTTCTCCTATCAGCACAGGGTTTCCATACAGATGCCTGCCGATATGGTTCCTCCTAGAAATTTGATTTCTCTTGCTTGAACTCTTTCTAAAGCATAATAACGCTTTCAGAATTTCAAGGGGAAGAAGTTTACAATCATTTATTCTAACAAACATATATAGATATAACCACTGACGTAAAATTATGAAGCAGACCTCTGCAAGAGCACTGGAAGCCAAATTTAGAAGCCGGCCATACATCTCTATTGGTGGTTTTTCGTTGTTAATGTAGGCGACAATATTATCCTTTGCCTACATTAAGTAAAAGATTGTAACAACTAATTAGCATTGAGCACTCATCCCTGAATTATGAATCAATAATTCAAAAGAATTTGTGACATTGTTAGCAGAACAAATTTGCACCAGATAAGTTGCAGATCTGTACTGTTTGATTTGCAAAAGGGGAACAAAAATAAAAGCCTAAAACTGCAGAAAAAACAATAAGCATGCAATTGTTTCCTCTTCTCAAAGAAAAGGGCATACAGTTAAAATTATACAACAAAAGATACCACAAATTGACTTAATTGATGGAAAGCAGTAAAATTTGTGCATGATCAAGAGTAAACAAGTTAGTAATTGAGATATTCAGTCACGTAGATAGGAACTTTGATAGCTCTAGTTTTTTGATAGTGTAACTGAAACGGACATGGTGCACCACATACCATACCATCAGATGTATGAGGCTCACACAGCCATTCTTCTAAGATTTGATTTCTGACATAGATATTGTCAAATATGAACATAAAGAACTAAAATAAAAGTGGAACATACAAATGTTTGCGATAAAAAAAAAGCATGCAAAGTACTACCTTAGGCCCTTTCGAATTTTTAGAGGTTGAAGTGTTCTGAAGATTTATTGAATCAAAAATTGACACCATCAGAGAATCAAGGAAGAAAAAGAATCCCAACAAGACAAACATACAAGCAATTGATCTAACATGCTTCCGGAACCATGTATGCCTTTTCCCTACATAGGATCCCTTGAAAGAGCTGAACTTCCCAGAATCATTTTTCAACCCATGAAGCAAAACAACTTTGGATTTCCAATTATGATCCCCTCCTGACATTCTCCTCCCGAAGGAAGGATCATTTCCCGATAAAGTTTCTAGACTTCTAATCTGATAGTCCTTCATCCCAAAAGATATTTCGCTTTCTCAAATTCAGGATGTGAATTTCTTGAGAGCAACCATTACAATGCTGTCTTCTCTTAAGAACATCCAAATATCTAATAAGAACTTAAACACAGCAAGACCACCATATATGACATTAGCAGTATTAAGAGTCAATGATAATCACAGACTCTTAATAGGAAATTACAAATTTACAGAAACCGATAGAAAGCCCGCATCATCCTAGATTTCTACGCTCACTGTTTAAAATATTAAAAATTCATTTTTTGGACAACAATAACAAGAAACTCAACAAAGCTGCTTCTGCCTATATTAACAAGGACCCACCAACTCATTTGATCTTTTAAGTTATAAATTCAGGTTTGGTGGCACAAGTTTAACACCGAGAATGAGAAAGACATTGAATAAATGAATAACAAACTTACATAAGCATAAATTCAAAGTGAAGCTAAGCAGTAGGTGACAGTGATTTTTATTATATGTTGATGAGTGAAACCCAAGTCAGATATTTGAAAGTCTTGCAAAAGTAGATTCATATTGCCTGTAACAACAACTTGCCACCAAACGCAACAGATCATCAGTTTCCAGATTTCTGCCCATTTTGGAGCCCAAGAAATACAAAAAAGAAGAAGAAACATTCTTGAAACTGCCATTGAAGACTTCCTACAAGAAATGAAAGTGACATGGTTTCATCTATTTGGCGGGCCCTTTTGAACTAGCCACCTCGTCACTGTTAGCACCAGACACATGTGATAAAATATTGTAACTAGACATACCACAAAATATTTATTTTTATAGTGGCTATCAGATAAAGGCCCAATGATGTCCCTCCAGTCAGGCCCAATTACGAGCCCAGAATAAATGTTGAGCAATTACATGGAAACCACATGAGGTAGACTTTTCAAATAATTGACATTGTCATCCCCGCTATTAATCAAAGCGGGGAATGGATATTTTTTATCATCTAAATTTTTTATTTTATTTTAAAAAGGATAAATTAAAGAGTGCTTACAGGATTCTGCAAATCATCTATCTTTTTAGTGAAATAATTTTATACTAATAGCTGACTTTGATACAATCATGGAAGCACAACACTCTTTTCAAACTCCTTTCTGATTTTTTGAAGTTTACCAAGGACATTGGTTATGTCCATTCTTCTTTCTGACAATTCCTCAGAGCAACTCACAGCCAGTTGTAGAGTGGATGAGATACAGTCCACCTTAGCAGATAAATTTTCTTCTCCTAGTAAATTAGCATCTGCGATTTCAGTTACTGAATCTGGTAACGCCTCTTTGACCCACCATTTCAAGCTCATCCCTCCCTCAAACATGTTGTCTGTGGGCTTCTTTCTTGTGAATGTTTCCATCATCAGAATCCCAAAGCTGTATACATCACCCGTTACCGAAACAATTCCTTCCGATCCATACTCTACAATTGCGTTAAATGTTTATTCATTGTTAGATGAGGTAAAACACAACACAAAATAACAAAAAAAAGCTGCATCTCATAATGTATGCGTGTTTAAATAATTTAAAATGTTACCTGGTGCCATATATCCAATGGTGGCCAAGGTGTTGGTTTGTCTCATTGAATCCCCTTCTCCTAAGAGCTTGGCAATGCCAAAATCACCTATATGCGCAACCATATCTTTATCTAGCAGAACATTGCTAGGCTTCAAATCACAATGTACAATAGGTGTTGCATAGTCATGGTGGAGATATTCTAGTGCTGAAGCAACGTCGATCATTATGTTCAATCTTTATAGGGTATCCAAACAATAATTGTGAGAATACAGCCATGTTTCCAAGCTCCCATTAGGCATGTATTCAAGTACCAAGGCTTTGAAGTCTATGTTTGAGCAACTGCTAATAATTTTGACAAGATTTCGATGGCGGATTTTGCTCATTACTTCACATTCATCATCAAAACTCTTTGATGCTCTGTCCACCTGCAAATTGAAAACCTTCACTGCAATTATCATCCCATCCAAAAATTTTCCTCTGTACACTGAGCCAAAACCTCCTGTACCAAGTAGATTGCTTTCCTCATATCCGTTTGTTGCATTTTGAAGTTCTTGATATGAGATTCTTCTCCATGTAGCTAGAGTTAACACATCTTCTTCTTCTAAAGATTTTGATTTTCTCTTCCGGCTTCGTAACAAAAAATATGTAAAGGCTAGCACAAGTATCATTGATGCTATTGTTGGTAATATGTATATTGGTTTCATAACACTGGCTTTTTTCTTCTTGAGTTCTTGAAGAGCATGAGTTTTGCATTGGGGGACTTGCAGTCGTGAAGCTCCACAAAGTTCACTATTCCCCATAAATGATTCGGCTGAGAAGTTCGTGAAAGGACCTTCTGTAGGAATTTCTCCTTCTAGTCTATTGAAAGACAAATTCAGATCTTTGAAATACTTGAGTTTATCTAGAGACTTGGGAATTGCTCCCGAGAGGTTATTACTAGATAAATCCAAGGGCTCTAAGCTAATCAAGTTTCCAAATGATTCGGGGATAGGGCCCCTTAATTTGTTATGTGCTAGAGAGAATTTCATCAGGTTTTGGAGCCCTCCAATGCTGCTAGGGATGTCGCCTGATAATTCATTTCCTGATAGGTCTATTTGAGTCACAACCTTCAACTTTTCAATATCCAATGATAGGTGTCCCCTGAGTGAATTTGTGGACAAGTTCAAATCCAAAATATCTTTGAGGCTCCACAAGGATGAGGGTATTGTAGAAGTTAAATTGTTGGAATTTAGATATAGAACTCTAAGTGAAGTAACATCACCCAAGCATGCCGGTATAGGTCCAAAGAGTTTGTTACCACCCAAGTATAGTTCACCTAAGTTTCTTAAATGACAAACTTCAATAGGAATGGAGCCTTGTAATCTATTGCCTTCAAAAGACAAAACTTGGAGCTTTCTCATTTTTCCAACTGCAGTTGGAATAGGTCCAGTCAAGTCATTATTTGTGAGGCGTAAGGTTGTCAAGTTGCTTAAGCCCACAACCTCATAGGGAATGCTACCCTTAATTTTGCAACTGTCTACTAGAAAACTTTCAAGAGCAGAGAGATTCCCTATGGAAACCGGAAGTGTGCCATTCAGTGGATTATTGTTTAAAACTAATCTCGTCAAAAATTTGCAGTTTGTCAATGAGGAAAGAAAGGTTAGTTCTTGAGTTGAAGATTCTCTTGTCAACTGATTTGAGGCTAGGTTGAGTCGTTGTAGATTCCTTAGATGACCAAGTGCTGTGGGAATAGGGCCCGAGAATAAGTTTAAGGCCAGCTCTAGGATGGTGAGTTCAGAAGCATTGGAGATAGAGCCTGGGATTATGCCATTGAGTTCATTATCCCATAGGAGAAGCTCCTTAAGATTTGGAAGCCCAAGGCCAATGGTTGACGGAAGGGGACCTGAGAGGCGGTTCATGTATAGTCCAATGGACTCTAATTTTGAGATATTGAAGATTGTAGAAGGGATGAGGCTTGTTAAGCTGTTATTGTGGAGACTCAAAACCTTTAGATTATGAAGATTACCAATCTCTGGTGGTATTGAACCTGTCATGATAAAGAGAAAAAAAAAAAAGCAAAACAAAATGAATGTTTAATAAGACAGACCACAAACCCTGTATATAAAAAGAAATAGAGACAGAGCCTTCCTAGCTAACATGTTCTCTCCTTATATATCATTGAGCTTATAAAGTGAAACATCTACTTTGAATGTAATTTTATTGGAAACCACATAAATTATTGTATTTTCTATGATTAATTTGCTTTTATCCAATTACAGTACTAGTTTGATTTTCTGATATGATCACAAATACTTCTATCCCAGAAGTATAGTAATTCATGTAGAAAATTCTAGTCTAGTCATGCGTCTAAGCTCAATGGAAATAAGTTTATTATTGGTAGTTAGTTGTTCATAATAGAAAACGCTTGTCTAGTCATGGTGATGATGTAGCTAAAGCACAACAAACAACTCTGAATAGACCTGTAAGCTAGAATAGTTAAATGAATTGAATTAAATGCATAAATAATCATACCAGTCAAGCTGCTCCCCGTAAGTACGATTTCCCATAGTGAGGTACAGTTGGCAAGAGTTCTTGGTATATGTCCTGCTAATTTATTGTGTCTAGTTAGTTAAATTGCTATAATTTACTATTATTCATCTGGCAAAAATTCAGAGAAACTATTAATGAGAAGATTAATCTTAAATCCTTTAGAAATAAAAGTTGAAGTTGAACCTGTGATGCGACTTTTACCAGCTCTCAATCTTTCCAAAGCATGAAGAGAGCCTAGTTCTTCTGGTAATTCACCTGCAAGTCCATTGTAAATAAGATTCAACTCGTTGTGCAAATTCTTAATATCTATTAATTTGTTACGTGTAAATATGATTCTATTATGTTACCAACATATATCTCTTCTTCTTTTTTCCTTTGGTAATTATAAGTCCAAAGCTTGATATATGTCAAAAGAAAGATGTATTTCCTCAGAGTAACAAACACTCCCGTAAATAGTAAAGAAAGTATATGTTACCTTTCAAGTCGTTGGTGTCTAGATAAAGCTCCTGCAGCAGACTAAGGTTTCCAATATTTCTTGGTATTATTCCTGTGAATTTATTACCATCTAGAGATATACGAAGAAGCTCCTTGCATTGCCCCAAACTTGATGGAATGGAACCTTCAAGTTGATTGTGATGAAGAATCAGTCTTTTGAGAACACGAAGGTACTGGCACATATCATCAGGGAGGTTACCAGAGAGCCTATTTAAGGCAAAATCAATCGTATCCAAAGAAGAGATGTTGAAAATGGTTGGAGGAATAGTCCCTGAAATCTGCTGGTTACCGTAGAGATTGAATGTCTCCAGATTATTCAAATTGCCTATCTCTTCTGGAATATTTCCTTGTAGATTATTATTCCACAATTCTAAATTCTTTAATGTTGTGATATTTCCTAGAGAAGGTGGGATAGTACCTGTAAAATTGTTACGAAAGAGATACAAGATTTGAAGTTTAGGCAAGGAGCCGAGCCAAGACGGAATCTCTCCTTGAAAACTGTTGTATCCCAAGTGGAGGATTTCCAATCTATGCAGATGAACTAGATCCACAGGGATAGAGCCTTGGAAACTGTTGTTTCTGAGACGTAGTTGAACAAGGAATGAAAGGTTTCCTATGTGCGGCGGAATGGTGCCTGTAAGACTCATTGAGGTAAGATTCAAGACTATGACTCTGTTGTTTTGAGAATCACGTGTAATCCCAACCCAGTTGCAAACAGAGGTAGAAGCAGTCCAGTTGTTTGCCAAAAAGTTGAGAGGGTCATGAGTGATATGAGCTTTCAATGCAAGAAGAGAAGATTGGTCTGTGGTAATATTAGTTGCTTCAATAGCTAAGAAAGCCATTGCACAATACACAAGAATGATTGAAACACCATTAAGAAAACGAGTTGTCTCCATGAGTGCATACTCATCGAATGAGGGAGAACAAGTGATGCATAAATAATGAAATCAGTTGCTCTGACTTGCCTAGAAAGAAGAGAAATACACTGTCGAATGATTGCTAATATTATATTTCCTACAATGAGAAGACTTATTTGAATATGAAACTATCACATGCTATTTCATTTCCTACATGTTCTCTATCCCAAGCTGACATATCGATGCTTCATTTCACACGTGAGTATATAACTGATTACCGTAAAGTTTCATTTATGAAAAAAAGTGATAAATTATTTAATATTACAGTACTCTAAATTATACTTGATTGATCATCTATTATATTAAAAGCACCTACAATATATGAGAAGCTGAATTATTTTATATGTTTATATTATTTCACCATAGTTCCCTTTAATTATGATATCTTTGTTACATACGTAATTATCGTAGTGCATCAGCAATTTGGTTTATTATTACTGTAAAAGTTTCATTCTTTAAGTTTGTTTAATGTGAACTACTTGGGTTGAACTGTGTTACCGGCAACTGGGCTATTTTTTTAGTGCAATAATATGCAGATTTCCGATTCGCTCTGGTCAAGTTTGTCGCTTCATGACAACTGGTACACACAGATTGGAAATTTTTCATATATTGTATTGGCAACTTGTTGCACCCTTGGTCCCATGCTTCAATTTATATTTTTTATTCAAAGAAAAAATTTCATTTTGGTGTACGGTTGCTTCAAGGAAGTGGTTGGAATTTATATTTTATTTTTTTATTTTTTTAAAGAAGTTGAGAAATGCTGGTAGCTTCTTGAGTCACGGCTTCTCTTTATTAGCTTATGTATTTTGCTAATTATTGATCGTTGTCTTAATAGGATCCATGATTCTAGCAATTTGAGTATTAGTAGTTTATATTTGTTTAATTAGTCAGAAATTGTTTTTATTTTTAGTGGTGTTAGGATCTCTTACGTTGTTCACTACTCTCTTATTTTTTTTCTTTATTAAATATGATTATATCCAAAATCTCTATGCTTAATCAGTTTAATTAAAACTGATAAAAAAAAACTTTAAATAAAGCATAAAACTTTGTTAATTCATATACTATCCGCCTTTTCGATGTTCTAGAGCTTGATACGTAAAACATTTCTAAGTTTATGAGTAGTATAGTCCACTATGTATTGAGTGTGCGAAAATCCGAATTGATTGAAATGTTATTACATAGTTAACCGGATTAGCCCGTTATTATTTTTAATTAATTTAAAATATAAATTATTTAATATTATAATAGTCTACATTATACTTATTGATCATTTATTATGTTCAAAGCATGATATATGAAAAGTTGGATTATTTTATGTATTTATATAATTTCACTACAGTTCCATTTATGAGATCTTTGTTGCAAGCATAATTAGCTTAGTGCATCAGCAATTTGGTTTATTATATTATAAAAGTTTCATTCATGAAAAAGTGATTAGTAGTAGGTAGAATTGATACTTCTTTAAGTTTGGACAATGTGAACTTGTTGTAGAATTGATATTACAGGCACAGATTGGCACAAGCAACTGGGCTAATTTTTTAGTGCAATAATATGCAGATTTCCGATTCGGCCTGGTCAAGTTTGCCGCTTCATGAAAAATGGTATTGAAATTTTTTATATAAAGTATTGGCAACTTGTTGCACCCTCGGTCCTGCCCGTGCTTCTCTTTATATTTTTTATTTTTTTTAAAAAAAAGTAGATGTGGAAATGAGTTAATTACACTCAACCTCCCTGAGGTTTGGCTAATTACATTCGGAATCAAAGTTTGCATTAATGAACACTAACCTCCCCTCACGTTAACGTTGACCGTTAAAATGACCGTTGACTTTTTCCAAATTTTTTAAATGACCAAAATACCCCTCTAACAATGTTTTTTACTGTTCATCTAAAAAATTTTACTGTTCATTTTCACAAAATTAATGGTGGAGATCCAGATTGGATCTCCACCGTCCATCATTGTTGATGGACGGTGGAGATCCAATCTGGATCTCCACCAAGAAAAAAAAAAAAAAAAAAAAAATTTTTTTTAAGTTCGAAGATGAACTTCATCTTCGTTCTTCGAAGATGAACTTCATCTTCGAAGTTCATCTTCGAAGAACGACGAACCCTCTGGGTTTGAAGATCGAACCCTTCTGGGTTCGATCTCGAACCCAGAAGGGTTCGAAGAACGATGAACCCTCTGGGTTCGAGATCGAACCCAGAGGGTTCGAAGATCGAACCCCTCTGGGTTCGATCTCGAACCCAGAAGGGTTCGAAGATCGAACCCTTCTGGGTTCGAGATCGAACCCAGAGGGTTCGATCTTCGAACCCTCTGGGTTCCACGAACCCAGAGGGTTCGTTCTTCGAACCCTCTGGGTTCCACGAACCCAGAAGGGTTCGTATCTTCGAACCCTTCTGGGTTCGAGATCGAACCCAGAGGGTTCGATCTTCGAACCCTCTGGGTTCCACGAACCCAGAGGGTTCGAGATCGAACCCTTCTGGGTTCGAAGATCGAACCCTTCTGGGTTTCGAACCCAGAAGGGTTCGAAGATCGAACCCTCTGGGTTCGAAGATCGAACCCTCTGGGTTCGATCTCGAACCCAGAGGGTTCGTGGTTCTTCGAAGATGAACTTCGAAGATGAAGTTCATCTTCGAAGAACGAAGATGAACTTCAAAAAAAATTTTTTTTTTTTTTTTTTTTTTCTTGGTGGAGATCCAATCTGGATCTCCACCATTAATTTTGTGAAAATGAACAGTAAAAATTTTTTAGATGAACAGTAAAAAACTTTGTTAGAGGGGTATTTTGGTCATTTAAAAAATTTAGAAAAAGTCAACGGTCATTTTAACGGTCAACGTTAACGTGAGGGGAGGTTAGTGTTCATTAATGCAAACTTTGATTCCGAATGTAATTAGCCAAACCTCAGGGAGGTTGAGTGTAATTAACTCTGTGGAAATTTTTATTTTGATATCCAGTTACTTCTAGTCATGGCCCCGGTTCGGTTTGAACTGGGCGGTTCGAACCGAACCGGCGGTTTTTAACAGGAACCGACGGTTCCGGTTAAAAACCGGTTCCGGAACCGAAAATCGGAACCAGGACCCAAGGTCCCAGTTCCGGTTAACTTAAACAATTGAACCGGAACCGGCGGTTCCGGTTCCTAACGGTTTTTTATTTTTATTTTTATTTTTTTTATTTTTAAAATTTAAAAATATAAATTTAAAAAATATATATATATATATATATATATATATATATATATATTAAAATGTGTGTGGCCGTTGGCCAACGGCCACACACAGGAATGTCAGGCTGCTGCTGCCAGGTGGCAGCAGCCTGACCACCTAAGGAGCCGTTGTTCAACGGCTCCTTAGGTGCAAAATTACATTTTGTACCCTTATAAAATTACATTTTGACCCTTAAATTTTAAAAAATATTATTTTTTTTCCAATCCAAAAAACTATATAAACCCCACTCATCTTCAATTCAATTCACACCATTTTCTCTGCCAACGGCCACACACAGGAATGTCAGGCTGCTGCTGCCAGGTGGCAGCAGCCTGACCACCTAAGGAGCCGTTGTTCAACGGCTCCTTAGGTGCAAAATTACATTTTGTACCCTTATAAAATTACATTTTGACCCTTAAATTTTAAAAAATATTATTTTTTTTCCAATCCAAAAAACTATATAAACCCCACTCATCTTCAATTCAATTCACACCATTTTCTCTCAATCTCATTCTCTCATTCTCTTAATATTTCTCTCATTCTCTCAATTTTTATCTAATTCTCTCAAAGTTTCATTCAGTTAATTCTCAATCTTGTTCTTGTTTTTCAATACTGCAATTTTTTTTGTTATTTATTTAAATTGTATTTTTTACCATTATAAATTTATAATGGCATCACAATCAAGACCGTCTATTTCTGGAGGCCGACGATCCGTTTCCAGAAGGTCCGTTTCCGGCAGAGACATTGAGCAGCTACCAGATTTAAATGCTGGAGAAGTGCAAAGTCGCCGTACCGCTGGCCTAGAAGCAAATTTTGATGAGTACCTACAACATAGACAATTTGAGGAGGTAATATTTGGTAATGATACTTCTCCTAATTTTACTCCTCAACATTCTCATCCCCATCTCTCTGGGTCTGGGGCCCCTGGTCCCTCTTGTGAAAACCCTCCCCCTCCACACCCAAGTGAAACCGTACAAGGTCCACAGCCAGATTTGATAAAGTACAAATCTGAACTTTTTAAAGTTCATATGAGGAGGGTGGAAAAGGAATCGGGGGAAGTTGTGGTCACTTGCAACTATTGCAACAAAGAGTTTAAGTGGAACAAATCCGGAGGGTACAGGACGTACTGGAAGCATATCAACACCAAGCATCCAGTCGAAGCTGAGCATAAGCGTAAGACAATACCAAATTTCCAGGTACACATCTCCTAACCATCCTTTATTTAAATATAGTGATGTAAATAATAGGGAACAACTAGCAAGAATGCTAGCGACTGAACATCTTCCTTTTAGTTTTGGCGAAAAAACTAGTTTTTTAAAATATTGTCATAATGCTTTAAATCCCGCTGCATGTAGAGTACCTAGGACCACATTAAAACGTACCATGTGTGACATTTATAAAAAAGAAAAAAAAGCATTAGTTAGATATTTTCAAAATTATATGGGTCGTGTGTCTGTTTGTGCCGATATCTGGAGCGATCATTGGCAAAAACATTCATACTTAGGACTTACTTGCCATTATGTTGATCAATCATGGGAATTGCAAAAATGAATTCTTGCATTTAGAGTTTTTGACGACACCCATACTGCCGATAATATTTACAAATTAATGAAAATTATTTTTGAAGAATATTGTATTGAAAGTAAAATTTTTGCAATTGGTTTTGATAACGCTGCAAACAACACTGCCGCCGTTCCACAATTAATTCAATTGTGTCAACCCTACTCTAGCGGCTGATTTTTTCATCAAAGATGTGTTTGCCATGTTTTAAATATATGTGTACAACATGGTTTGCAAACACTTCAATAATGGATTACACCAATTAGGGATGCCCAAGGTTTAGAAGACCTCTGTCCTATCCATTAGACAATGGACGCTTTTCATTACGAATTCTTTTTTCGCATTTTTCTTTTCTATCTTTTGTTCGGAAAAAATAAAATAAAGAATCTGTGAGAGAATTTACGGAATTCTTATATCAATTCAGCGATGGATTAATTCAATTTGAATTAATCCATCGCTGAATTGATATAAGAATTGATCTAAGAATTGATATAAGAATTGATATAAGAATTGATATAATTATCATTTTATATAATTATCATTTTTATATAATTATCATATAGAGCGGGTAGCGGGAATCGAACCCGCATCGTTAGCTTGGAAGGCTAGGGGTTATAGTCGACGTAGATTCACCATTTTTAACGCCTCTAATTCAAAACCGAACATGAAACTTTTGTTTCATTCGGCTCCTTTATGGAAGATGGAAAAATTCCTAAGATATAAGACAGGAACGAAATCAAAAAATTCGACCCATACCTAATTAAGAATAAGATATTTATTATTGATAAATAGATAAATTGAAATTATATAGATCGCTATATTCTATTAATCGCTATTTTAATCGTTATGTTCTATAATATTCAATATTTACTTGAAATTCAATTATCTATTCTTTTCTTTAGGATCGGAGTTTTAGATAAAGGATCTATTAGTCTGAATGTACTTGAAAAAAAGACTCAATTGTGTAATGATGAGACTAAAAAAGAATACCGAAAAAATATGATCCTTAATTCAAAAAGATGAAAAAGAAAAAATAGAAAATTATTAAAAAAATTAATACATAAAATAAATAAAATAAGAGATAAAAAGAGATACGACTTCCCCCTACATATTTTATACCCTCTCCTACAAAAAACTGGTAATACCAACTCCATTCGTAATTCCATCAACCACCCGTCTATCGAACAAATGAGTTAGTTCAGCTAATCATCCCAGTTTTGCCGAAGGAGCAACCCCATTTTTTACCTTGAATTGGTCAAAATATACGGAATTTCTTACTTTTCGTGGAGGGTTAGATCCAGTAACTGGGGGTCTATGGCTGACCGATATTGCACACCATCATCTAGCTATTGCAATTCTTTTCCTGATAGCGGGTCACATGTATAGGACCAACTGGGGCATTGGTCACGGTCTAAAAGAGATTTTAGAGGCTCATAAAGGTCCATTTACAGGCCAGGGCCATAAAGGGCTATATGAGATCCTAACAACGTCATGGCATGCTCAATTATCTCTTAATCTAGCTATGTTAGGATCTTTAACCATTGTTGTAGCTCATCATATGTATTCGATGTTACTTTTTATAATGGCTGTTCCAAAAAAACGTAGTTCTATATTAAAAAAACGTATTCGTAAAAATATTTGGAAAAAGGGGGGATATTGGGCGGCGTTGAAAGCTTTTTCGTTAGCGAAATCACTTTCGACCGGAACTTCAAAAAGTTTTTTTGTACGGCAAATAAATAAATAATAAAATATTGGAATAACTTGAATGGAATAACTTGAATCCGCCTGACTCCAAAAATGAGCCAATTTAGTTTCTAATTTATACTCTATTTTTACTTTTTGTGGGAACATCCTAGCACTATGAAACAATGAGCTAGGTATTGTAAATCTAACGGGAAACATCCAATTAGGTTTTCCCGTGATGTTCCAACTCGTTGGAATTCCACATATAAATTACTTTGTGAAAGCTATGATTATAAAGAATTATTAGTTAGATTTATGCAGCATAATGTTAGTAGCGTTAATTTGTATGCTCATCATTGGGATGTTTGTACTAAAATTTGCATGCTTTTAAAAGTTCTTCATGATGCAACCACCTCTTTATCCGGTATATATTATCCAACTTCACATTTATTTTTATGTGAAGTCATTAATATTGTAGATGCACTTAATGAATGTGCACAAGTAATAGAACTATCTGCATGTGTTGCTGCAATAAGAGATAGATGGTTAAATTTGTAACATCCCTAATTTCGAATACATATGAAAAGTATGATTGAATTCATTTTCAATATGTGAATATGATTTTTATGATTGAGGGGTGGAAATTGTAATTAAATGTATGTATATTTTTAGGTTTCATAATGGACTAATTTGAACGGTCGAAAACAATGCACGAAGAAAATGGTGAAAATCTGGACAGTAGGCATCGTGACCACTCATCGCGACCAGGGATCGCGATGAGCAGCTCGCGATGAAAAGGATGATTTGGGACAGGGAGTATCGCGACCACAGATTGCGATGATCAGCTCGCGATGAAAATGGTACATTTCGACCAGTGAGCATCGCGACCGAAGCGACGCGACCACTGCTCGCGATACTGATTGCGATGGCTTAAAAATTTTAAAAAAAAAATATAGCACCGCATGATGAAGCGGTGAAGCTTCATAAGCAAACCTTGAAGCAAAATAACTCAGAAACATAAACATCACATAACAGAACGAGAGAGAGAGAGAAGAGGAGAGAGAAATAAGAAAAAGAAGAAGAAGGAGAAGGAGAAAAGAAGAAGAAGAAGAAGAAGAAAAGAGAAAGAGAAGAATGAAAGGAGAAGGAGGAAGCTTTCAGGTTTGGTGTACACGTATTTTTTTGAATTTTCAGTTTTTCAGAAATTTTCGGAATTGTCAAATTTTAGAGTTTCTGAGTTATTTGAATTATATGGATTATAGATTATAGTTTAGATTTGATATATACGTGTTTTGAAATTTTTCCGTTTTCCAGAATATTTCGGATTGATTGAAATTGATTAAATTTGAGTTATTTTAATGATATTGACTATAGATTATAGTTCAGGTTCGATGTATGCGAGTTTTCGAATTTTTCCAGGTTTCTAGAAATTTTCGGAATTTTCGAATTGTATAGTTTTTGAATTATTTGAATTCTATTGAGTAGAATGGATAGTTTGAAACTGATTTCGGAATGATTTGAATACGATTTGGTTCTAATAGTGTTATGGAAATATATTGTTAAGGACATATATTATTGAAAGTGACGTAAATTATATTATATTATGAAATGTATCGGAAAATGATTTTGGGGCAATTTGATTCGAAACGGAATTATGAAATACGTTTGAGTATATTTTGGATTGATTTAATATGATTATTGATTTATAAATATATTCGTATATTTCCGTTATATTATATTTGATGAAATTTGAATTTGCACAAATATAAATATATTGATATGTCTTGAAATTGAATTTGATTATTCGGAAAGAAAGAAAATATGTTGACATGGGATTGGAGAAAATATTTTGGCTCTGATGTGTATGAACATAGATATGGATATAGGAGGTTGACATGTCAATTGGGTTTCTGTCTGAACAGTACTGTGCCGATTATACCACCCTTTGGATAGTGCAGGCCCCAAGTGCCGGTCCTAGGGTTCTGAAATTTGTCATGGGACATTTACAGCGGGTGATTCCGTTGGTGTTCCATTCTGATCTGATGTTCGGTGAGTGGCCTCGTTTGCGTCCAATACCGAACAACCCGTAATCCAGTCCGATAACTTATGTTTTGTATGTCAGGAGCCCAATCTGAAAATTGATTTGTTATATGGAAACGTTTGAGAAATTATGAAAAATTTGTATGTTGATTGATTTTGGATATGTGATTTGATATGAGCCCCATATATTGTTTATATATTTGTTATTTATAGTTTGAATTGATATAAAATATTTGTATATATGATTTTGTGTACATCCACTAAGCAATATGCTTAGCGTGTTGAGTTTTCTCGCACGCAGGTAACAAAGGTTCCAAAGGCGAAAAAGATAAAGAAGAGTAGAGGTTGCAGAACCAGAGTCAGGATCACATCTTTCCTGCATACATTTTGGTAGTTTGTTTGTATGAAGTTTATATATTTTGATACCGTATGCATATACAGAAACTGTTTGTAAATATTTAACGAGCTTCCGCTATGTAAATATTTTATGATATGTTTATATTATGTGAATCTTTATAAATTATATTGTGATAAATTGGTTGGTAAGTCGCACTATATTTGGAAGGGTGCGCAAAAATTGATTTGAGAATTTGGAAGTTGATTTTATGAATTTGAACTGTAAACAGGTTTTTGGAAAGTCAGAAAAACAGAGGAAACTCTGGCAAGATTTTCGAAAATTCTTTGGACTATTTTCAAAGGTTTTTAATATAATGTTTATCTACAGTAAAAGTTAGCTTTTAGTACATAGTAGCGCTCCCTGATTCGGTCCGAGCGGATTTGGGTCAGGGGGTGTTACAAAATTATTATAGGGACATTCCTTCGATTTATACTATTGCTTCAGTTTTTGACCCTAGGTGTAAATTTGATAGTTTATATGAATATTTAACACTTTATTATCAATCTTTAGGGCTACACAACGTAGATATTAGTGCTTTATATAATAATATTAGACAATTATTTTATTCATTGTATGACGAATACCGTTCTGTCTACGGTCCCTCGCTGAACATTAATGTTCAGCAACCGACTACAAGCGAAAGTAGTCATTCTCGTTCTCGCTTTCCCTCATTAAGGAAGTTAGGGTCAAGTGTGTTGTCCAAAAAATCAAGGGCACAGGGGAATTCTTCGTCTTCATCAACCTATGTTTCAGAGGTTGATCTTTACGTAAACACCTCTTTTGAGTTTTTGGACAGCGAAGACTTTAACATCCTACATTGGTGGAGGGAACACAAAACTAACTTTCCAATTTTGGCCCTCATTGCCAAGCAAATTTTTGGAACCCCTGTCTCGACCGTGGCAGTCGAACAGGAATTTAGTGTAGGTGGCAATGTTCTCGACGAGAGACGGGCATTGCTTAGTCCTAACTCAATACAGATTCAGGTCTGTGTTGACGACTGGACCAAGGCCTCCTACCGGCAGCAAGAATTGGATCTTGTATCCGACGACAATGACTTTTTCGACACCAACGATGATACAACGGCTACCGAAGGAACAAACGACGATTGATCACCTTCGGAACATAACAGGTAAAAGAACTACGTGGGCTTTGATTCCTCCTAGAGGATACGTAGGCAGCTTAATTGAGGTAAAATTAAGTGCAAGCCCTAATTTCTTATTTATTTATTTTATTTTTTTTCAATTTTATAGTTTTATCATTTATGATATTATTATTATCGTAATAAATTTCTTGTTGAAGTTGAACAAATGAAACATTTTATTTATACATTTAAATTTTTTTATTAATTAATTTATAAATTTTAATTTTATTTAATTTTAATTAATTAATTGTTATAATTTTTTTTTATTTTTTTAGAACCGCCGGTTCCAAAGAACCGGGGAGGAACCGGAACCGGCGGTTCCTCCCCGGTTCTGACAGGAACCGGAACCGGGACCTCCCCGGTCCCAGTTCCGGTTGCTTCAAATATTGAACCGGAACCGGCGGTTCCAAAACCGGAACTGCCGGTTCCAGAACCTTGGCCATGACTAGTTACTTCACGGAAATAGTTGGAATTTATATTATGGATGACAATATCGGCGCCCGTGGTATTGACAGCTTGTTGCATTCTTGGTCCCACATTTTCATTTTATATTTTTTATTTAAAGAATATAATGAGACATGAAAATGAAACGTGTTTTAAAAAAGTATTTTCATTTTTGGCATTCAAAATTTTACTTATTCTTTTAGGAGTTCTTATACTAATTAAAATCACTTTTGTTTTCTATTTAAGTAATAGTCCACATCAATATTAATAAAATGATTTATTTGGAGTATATTTTGTTATGAATTTGATTGTGGCTGTTAATTCGACCAAACTTATCGTTTTTTCTTCATCACAATGTTTATGGCTCTCCATCTGATTCAATGAAGCATGTTTCTGTAGGGATATATCTCTACCTCTACAAAACCTTTGAACAACTACAAAACCACTTATTAGTACGATGATATATTACCAAAAGAAATCAAAATGAGGGGTATAAAAAATAACTGTCATCATTAAAATTAATGGTAAATCCAAACAGAATAAATTTCCACTAATTGAATTATACAACCAATAAATATGATATATATGATGGTGTTTTTATTCTGTTAATTAATAATGTAGGATTGGCAATTTGTATGTTACTATGATGTGTTTATGTATGTTAACATGAACATCTATATATAATTATTTGTGTCAAAACTAACAATTCTAACTCTCTAAATTTGGTTTATGGTTGTGTTGTATCACATATAAAAAATAGTTTTTTCTAGCTATTTATGTCAGCGTGAATTTAATGTCCGAATCGTTTAATTAATTATATCTAAACTCTTTATGCAAACTCATCAATTAAAATTGATTTATTATGTCATGTTGATATATCATGTAAAAAATTGTTTCAATGTAATCTTCTAATTTTTCTGTTAGATAGTAAAGATAAATATTTACTATGAATGAGATTAAGAGTCATAAAAATTTAGGGTTATAAATAATAAAAATAGGATTCATAAAATTGGAGTTCTACACTTATTATTAAAAAAATGTAATTTGATGTATATAGTATAAAATAAGAATATTTTCAAATAACAAAAACCTACAAAATTGATGCAACTTTAAAGTAATCTTTTAGATAAAATCTAATTAAAATTCTTAACAAACATTTTATTTTAAAAGAAAAATAATTTGCATCCTTACTTTCAGAGATCAATTTAGGCCCCGTGGTCCAAAAAAAAAAAGTAATTTAAAAAAATATTATTTAATTTTTAAATTTTTTTACTTTAACTTTTTTAAATATTATATTTTATTACTTTATTCTTAAATATAATTTTCCACATTCATGGCCCATTACCCACTTTACGCATTTTCGTTAGCTTTATTCAAAGTACAGTTTCTACAATAATAAGAGAGAAAAGCAAAAACTAAAACCACTTCCTAGAAAATCATACTTTGAATTAATTATTAAGACAATATATCTTTATAATGATGTGACAAATACAATATTAATTACTAAAAAAACAACAAATTAACAACAATTGCCAAGAAATTGTTGTGTCAAAAGAAAGTTGGAAAAGAAGAAAAAAAGAATCCAATGTGAGTCGTGAGAGAGAATTATTGGAGAGAAACCATGGTTTATATAATAAAACCTCATTATTGAACCAATTAAGGATGTATTTGGTAGTACCGTAATTTATAAAATAACTATTTATTTTATAATTTAGGATTTAAAAAATATTAAATTAATTAATTAAAAATTAATTATTTAAATATCAAATTTTTAAAAGCAGTATATAAAATAATAAATTTTTAATTAATTTATTAAATACTTTTTTAATTCCAGTTTATAAATTTCATAAGCCTAAAGACACTCTAAAGCAAGTAAACTTTTCCCACCTTTATTGATTGATTCACTCTACAATAATTGAAGGCCCCTCTTTCTTTTTTCCTTTTTCTATATTTAAGCTAACACCAAATATATTCAGAAGTGGTTAGATCTATCATTACATGTGTAGCTTGAAATATCTACTTCCATAACCGAATAACATCTACTCTTATAATATCGAAAGAAAACTCCTCATATATTTCGATAAATACGTATAGTAGGACTTGAATACTCACTATTGTGGATTGAGAGATGCCCATCTGAAGGTCCCTATATCGATAGGTAATCAAAGATTGTGTAATGATTTAACTTTCAAATTCATGAACATGCATGCGAGCTTCAAAGAAAATAGGAACTGATATGTAGGGAAAACACTATAACTGTGATTGGTAAATAATATGCTTTCTGCTTTGGTTTGTCGTGTTTGGTATCATTTTTGTTTTTCATTTTCTAAAAGCTGAATGAGAAATAAAATAAAATTAATTATTTTTTTTTTGAAAAAAGGTCCAATGGTTTTTTCTTATAGAACTAAACATTGAAATAGTTTTAGTATAAATGCATAAAAATGATAAGGCAAATCATAATAGAGCATCCTGACGTTTGTTCAAATTGTAACGATTAATTAAAATATTGTCATTATACTGAATTTTTTCATTTTGGTGGTGCTTCAAGGAAGTGGTTGAAATTTATATTTTATTTATTTATCAAATGTTATTACATCCCGCCTTTTCGATGATAGCATAATGGAGAGACAACAATGGATAGGCTAGTCCTCATTCTGTAGCCAAACTCTTTTGAAACCTAGTTCTAATATTTACAAGTGATTTAAGGACATTGATTATCTCAAGCCTCCTTTCAGGCAAATCCTCTGAGCAATCCACAGCTAGTTCCAGAATGGATGAAATACAATCCTTGGTAGAAGTGAGATTTTCTTCTTCCAGTAAATTAGCATCTGCTACTTCATTTATTGATTGAGGTAATGCCTTTTGTACCCAGCATTTCAAGCTCATTCCTTCCTCAAACATGTTGTCTGTGGGCTTCTTTCTTGTGAATGTTTCCATCAGCAAAATACCAAAGCTGTACACATCCCCTCTCACAGAAACAATTCCTTCTGATCCATACTCTACAATTAAGAGAGAAAACAAGACCTGATATATCTTATAATGGTGGGAGTTAAACTATACTGAAATCACTAGATGACTAGGGTAATTGCAGATACTATAGGAGCCTATATATGTATTTACAAAACAATAAAATCATAAATTAGAAATGTTACCTGGAGCCATATATTCGACGGCGGCCAAAGTGTGGGTTTGTGTTATAGAATCCTCTTCACCTAAGAGTTTGGCAATGCCAATATCACCAACATGAACAACCATATCTTCATCTAGCATGATATTGCTAGGCTTTATATCAGAATGTACAATAGGTGTTCCATAACCATGATGGAGATATTCTAGTGCCGATACGACATCGATCATTATGTTTAGTCTCTGGAGGATGTCTAGGAAATAATTGTGGGAATACAACCACTTTTCCAGGCTCCCATTAGGCATGTATTCCACTACCAGGGCTTTGAAGTCCTAGTTGGAGCAACAAATGACAATTTTGACTAGATTTCGATGACAGATTTTACTCATTACTTCACATTCGTCATCAAAACTCTTCAAAGCCTTCTCTAACTGCAAATTGAAAACCTTTATAGCTATATCATTCCTATCTAAAAGTTTTTCTTTGTATACCGAGCCAAAACCTCCTATGCCAAGTAAATTGCTTTCGTCAAATCCATTTGTTGCGCGATAAAGTTCATCATGGGGAATTCTTCTCCATGTTGCAAGAGTTGAAACATCTTCCTTATCTAAAGAATTTGTTTTCCCCTTTTGGCTTCTAAACCATTGAATTATGAGAGCTAATACAACTATTGCTGATGCAATTGTAAACAATATGCATATCAACCTCACTAACTTGGTTGTCTTGGATTGTCTGTTGGTACGAGTTTCACAATGGGGGACTTGCAGTCGTGGAGCACCACAAAGCTGACCATTGTCCATAAATGATTCAGTTGAGAAGTTTGCAAAAGCTCCTCCTGTAGGAATTTCTCCATCCAATCTATTCAAAGACACATTCATATATTTGAGATACCGTAATTTCTTTAGAGATTTGGGAATTGCTCCTGAAAGGTTATTACTAGATAAATCCAGTAATTCCAAGCTAACTAAGTTTCCAAACGACTCAGGGATACGACCTTTTAGTTCATTGTGAGCAATGGAAAAATTAATCAGGGTTTGAATGTTGCCAATACTGCTAGGAATCTCACATGTTAATTCATTCCATGCTAGGTCTATATGAATAACCACCCTTAGATTTCTGATATCCATTGGTAGGTGCCCAATGAGTGAATTGTTGGATAAGTTTAGATCCACAATATCTCTGAGGCTCCACAAGGATGATGGTATTTTAGAAGTCAAATTGTTGGAATTCAGGTGTAGGACTCTAAGTGAAGTAACAGAACTCAAGCATGCTGGTACAGGTCCAGAGAACTTGTTGTCACTCAAGTATAAATCACCTAAGTTCCTTAAGTTACTAATTTCACTTGGAATGGAACCTTACAATCTATTGCCGTTGAGATTTAAAACTTGGAGCTGTCTCATTTCTCCAATTTCAGTCGGAATGGATCCAGTCAGTTCATTGTTTTTAAGGCCTAAGTTTGTCAGGTTGCTTAAGCTGCGAATACCTTGAGGAATGCTACCCTTAATTTTGCAATTATCTGCTGAAAAAGTTTGGATAGTAGAGAGATTTCCTATGGAAGTTGGAAAGGTACCATCCAATGGGTTATCATCCAAAACAAGTCTTGTCAAGTGTTTGCAGTTTGTCAAAGACGAGAGGAAGGTTAATTCTTGAGTTGAGGGTTCTCCGGTAAATTGATTTCGTTGAATGTTGAGAGATTGTAGGTTTCTTAGTTCACCAAGTGTTGTCGGAACAGGTCCAAAGAATGAGTTAAGGGAAAGCTCCAGGACGATGAGTTGAGAAGCATTGGAGATAGAGTTGGGGATTACACCACTCAGTTCATTACGCCATAGGTAAAGTTCAATTAGGTTTGGAAGCCTGAGGCCAATGCTTGATGGAAGATAGCCTGAGAGGCGGTTCGCGCATAGTGCAATGACTTCTATTGTTGAGATATTGAAGATTACGGATGGAATGAGACACGTTAAGCTGTTATTTTGGATATCAAGAAACACAAGGTTACGTAGATCACCAATCTCAGGTGGTATTGAACCTGTCATAACAAAAATAAAATTCTTGTGCAAGTTAAAAATAAAGAGCAACACTAAAAATGTATATTATTAATAAGTCTTCATGTAAGTCAATATTAATTACAATCTTATTCGATGAGACTTCAACTGAAAATAGGCTTTTTCAGTTAAGATTACACTTAAACATTTTTCTTTCCGTCTACTAAAAATTTAGGCAATAAAATAATTCAAATAATTAATGGAGAGAGGGGTTTTTATAGTACGTACCTGATAAGTTGTTCGAGCTAAGAAAGAGTATAGTGAGCTTCGTCAAGTTGCCTATATCTCTTGGTATACTTCCTTTAAATTGATTAAATGACAAGGGAAAAAATAAGGTACTGTATAATTAATATGTAAAAGTGAAACGTAAACGGAAAAGAGATGGCAATTTTATAAATAAAGATAAGAAAATAGTTTTTTTTTTTTAAATAAAAACCCTCAAAACTCAGCTTTTATTAAACTATTTTAAAAACAAAATGTAAGTATAATTATTGTTGAAGTATGCAAAACTCATTCACCTTTCCTGAGGTTTAACCTAATTAATGTCAAACTAAAAATGTAAACAATACTTATCTTTTAAGTTTTTTTGAAAACTTAAATTATTTTGGTCTTCATCGTTACATTATCTAGACACAATTTTTTTTTTTAAAAAATTAAAACATAACTAATCAGTCGGGATCTATCGAAAGCAATCACTCTATGTGCGGTCTATATATTTACTTATATAATCGAAACATCTATTCCCAAGAGAAAATTCTCCACACTTTTTGATAAATATGTACGGTGAAACTTGAACCCCTCTCACTAACATATATAGATCAAAGGTGTACAACACCTGAGCATTGTACATTAGTTTTTGTTGCTTGTAATACAAAAACTTGATAAGTTTTTTTTTTTATGTATTTTATCTGATTACGGTATTTGTAGGTCCCCATGAAATAGATAATCAGATTTTCCTAAAACTAACGTATGACTTATGGTTAACCGACTGGACAGTTTTGAAATTTAATTGCATTGTATCATTTGCCACATACTTTTCGTTTTGGTTATTAAAATAAACTTCCATACCCTATAGCTAAAGAACAAGCCATTGCTCGTATAAAGTTGTTCTCATTGCATCATATGCATCTAACTTCTATTAAATTCTATCGTTTAGGTCTTTAAAATCGCGTGTTTACTTTTTTTGTCGGTATTTTAAGATCTTAATAAAGTTGAGTAGGAAATTTTTTTTCCAGCATAGTTTGTTTCGTTTTAGGAAAGTATTTTCATATTTAGTAATTCGAGATTTTATTTATTTTATTAGGAGTTTTGATACTACCTGAAATTAGTTTGTTCTTCTATTTAAGTAATATTCAACATCAATATTAATAAAATCTTTTATTTGGAGCATACTTTGTTATAAATTTAATTGTGGTTGTGAATTCGACCAAACTTATCTTTTTTTCTTCGTCACAAGGTTTATGGCCGCTTCCATCTAATTCAATGAAGCTTTATTTACGTAGGGATATATCTCTACAAAATCTTTGAACAACAATAAAAATACATATTAGTCAGACGATATATACCAAAAGAAATCAAAATGAGGGGTGCAAAAAATAATCATCAATCATTAAAATTAATTGTAAATCCAATAGAATAAATTTCCACAAATTGAATTATACTGCCAATAAATATGATAAATATGATGGTGCTTTTATTGTGTTCAAAAGTACCATAAACTAAAAGAATTACTATAAAATTTTGCCTAACCCTCTAATTAAAATTGCTTTACGGTATCATGTAAAAAATTATTGCAAAGCGTGTAATCTTCGAATTTTTCTTTTGGACTATTAAAGATAAAGATTTACTTTAAATGAGATTAAGAATTATAAAAATTTAGGGTTGTTTGATTTTTTTTTTTTTTAGAAGGGAAAAAAAGAAAAAAAAAAAACAATCAAAAGCAACCAAAAGAAACAGCTACCCAGGATAATCCACCTGGACCAAACCGTCCACAACCGAAGGACAAGAAAAAGACCAAAAAGAGTCTGAACCAAAACTAAGAACAGCCTTAGCCAGGCCATCCGCTACCAAATTGCAAGAACAAGAAAAAAAAGAAAAACTAAGAACAGAAGCCACAGAAACAAGCTGCAAGATATCAAAAACACTACACCTAAATCAGAAGAAGGGATAACCCCGTCACGCAGAGCATCAACAACGCTCAAAGAGTTAGACTCCACCAAGATAGGAGCCAAACTAGCATCAATGGCAAATCGAATACCATAAAGAATAGCAACAGCTTCCGCAAGGAGAGGAAACAACGCAGCACGAATTCGAACTGCCCCCACACCTACCACCAGACCTGAAGAATCCCGAATAACAACCCCGACCCCTACCAAGTCCGACGAAGGTCGCACACTCGCATCTGCATTAAGCTTCAAAAGACCCAAAGGAGGCGGACTCCACCTTCTCACATGGATACTGGTCAACTCATGCACCTTCCCCACCTCAAAAGCTCGTCTAAACTCAGAGAGAAACTCAAAGCACCAATCCATAATATCACCCACCGGCAGCAGCACCTGCCCATGCACAGCTCGATTACGGCGAAACTAGACCCGCCAAAGAACGACACAGAGCAACTCAAACTCCTAGATCGCAAGCTGGTCACGAGCAAAAACAAGAAAATCCAGCCCAAGAGAAACCGACGCCAGGAGACACCCTGCTCTGAACCACCCAGCACAACAATTTCGAACTTCCTTTAACAGAGGACATCCCCATAAAGCATGGAAAACAGATTCCTCATCCCGCCTACAAAGAGAGCATCACTTGTCACAAAGAACACCCCTATTAGCAAGATTCACAGCCGAAGGTATCCAGTTGCACGCCACCCTCCATATGAATAATTTAATTTTAAGAGGAAGCGACAACCTCCACAAGAACTTCCACCAAGACTCACAAGAACTCAACCCCGACCCTCCAGTAATATCCGGGGAAGCCATCGCAAGCTTGTACCCGCTGCGGATAGAATAGGAACCACTCCTCTCATAATGCCATAGCAGCGAATCCGGGAGCGAGGAGGCACACGGAGGGATACTAAGAATCGCAGCAACATCGATCGGAAGAATAAGCTGATCCAACAGAACCAAATTCCAATTTCCATTCGCCAATTTGAGTTGGCTCACTACTAAACCATCCAACTCAGAAGGCGGCCTAGAGAGAACTTTAAAAGTAGAAGGCCGCGGCACCCAACGGTCATGAAAAACACGCACCGTGACGCCATTCCCAATCCTCCAGCGAGACCCCTTACTGATGAACACTTAAATTTGTATAATAATAAAGGTTAAAACCATTATTTTATACTATTAGTGTCATCAAATTACCTAAATTGTTTATAACTACACTTAATTGTTAAACTTTCTATTTTGATGCAGGTTCAGTGTAATGGGCATAACTTTGTACTCAAATATCCAATCACTACGTTTTTGATGGTGTTGGAAAGATAACTCATAGCCCTATAAGTTTGGTTTGTAAACTCTCATCAGATTTGGACTCCTTTGAAGTCAAATATCAGATTATCTTGGGCTGGTTTGCATGACCGTGTAAATTGGGCAGTCTTCACTCTTTGGGCCATAACTTTCTCCAGCAAATTCCAAATATTATGAGTCTTATCATTCTAAAATATAAGAGAATTATCTACAACTTTGATGTTTAGCACGAGATCAAATTGTCAAAGGAACGGTGCCTAATTCGGTGTACAATTTGGTGCATGTGTGGAAGACACCAAAGTTGACAACTTTACCTTACCAAATTCAATCAACTTGCATTAATTTATTCCTACCATTTTTGACTTGTTTGCCTCTCATTGTGTCTATAAATAGAGGCCTTGTAAAAGCTTGAGAGCAGCTTGGGTTCCTTGCCAAGTTCACTTTGCATTGTTGTATTGTTGAACTTTTATGATAATCTAATTTCTCTCTTGCTCATTTTATTTCTTCTACTTGTTTTCTTTCTTCTATCATGAGTAGATAAATTCTCTTTTTGCTAAGGTGAAGGGTGAAGCTCTTGGTATGTGAATAAAGATTTATTTAACTCTTAACATGGTCTTAAAGTTTATATTCATTTGTGTAAATTTATCTACATGTTTTGTATTACTTTTTTTATTGAATTGAATTTTCATCTCTTACTCTTATGTGAAGTGGGGATCTTGACTTATTGTAGACAATTCTTGGCACAATGAATACTTGAATCCGTCTAGAACCGCATGGTTATACCTGCACCTCTGACCAAGGATTCTTGATTCATTGTAGACAAACAACACCATAAATACTTGAATCCGTCTATAACCGCATGGTTATACCTGCATCTGGCAAAGGAATCTTGATTTATGGTAATTGATTGGCACGATAAGTACTTGAACCCATTTAACATAAGAAGTGTAGAGTATCCATTGTAATATAACTAAATGAAAAGAAATATAACTTGATAGATGTGTAAAGAACTTAAATGGTCTAACTTCCGATTGGAACCTCCTTTGTGTGTGGATTCCAATTGAGTGATAAAAAATAGTTAAATATAACTTAAACCATATACCAAGAGTGGAATCTCTAACCTTAGTATATTTTAATTTAATTTGTTTCACCATTATACCTACCTTCATTTCATAATATTTTCTTTCCTATTATATTTTCCTTGTAGATTTTTGTTGGTTTTTGCAGGATCTAAATCTTCTTGCTCGTGGATCGACCCCGGTCTCACCGGGTTAATTTATTACTTTGACACTCCTGCACTTGGGAGTAGAAATCCATTTTCTGGACGTGTCAAGTTTTTGGCACCGTTGCCGGGGAAGTATCATTTGGTGTCCAAAACCATCAAAAAAAATTTCATCTTTTTCATTTTCTTTTTCTTGTAAATAATATTATTTTTAGTGTCTTTGTTTTCTTTTATTCTGTTGCATCTAAGACTTGCATGAGAGCTTGGTCACGTACACCGACTGGTAGACTTGTTAGGGGCTCCCCATCTTCATTTGAAAATATGGTAGAAAATGAAGTTGAAAGAGTCACTGATCTTGGGGACAATCGTTTCCAACACAATGATCATGCATAACCTCGAACACTTAGAGACTACATGAACCCCATAAGAACTAGTGCTCTATCATGTCTAGTTTTTCCTCCAGATACATCTCATTTTAACTTTAAGCCGGGTATTATTCAACTTTTACCCAAATTTCATGGATTAGATGCCGAAAACCCATACCTGCATTTGAGAGAGTTTGAGGAAGTGTGCAACACTTACAATGACACAAATTGTAGCATGAACACCATCAGACTAAAGCTTTTTCCCTTTCTCTAAGCTCGCACGACTTGTAACACACGCTGTCGTTCTCTTGGAATGGTGTCTATAAATCGAGAAGATAAAATACAATTCATTAAGGATGGCCTGAGTAAGGAGTCATTAGACGATATTTTGTTGACTCTTGAGACGCATCTTAGTGGATATGTACATATTGCAATCCTCGCTTTATGGAACCAATTTCAAAAAGAACAGGAGCGATACAGTCTTGGGAATCTGACTTTAAAAGACCCTGTTTGCCAATTTATAAGAAAATTGGATAGGAAGCCTATCCTCGACCCATAGAGGGCGTTCAAGCCATTTCTGGACGTAAAACCAGAGGAAGATGTGAGCCACAATCACAACTACTTGTACAGATACAGGTCAGCCACTCTTTTTGACATTTTATACTCTAGACTGACACCCATCTGCCAATGCAGACCTAGTCATATAGCTTCCATGATTTCATCTTCTTTTTGAGCCCTATAAATGACACTTCTCTATCTTCTCCAGTTCTCACAACCCTACAAATTTTCACAAAAAAAAATAAAATAAAATAAAAAAAGCGTACATAACAATGGCAAACACCATCTCATGCCACTTTACCAATATTTGTGTCTTTTGTAGGTCTAGTTCTGGTAAGAATAGGGAATTTGAGGAAGCTGCTGACCAGCTTGGTAAGGTATTAGCAGAGAAAAAGATTCATCTAGTTTATGGAGGAGGTAACCTTGGGTTGATGGGTCGTGTCTCAAAAGCTGCTTATGATGGCGGTAGTCAAGTTTTGGGTGTCATCCCAAAAGCTTTAAGTGTGGTGGTTGTTATAGGAAATACAATTGGGGAAGTGCAGATTGTTTCAGACATGCATGAATGCAAGGCTGAAATGTTTAATCATGCTGATGCATTCATAACCTTACCATGGGGATTTGGAACCTTAGAGGAACTCTTTGAAGTCATCTCATGGGCCCAACTCAAAATCCATCAAAAACCAATAGGCTTGTTGAATATTAGTGGTTTTTATGAAGGTCTATTGTCTTTCCTAGATCATGCTGTGGACAACCAATTTATCTCACCTCTAGCTCGACGTATCATTGTCACTGCTTCTAATGTTCATCAATTGATTGAAAAATTAGAAGCTTTTGTTCCCGAATATGACATAACCACATCTAAGTTGAATGGTCAGTTGCTGAGGGTAGCAAAAGGCGCAGATTGGCTTGACCTATATATTTTGTTTTTCCTTTCTTTCTTTCCCATTTTTGTTTTCAATAAATATGTTATTTTTAGTTTGTTCTAGTATGTTGCAGGTTTTTCTTTTCATTAATCTTTGGTTCAGGTAATTTCTTCTACACTCTTTCTTTATCCTTAGACATTGAGGACAATGTCTTTATTTGGTTGAGGGAGAGGGATAGTTGATAATATTTGTAATAACTTTTATGATTATTTACTTTTATGCTAAAAAATAAATAAATAAATAAAATAGGTGTTATCATTTCATCTCGAATTTTTTAAATTTATTAAGAGACTTCACTATTCATCTTAGTTTGACTATTCAAATCTATGAACTCTCAAATATAAATTAACTTTCATGCTCATATACCCAAAGCAATTGTTCATAAACTACTCTTCTCACACACACACACTTTGACATTTGATCGTGGGTTGCAAATTGAAGATTATTAAGAGTCTATTCTTGTGGGTTAGCAAAATCAACAACCAAAGGTAGTGAATCCTCTTCTTCTTCTCTTTCTCAAAAAAAAAAAAAGGTAATAATAAATTATGGATACGTTTGATTTTGAAGCCTTTTTAACTCGAGTAATTAAGTCCGTAGGGGTGTCTCAACATCTAATGCCCTAAGGTCAACTGATCTGGGAGCCATTGACCTAAAGCTCACTACATGGGTTAAGAAGAAAGTTTAAGGGAACTAGCCATTGCACTATCCACTATTACTATATAAATCTGGGTACATTTCAACCCGAGTGATTAAGTCTGTAGGGGTGTCTCAACACCTAATGCCCTAAGGTCAACTGATTTAGGAGTCATTGGCCTAAAGCTTGCTACATGGGTTATGAATGTACTATATATCTTATTTCAAAAAGAAAAAAAGAGAGAGAGAGAGAGAGAGAAAGGAAGAAATACATTGCTCTGCCTAAGGAAGTTATTTTGGAAGAAACATTAGAATAGAACTTTGATATTTTCGGTGAAGCCCAATGAACTTATGTCAACTTATAATGAGCACAAAAAAAGTTTGTCAATATCTTGTCTAAGGGTACATGCTGCACACAAAAATAAAGAAGATAAATTAAATATTTTTGCAGAGAGTTCGTCTTTTTGGATAGAATAAACAGAGAATGGGTAAGTGAAGTTTTGGATATAAATTTAAGAAATCATTATGAAATGATAACGCTTTAATTGCTAGGGACTAGCAATAAGCTGGTTGGGAGGTGTGATGAACACTTAAATTTGTATAATAATAAAGGTTAAAACCATTATTTTATACTATTAGTGTCATCAAATTACCTAACTTGTTTATAACTACACTTAATTGTTAAACTTTCTATTTTGATGCAGGTTCAATGTAATGGGCATAACTTTGCACTCAAATATCCAATCACTACGTTCTTGATGGTGTTGGAAAAATAACTCATAGCCCTATAAGTTTGGTTTGTAAACTCTTATCAGATTTGGAATCCTTTGAAGTCAAAAATTGGATTATCTTGGGCTGGTTTGCATGGCCGCGTAAATTGGGCAGTCTTCACTCTTTGGGCCATAACTTTCTCTAGAAAATTTCAAATATTATGAGTCTTATCATTCCAGAAATATAAGAGAATTATCTACAACTTTGATGCTTATCACGAGATCAAATTGTCAAAGGAACGGTGCCTAATTCGGTGTACAATGCGGCACATGTGTGGAAGATACCAAAGTTGACAACTTTACCTTACCAAATTCAATCAACTTGCATTAATTTATTCCTACCATTTTTGACTTGTTTGCCTCTCATTGTGTCTATAAATAGAGGCCTTGTAAAAGCTTGAGAACAGCTTGGGTTCCTTGCCAAGTTCACTTTGCATTGTTGTATTGTTGAACTTTTATGATAATCTAATTTCTCTCTTGCTCATTTTATTTCTTCTACTTGTTTTCTTTCTTCTATCATGAGTAGCTAAATTCTCTTTTTGCTAAGGTGAAAGGTGAAGCTCTTGGTATGTGAATAAAGATTTATTTAACTCTTAACATGGTCTTAAAGTTTATATTCATTTGTGTAAATTTATCTACATGTTTTATATTACTTTTCTTATTGAATTGAATTTTCATCTCTTACTCTTATGTGAAGTGGGGATCTTGACTTATTGTAGACAATTCTTGGCACAATGAATACTTGAATCCGTCTAGAACCGCATGGTTATACCTGCACATCTGACTAAGGATTCTTGATTCATTGTAGACAAACAACACCATAAATACTTGAATCCGTCTAGAACCGCATGGTTATACCTGCATCTAGCAAAGGAATCTTGATTTATGGTAGTTGATTGGCACGATAAGTACTTGAATCCATTTAACATAAGGAGTGTAGAGTATCCATTGTAATATAACTAAAAGAAAAGAAATATAACTTAATAGATGTGTAAAGAACTTAAATGGTCTAACTTCCGATTGGAACCTCCTTTGTGTGTGGATTCCAATTGAGTGATAAAAAAAAGTTAAATATAACTTAAACCATATACCAAGAGTGGAACCTCTAACCTTAGCATATTTTAATTTAATTTGTTTCACCATTATACCTACCTTCATTTTATAATATTTTCTTTCCTATTATATTTTCCTTGTAGATTTTTGTTAGTTTTTGCAGGATCTAAATCTTCTTGCTCGTGGATCGACCCCGGTCTCACCGGGTTAATTTATTACTTCGACACTCTTGCACTTGGGAGTAGAAATCCATTTTCTGGACGTGTCACTTACAAAGTAACTCCCTCCCCCAAACAAGACTGTTCCATATAAACGAACTCGGACAAGAAGACGAAGCTTGCAAAAAATTAGAAGCCGGATAATAGCATCCCTTCAGAACTCTAGTTGTTAGGGAGAGAGGCTTAGAGACTAAACGCCAACATTGTTTGCATAAAAGAGCTTGGTTAAAAGCATTAAGATCACGAAAGCCCAAACCTCCCTCATATTTGCTTCGGCAAAGCTTCGACTAAGACCCCCAATGGATTTTATTAGAATTACCATTGGTACCCCACCAGAAAGCTGTACACATCCGATGAATATCCTTAACCAACCTCTTAGGAAATTTAAAAAGGCTCATCGCATAGGTAAGAATGGCCTGAATCACTGCCTTTAACAAAACCTTCTTACCTGCAGAGGAAAACAGATGTCTTCACCACCCATTAAGCAACCCCCAAATGCGATCTTTAATACTAGCAAAAAGCATACGCTTATTACGGTACGCAAAACTCGGGAGCCCCAAATACTTCTCATGACAATCCACCAGTCTCACTTCCAGAGTAGCGGCCAAGCTAATAGCCCTAGGCCGAGAATCAAACCACTTACACAAACTGCAGATTTATGAAAATTTACAAGTTACCCAGAAGCTTGTGCATATTGAGCCAGAAGAAGCTTAATCAGCAAACACTCAGACATCGACACACGAGTAAACAGTAGACTATTATCAGCAAAGAAAATGTGATAAATTTTCGGTCCGGATCTACTGCAGCGGATACTCGAATACAACCCCTGATTTTTCGCCCTCTGAATAAGACTGGAAAGCCCTCTGCACAGACAAGGAAAAGGTAAGGTGACAGAGGATCTCCCTGTCGAAGCCCCCTCGACGGTAAAATATTACCCGCAGCCACACTATTAACCAAAACTGAATACCGAACCGAAGAGATACAGTGCATCAGGAGTCTAACACATGCAAGCGGAACCCCATAGCAGTCAACACAGCCTCCACAAAACTCCACTCAACCCTATCATAAGCCTTGGCCATATCAAGCTTTAACCCAAGAAACCCCTCCCGGCCTTTCTTACGTCTCTTTATGGCATGCATACACTCAAAGCCAATAATGGCATTGTCAGAAATCAACCTTCCCGGAATGAAAGCACTTTGAGTTTCCCTAATAACATCTCCCAACACAACTCGAATCCGATTCGCAATAGTTTTAGCTATAATCTTATACACGACGTTACATAGACTAATCGGATGGAAATCGCCCATATTCTCCGGCTTCTCCACTTTCGGAATAAGAGCAATGAGAGTAGAATTCAGACCAGAGAGTGAGTGCCCCTCATTCAACACACCCAAACAAGCCTCCGAAACTTGATTCCCAACCACCCCCCAGAACTTCTGAAAAAAACCAGCCATAAACCCATCTGAACCAGGGGCCTTCGATGGAGCCATTTGGAATAAAGCAACTCTAATATCTCCACCCTAAACAACCCCTCTAAGAGAGAAACCAAAGCACTAGATAATCTCCTCTCCACTGCACTAGTTACCATTTCAACAGCACTCAAAGAAGGACGAGAAGAAGTGAACAATTTGTTAAAATAGGTGACTGCCACTGCCTCCAAATCAGCTTGCTGAGTGACCCGTCCACCCCTCTCATTCACCAACCGCTCAATCATATTTTTCTTATGCCTATGAGAAGCTTGGGTATGAAAAAACCTAGTGTTACGATCCCCGAATTTTAACCACGTCACTCGGGACCTCTGCCGCCAATAAACCTCCTCGCGACATAAAAGCGAATCCACCTCCCTCTCCAAACGCTCCACCTGACGCCAAGAAAGAGTTGAAGGACTGTTTGTAGCATGATGAAGCAGCTCCTTCTTCTTATTAATTTCACCCGAAAGCACCATTCTCTGCATTTTATTCCAGGACCCAAGACGTAGTGCACAAGACGAAAGACAACCCATACCAGCCCAACCATCCTCTACAATTTTTTTGCAGCCATCCTCCTCTGCCCAGCAGTCCTTGTAATGGAAACGAGGCCCCTGGCGAGGATGCAGCCGAGAAAGGGTCATCAAAGTCTCAACAACTCGTAACAAAATTGGCCGATGATCCGACCTCCAAAACCCCAAATGACTAACACTCGAACCCGGAAACAATTGGTGCCAACTCCAATCACAAACATAGTGATCTAACCTTTCAAAAATACTATCATCGCCCTTTCATTTATTGCTCCAAGTAAAAAGAGGTCCCAAAAAGCCAAGATCCGATAAACCACATAAATCCAGCATATTTCGAAAATTCTCAATTAAATATCTAGGCCGAACCGTACCTCCTAGTTTTTCAGAATCTGATAATATCTCGTTAAAATCGCCACCATAAACCCAAGGAAGCGAACTAAGATTGCACAATTGGTGAAGAAGAGTCCACGCATGCACCCTTTGAGAGGCTTCAGGATGCCCGTAGAATCCAGTAAAACGCCATAGCTTATTGTGATGAGAACGAACCTGAACATCAATATGAAATTGAGAATAAGAAAGAAGATCAATTCCCACACTATCCCTCCACAACAAACACAACCCCCCTTGTGAACCCACACCCTCTACCACTAGTTTACCAAAAAACCCAACCTCACCCGAATCACCTCCATACGATGTCTATCCACTTTTGTCTTCATTAAGACCACCAAATCCGCCTTAAAATCCCTCACATGGGAAAGAAGAGCCTGTAGCGTCCGGTCATTCCCCAAACCCCAGACGTTCCACCGGTGGTCCGGGGCTCTCGGACTCACCGATAACTCAGCTTGCACTGATTTAAGCTTCTTAACATTACCCTCAGGAACCACTTCCAACCCCGAACCTAGCTCGCTTACCACTCACCACTGCCACTGTGCCTTCTTCCATCATTACCTCACTTGCCCTTGCACGTCTTGTCCAACGCCCTCCCACACTAGCCAACACAAGAGCACTACCACCACCCACACCTGCCACTGTCCCAGAAACATTGGCCTGGACATCGGCCTCCTTCATGGGAGCTATATCCACAGAAGCCAAAACTGGATTCATAACAACCTCAGGAGGGGTCATTGCGACAGAGTCACCAGTAACCATCTTGCCCTTCTCATTTCCCTTTCCAGCAACTCGAGCATCCACCCCCTTTTTTAAAGCATCACTCTCTACGTGCATGTCTTGAATGGGCCTTTGCACAGTGCCATGCATAGATACATCTTGAGTAGCACAATACTGTGCATAGCCATCAAGTCGCCCACCACTCTCACAAACTACCGTTAATTTACGCCCCATATTCACAGAGGTATTGACCCCCCATATTACCACACATTGGCTCTTCAGCACATGCCACAACATCCCCAATTTCAAGAGTAGTGGCCCCATCATTGCTACCCCGATCACCTACCTCAACACCTGTGCTCGCCCACTCAACTACTATTTGTACTCCTCCCCGAGCCTGGACTGTGGATGGTCTTATCCACTCCCCATGTACCTATATCCTCAGCCTTCCCCGACCCGCTACCAGACGTTTTCACACCTTTATTTCTTGGTAGGCTACCAGCACGTAGCCAACCACCAAAGCGATCCCCTCCTACCCCTGAAGAACGATCCTCTTCCCTAGCTACCACACAATCCCTAATAGGGTGACCCAAAAACCCACACCGAAAACAGAACTCAGGAAGTCGCTCATACTTAAGAACCATAATTGTTTTCGTACCATCCCCGAGAATATCCACCCTCAAAAACCGTTTGAGAGGTTTACGAATATCAATCCTCACCCGTACCCGCAAATACTTACCAAAACAATCACCCGACGGCCCAGTATCCACATCTACAACAATACCTATACAGCTGCCCAAGAATTCCCCAGTCTCTCTAGTCATACACAGAAGAGGCACATTATGCAGCTGGACCCAGAACTCAGCCTGGGAGAATTCTATATTAGACAGAGATCCCGCTCCCGTAGGAGCCTCCAACACCAACAACGCATCATCAAAACTCCATGGACCCTCTTTAAGCACACAATTACGATCAATACTATTCTGAAATTGAAACACAAAAATATTTTCATTCACAACTTCCACATCCACCTCTTGTTTAACCCACCATATCTTCGGTATAATGGCCTTGAAAGCCTCTCGATTAATAAGCTTGTTAGAAACAATTTTCCCAGCCAAACAAAGAGCTAATTTACGTGCCCCCGCTATTGTTAGGTAAGAATCAATATGTGTAACAGGCTCATCTTTATCTTCTAATGACAGAGACTCACACAGTTCGGCAATCCCTATGTGCGCCATGACAAACAAAGCAACAATAGCCACCACGTACCCAAGCCACCAGACGACAAACAAGCCACAAATCACTACAACCGCAACGTAGACCCTCTCTGCTACAAACAAAAACCCCACTACCCTAGAGCCAATCCCCCAGCAAACACACCACCCTAACCCTGACTACACCCAGCAAGGGGTGAAAACGAGATTCGAAGACCCGACGGCTACTTTCACACTAGGGTTTCAGAGAAAACCTAGCGAAAAGAATATAGGGTTGTTTGATTGTTGATACATAATAAATCAATAATAAAAATAGGATCCGTAAATATTATACTTTATTATTTTAACCCTAAATATAATTGTTTTTTTTTTGACTTTGTTTGAAACTAAATATTCGTATTTGAATTCTACATTGACGAGGTGAAGAAGATGACTTGACTTAAAATTCAGTTCACGTGTATCATGAATTTTCCACATTCACACAAACAATTTCTATGCCTTTATATAAAGTAAAGTTTCTACAATTATAAGACAGAGAAAGCAAAAGTCAAGAACTCCAAGAGTTTGTTAAGGTGATAAGGAGCACTTCAGAAGGGCCTAAATTTAAACTTTGGGAGTTTTAAATTTGAAGCATCCTGCTGCTATATTTATATTATCAGGTTCTACTCGCGATAGATAAAAATCTTTAAAGTTCGATCTCGATATAATTGCGGTGGGGGTGAACCAAATATGTGTAAGCATGGCCCCGGTTCTGGTTCCCCTAAAAAAATAACCGAAACCGTCGGTTCACAGGGCGGTTCCGGTTCGGTTCCCTCTTTTTTTTTTTCAAAAAAAAAAAATTTTTTTTTTTAAAATTTTAGCCGTTGGCCACATGCCAGCTGGCAGCAATGTGAACGTTAGGGAGCCGTTGTTCAATGGCTTCCCTCCTGAAAAATTACCAAAATAGCCCCTGAAAAATTACAATTTAACCTCTAAAGTTTTAAAAATATTAATTTTTTCTCAATCTAAAAAACTATATAAACCCCATCAATTCTCCAATTCATTCACACAAATTCTCTCATTCTCTCAATATTTCTCTCATCTCTAATTCTCTCAATATTTCTCTAATTTGCTCAATATTTTTCTAATTCTCTCATTCTCTCAATCTTGCTATTATTTTTCACTACTGCAATTGTTTTCATTATTTGTTTAAACACTTTATTTTATAAATTTATAATGGCATCACCATCAAGACCATCTATTTTCGGAGGTCGAAAATCTATTTCCGGAGGTCAAAAATCTATTTCCGGAGGCCGAAGGTCCGTTTCCAACAGAAACGCTGAGCAAAGTGAGCAGGTACCGGATTTAAATGTTCAAGAAGTGCAAAGTCGCCCTTTCCCAGAATATAACAACGATCGAAATTTTGCTGAATACCTGCAAGAAAGAGAATTTGAGGAGGTAAATTTTAGTAATGAAACTCCTATTAATTTTAATCCTGATTATTCTCATCCCTCTTCTGGCGGTGGTCCCTCCTCTGCTCCAACCCTCCCAATCTCAAGTGAAACCCTACAAATGTCGCAGGGGCAGCCAGATTTGTCAAAGTATAAATCTAAATTTTTTAAAGTTCATATGAAGAGGGTGGAGAAGGATGGGTTAGTTATAGTGGTTTGCAACTATTGTTCCAAAGATTTTAAATGGAACAAATCCGAAGGGTACGGGACGTATTGGAAGCATATCAACAGCAAGAATGGTAGGGACCAATTAGTAAGAATGGTAGCGACCGAATTGCAAGGTACACATTCCCTAACCATCCTTTATTTAAATATACTGATCAAAATAATAGGGACCAATTAGTAAGAATGGTAGCGACCGAACATCTCCCCTTTAGTTTTGGGGAAAAAACTGGTTTTTTAAAATACTGTCATAATGCTTTAAATCCCGCTGCATGTAGAGTACGTAGGATCACATTAAAACGTACTATGTATAATATTTATAAAAAGGAAAAAAAAAAGCTTTAGTAAAATATTTTCAAAATTATCCGGGTCGTGTGTCTTTTTTTGCCAATATCTGGAGTGATCATTGGCAAAAACATTCATACTTAGGACTCACTTGCCATTTCGTTGACCAATCATGGGATTTGTAAAAACGAATATTGGCATTTAGAGTTTTTGACGACACCCATACTGCTGACAATATTTATAAATTAATGAAAATTATTTTTGAAGAATATTGTATTGAGAGTAAAATTTTTGCAATTGGTTTTGATAATGCTGCAAATAATACTGTCGTCATTCCACAATTAATTCAATTGTGTCAACCCTATTTTGGCGGCAGATTTTTTAATCAAAGATGTGTTTGCCATGTTTTAAATACATGTGTACAACATGGCTTGCAAACACTATATGAGTGGATTACACCAATTAGGGATGCTCTATACTATTTGTGGAAATATCCTAGCACTATGAAACAATGAGCTAGGTATTGTAAAGCTAACGGAAAACATCCAATTAGGTTTTCCCGTGATGTTCCAACTCGTTGGAACTCCACATATAAGTTGCTTTGTGAAAGCTACGAGTATAGAGAATTATTAGTTAGATTTATGCAGGATAATGTTAATACCATTAATTTATATGAACACCATTGAGATGTTTGTACAAAAATTTGCATGCTTTTAAAAGTTTTTCATGATGCAACAAATTCTTTATCCGGTATATATTATCCAACTTCACATTTATTTTTATTTGAAGCCCTTAATATTGTAGGTGCACTTAATGAATGTGCACAAATAAATGAATTAGTTCCGTGTGTTTATGCAATGCGAGAAAGATGGATAAACTATTATAGGGATATTCCTGTAATTTATACTATTGCATCAGTTTTTGACCCTAGGAATAAATTTAATAGTTTATATGAATTTTTTACATTTTATTACCAATCTCTAGGTATAATGGACATAGATGTTAGTGGTTTATATAATAATGTTAGGAATTTATTTTATTCAATGTATGACGAATATCGTTCTATTTACGGTCCCTCGCTGAACATTAATGTTCAACAACAGGAACCAAGCGGAAGCGGTAGTACTAGTCATTCGCGCTTTCCCTCCACATTAAGGAAGTTAAGGGCAAGTGTGTTTACTAAAAAAGTAAGGACGTCGGGGAGTTCGTCTTCATCAACCTATGTTTCAAAGGTTGATGTTTACATAAACACCTCCTTTGAGTTTTTGGACACCCCAGACTTTAACGTCCTACAGTGGAGGAGGGAGCACGAAACTAACTTTCCAATTTTGGCCATCATTGCCAAACAAATTTTTGGAACCCCTGTCTCGACCGTCGCCGTCGAACAGGAATTTAGTGCAGGTGGCAATGTTTTGAACGATAGACGAGCATTGCTCAGTCCTGACTCAATATAGATCCAGGTCTGTGTTGACGACTGGACCAATGCCACATACCGGCAGCAAGAATTGGATCTGGTGTCCGACGACAATGACTTCTTCGACACCAACGACGATACAACGGCAACCGAAGGAACAAGCGACGATTGATCACAGGTAAAAGAACTACGTGGGCTTTGATTCCTTCCTAGAGGATACGTAGACAGCTTAATTGAGGTAAAATTAAGTGTTATTTAATTGTATAGTTTTATGATATTATCAAAATTTTATTTCAATTTTATCGTTATTTTTTTGCAATCGAGTACCCAGTTTATTTATATATATATATTATTATAGGTTATTTATATATTTAATTTTTTTATTAATTTATTTTTAATTTTTAATGTTTAATTTTTTTTATTTTTGCCTGTTCCGACCGGTTTGGAACCGGAGGTTGAACCGCCGGTTCTAAAAAAATCGGGAAGGAACCGAACCGAGCGGTTCCCCCCCGGTTCCTAACCGGAACTGGGACAGGAACCTCCCTGGTCCCGGTTCCGGTTGATTAAAATTTGGAACCAGAACCGCCGGTTCGGTTCCAATGGTCATGTCTAAATGTGTGTGGGTGTATGAGATGCAATATTATCTACTGATAAATGGATCATCCTATTCACAAACTAAAAAAAAGTAAAAATTAAGAACCACTTCTAAGAAAATCATAATTTATGAAATTAATTATTAAAGATATAGACAAATACAATATTAATTACCGAAGAAACAACAAATTAACAAATAACAACAATTGTCAAGAATTTTTTTTTTTTTTTGAAAAGATTGCCAAGAAATTGTTGTGTGAAAACTAAAAAGAAAGTTGGAAAAGGAAAAAAAAATGAAAAAAGAAAAAAAGAGGAGAGTCTGAGCCATGTAAGAGAGGATTGACGGAAGAAAAAGCAAAAGCAGGATTGATATAATAAAGAAATCATCCGACGGTTCCATGCACACTGACACTGTCTACATTATTGAACCATTTAAGGCGGGTAAACTTTTGCCTCACATAGATTGATTGATTCACCTACAATAATTGAAAGCTATTTGTTTTATTGACTCTTCTTTACTTTCGATCCAGGTTTTTCTGCAGGTAGAGAGTGCCAGTAGACCTGTTCCTAGATGGTCTCCACCTTCAGCTGGCTTTAAATTCAATGTTGATGCTGCTGTTGATGCAGCTTCGGGCAGATTCGATGTAGGTATTGTTGCCAGAGATCAGTGGGGTTGTTTAAAGTCTGCTGCTGCTTTAATCTTTCCTAGTTTCTTCAGTGTTGCTGCTGCGGAAGCTAGGGCGGTTTTCGAGGGTTTCAAGCTGGCTGTCTCTTCTAGTTTGTCTCCTTTCTTTGTTGAGTCTGATTCTCTCGAGATTGTGAAGCTCTGTGGTGGTTTTTCTTCCACGAGATGTGAGGTGGATAGTATTGTTCAGGATATTTTGTTTCATTTTGGTTGTTTTACTGAGTATTTGGCTTTTGTTTTCAGAAACTGTAACAATGTGGCTCATTACCTTGCCAAATGGGCTCTAGGGAGTTCTTCAAACTCGGTTTGGTTTTGCTCTTTCCCTGACTGGTTACTTAAACTAGTTAAGGAGGACTTCTGTGGTTCTGTTTTCTGATTTAATATATTCTCTTTTTAAAAAAAAAAAAATTTGAAGGTACATTTTATATTTTATATATTTTTCTTTATTCCAATTGAGAAATTGTAAAGATCAATAAGTGAATATACAGTTTAAAATTGTAAGAAAATTTTATTTATTGTGAACAATATATAATATTATATTATGAGTAGTAAAGAAGAAATTGATTGAATTGTTTTAATAAGAGAGTTAACTTAAATATAGTCCATTTATTGTATATGATCAATATTTAGTTTATTGGGCTTGATGCATTTTCTTGGATAATTATCAATTTAATTTTTAATTTTTAGAAAATTATTAATTTTTTAAAATGGTTTCGTTTATTGTTATCCTTGAACCCTAACTTTCTGAAAATGTATTAGTTTGGTCCCTTTTACTAATTTTCTAAGGGTCAAACCTCACAAAATTATTAAAAATATTGATTTGCCCTTAACTCCATTTAAATAAGTTAAAATTATAATTTTAACTTCAAATTTTAAAAATGATTATTAATAACTAGAAGGGTAGTATGGTCATTTTAGATTAATTTTTAATTAAAAATTTTAAAATATTTTTAAATACCCTTAAAAATATATTTTAAAATGAATCTCCACCGCCCATCAAGAGTAATGGACGGTGGAGATCATACTGAAATTTTTAATGGAGATCCAGGAAAAAAAATTTTAATTTTTTTTTTCTTTTTTTTTCTTGGTGTGGAGATCCAATCCACCAAGAACAGCACAAAAAAAAAAAAACTTTTGAAACTTAAAATTCTGGATCTCCACCTTGGGTTCGTCCTAAAAAAAATGAAAACGAAGGGTCTGTTTTCGAACCACAACTGGGTTCGAAGTCGAACCCAGATCTATTCGTAAAAGTAATTTAAACTAAATTAAAATACCGAGGAAAAGAGTTTGAGTTTGTGAAAGAATGGGAAGAGAAACTAGGTCATCGATGATTCAAACATATCCACTCATGAATCAACTATAGTATGAAATAGGGGTGGGCATTGCAAACCCAACCCGTGAATTCGAACTGATCCAACACGAAATGGCCGGGTTCGGTCAGATTACTTTGCAAAAAATAACTCTATCGTGTTATTTTTTTACAACCCGAAACAAAATCGGGTTGGTTCGGGTTATCTGATGAACCCGACAACCCAACCTGATTTTGTTCATATATATATAAAACAAAAAAAAAAAATTTCTATTAGGTACCCTAATCTTCTACCTAAACTCATTAAACTCTCACCACTGGTCCCCCCTGCCGCTTCCTATTGCCTCCCCCTCAGCCTTTCACCCACTGCTCGCTTTCAGCCACGCTTGTCGTCGAAGTATTCGTCGCCGATTGTCGTCATCCTCGTCGTGGGCCCATATCTTATACTTCTGATCTCGCTTCTGGTCAGTCCATTATAAATTCTCTCTCTGTTTTTGTGTGCGTCAATTAGTATTCTAGTCTCTTTTTTTTTTTCATTTTTTAGAAGTCTCGGTGGTTTGATCAATAATGTAGGAAATTGTGAATGCAATGAAATTACTTGAGGTGAGTAACAACCATTTCGATGTTCCAAACATGGATGACATGTTTCTTCCATGGAGTCTTTCACAACGTAAAGCTCTTAAGATCACAAACATGTATCACTATCGAGTTGAGCTATTTAATGTTGTTTTGGATATACAACTTTAAGAATTAAATAATCGTTTCAATGAGGCTAGCACTGAATTGATATTTTATTTGACATGTTTAAGTCCAAATGACTCATTTGCTTTTCTTTTCTTTTTTTATAAATAAAAACTTGTGAATCTTGCTAAATTTTATCTGAAAGAATTTTCTCCAGTTGAAATTTTAGCACTGAAAGTTCAACTTCAGACTTATGTTACAGATATGCGCTCTAGCAGTGAGTGTTCAGAGTTGAAAGAGATTGACGATCTTGCTATAAGAATGGTTGAGACGAAAAAGAATAAAGTGTATCCATTAGTTTATTTGTTGTTGACAGTAACATTGATACTACCAATTGCGACTGATATAGTAGAGAGAGCATTTTCAGCAATGAATATTTTGAAGACTCGTTTGCGTAATCGGATGAGAGATCAATGGTTGAATGATAGTTTAATAGTGTTCATTGAAAAAAAAATATGTTTAAAGTATTGATAACAAAGCTATTGTGCAACGATTTCAAAATATGAAACCGTGTCATAGGCAATTGTAAATTTATCAACAATTATGAATGATATGAAATTTTTTTTTTTTTATTGCATTATCATCATTGTTTTTATTATTGCTATTGTTATTATTTATATTTTATAATATAATCTATTTGAACTAAGCCCCCGTTGGAATAACTTTCTGGCTCCGCCACCACTACCATTAAGTCATGAATTCAACAATTAATACAAGAAACCCATTAAGATCTAAGAACTTTAAAAATCAACACATAATTTTATGATAAACATACAAATCATGTATCAATTATTCATTAGAGATATATAACAACCAAATAGCATGTAACAATGATTATATCTCATTTAGAAGTTATATAACCTTAAACTGGCACGTAACAACGATTATCCCAGTTTTCGGAATCTCAAATAATAATTATCTATATTCTAGTGAAACTCAGAACTAGCACGTAACAACGATTATTTCAGTTCATCAACAATAGAAATATAAACAATAAACAATTAAATCACAGATAAAACAAAACTATGAATATAATAAAACTATGGTTTCTCCCAATATAGATGCCTGCCGATATGGTTCCTCCCAGAAATTTGATTTCTCTCGCTTGAACTCTTTTTAAAGCATAATAAAGGTTTCAGAATCTCAAGGGGAAGAAGTTTACAATCATCTATCCTAACAAACTTATATAGATATAAGCATTAACGTAAAATTATGAAGCAAACCTCTGCAAGAGCACTGGAAGCTAAATTTAGAAGCCGGCCATACATCTCTATTGGTGGTTTTTCGTTGTTAATGTAGGCAACAGTATTATCCTTTGCCTACATTAAGTAAAAGATTTAACAAACTAATTAGCATTGAGGACTCATCCCTGAATTATGAATCAATAATTCAAAAGAATTTGTGACAGTTGTTAGCAGAACAAATTTGCACCAGATAAGTTGCAGATCTGTACACTGTTTGATTTGCAAAAGGGGAACAAAAATAAAAGCCTAAAGAAGCTAATTCAAATGTCTAAATCTGCAGAAAAAACAATCAGCATGCAATTGTTTCCTCTTCTGAAAGAAAAGGGCATACAGTTAAAATTATACAACAAAAGATACCTAATTGACTTAATTGATGAAAGCAGTAAAATTTGTGCATGATCAAGAGTAAACAAGTTAGTAATTGAGATATTCAGTCACATAGATGGGAACTTTGATAGCTCTAGTTTTTTGTTAGTGTAACTGATACGGACATGGTGCACCACATACCATACCATCAGACGTATAAGGCTCACACAGCCATTCTTTTAAGATTTGATTTCTGACATAGATATTGTCAAATATGAACATAGAGGACTAATATAAAAGTGGAACATCCAAATGTTTGCAATAAAAAAAGCATGCATATACTACCTTAAGCCCTTTTGAATATTTAGAGGTTGAAGTGTTCTGAAGATTTATTGAATCAAAAATTGACACCATAAGAGAATCAAGGAAGAAAAAGAATCCCAGCCAGATAAACATACAAGCAATTGATCTAACATGCTTCCGAAACCATGTATGCCTTTTCCCTACATAGGCTCCCTTAAAAGAGCTTAACTTCCCAGAATCATTTTTCAACCCATGAAGCAACACAACTTTGGACTTCCAATTATGATCCCCTCCTGACATTCTCCTCCCAAAGGAAGGATCATTTCCCGATAAAGTTTTCGGACTTCTAATTGGATAGTCCTTCATCCCAAAAGATATTTCGCTTTAACAAATTCGGGATGTGAATTTCTTGAGGGACATGGCTGCAACCATTCCAATGCTGTCTTCTCTTAAGAACATCCAAATATCCAATGAGAACTTAAAACACAGCAAGGCCACCATATACGACATTGGCAGTATTAAGAGTCAATGATAATCACAGACTCTTAATAGGAAATTACAGAAACCGATAGAAAGCCCGCATCATCCTAGATTTCTACGCTCACTGTTTAAAATATTAAAAATTCATTTTTTGGACAACAATAACAAGAAACTCAACAAAGCTGCTTCTGCCTATATTAACAATGACCCGCCAACTCATTTGATCTTTTAAGTTCTAAATTCAGGTTTGGTGGCACAAGTTTAACACCAAGAATGAGAAAGACATTGAATAAATTAATAACAAACTTACATAAGCATAAATTCAAAGTGAAGCTAAGCAGTAGGTGACAGTGATTTTTATTATACGTTGATGAGTGAAACCCAAGTCAGATATTTGAAAAAGTCTTCCAAACTAACCTTACAAAAGTAGATTCATATTGCCTGTAACAACAACTTGCCACCAAACGCAACAGATCATCAGTTCCCAGATTTCTGCCCATTTACGAGCCCAGAATAAATGTTGAAGCAATTACATGAAAACCACATGAGGTAGGCCTAATTTCAGGAATAAACGACTTTTCAAATAATTGACATTGTCATCCCCGCTAATAAGGGTGGGCGCTATTCGGTTATTTTCGGTTATACCCATAACATAACCTAATCAAATTTTTGTTCGGTTATTAATTGGCTAACCAAATCTAGTGGGTTTTATATGCATAACCTAAAATAACTAAACCTTAAAAAGTCGGTTAAATTCGGTTCGATTAAGTTCAGTTATTTCGATTTGGGCCTCATTGGGCCTAAATTGTACATATAGGCTTAATTAGGCTTTTTGGGCCAAAAATCAATTTTTTTATATTTTATCCAATTGTTTGTATATTTTTAAACCTATTGTTATCTTATTATATTGCAAAACATACAATCTTCTTTCAATAATATTTCAATATACTTCGATAACACATATATTATACTTGTTAACAACCTACAATAAAACATACAATGAGAGATTTAAACTATAAAAAATTTAAACCGTCCAATCGTCCACCTTAATGATTAATATAAATATCCATAACAAAATCGTCTATAAAATAGTTCATGTGATACAGTCCATAATTAAATCGTATCATAATAAAAATAATCCGAATTACATAAAAAAAAATACAAATATAAAATTGCAAAAAAGTTTAAACATCTTCATTGCTCGTCTTGGAATTTCTTCAAAGTAAAAAACAATACTAAACTCATTATAATATAAACAATGTTATACTTTTAACAATTTAATTGTAGAAAACAATACCAACTTAAAAATTTAATTGTGCAGCACTAGGAAATGTAAACTGAGGTTAGGGAAATGTAAACTGAGCTGTGTCGGTGTGTGGCTAGGATGAGAAATGTAAAGTGTGAAAATAGGATGTATAATAATTTAATAAAGTTGCTAATCAGACTAAAATGTTCCTAATAATTAAATTGTCTTTTATTGTCAACAAATTTAAAAAATTTAAGAATGTTTAAGTTATAAAAATTAAAAACGTTGTGGTGGAGGTTGCCTCTTCCATCAGTGACATACACCTAGAATTTTAAATTTTTTTATTTAATTTATATAATTTTGGTTATTTACGGTTATTTATGGTTTTACCACCCATAATATAACCATAATCAATTTTTATTCGGTTATCAAATGACTAACCAAACCTTCACGAGTCACAATTCATAATCGAAAATAACCTTATTTTTTCAGTTATTTTTGATCGGTTATATTTGGTTATTTTCGGACTGGTTAATGTGCCCACCCCTATCCGCTAGTAATCAAAGCGGAGAGAGGATATTTTTATCATTTCGCTAAATTTTTTATTTTATTTTATTTTAAAAAGGATACATTAATAAAAAATTTTATATAAAATAGAGATGAATCTTTATTTTATATTTTCTATTTTCTAGTTCTAATTTAGATCTCCACATATTCAATAATTTTATTCTTTTTTTGTGAAAAAGAATGTAATGAAATATTTAAAATATTATAAAGATATTTGAGTTATTTATTTATTTTTTAAAATAAAACTCAAATTGATCTTCTTAAAAAGCTAGAATTTTAAGCGATCTTCCATTAGACATATTTTTTTAATATTAAAAAAAAAACTCTACTCGAATGATAAAGAACAATAAAAATAATGAAAAACAACACTCTTTTTATGTAATAACAAGTTATACCAAACACACTTTTATTAGATATACCAGTATTAAACAATAGAAAAGATAAAAATATTATAGTTTAAAAAGATAAAAGTATTTATAAAATTTTAAAAAAATTATAACAATTTTTTATTAAAAGTTATGGAAAAAAATAATTATTTTTTTAAATAGAAAATTAAAAAACCACATGAACCCCATCCGATCGTTATGCACAAGTCGAAAGGAAGATATATTCTCCAATTTTTATTTATTTATAATTTAAATTTTTTATTTAACATTTATATTATTATTATTATTATAACTTTTATAAGTGAATGTTTGAAAGAGTTTATTTACAATAATAATAAAAAAATTTAATACCAAAAACTCTTTTCAATTTAATTTGTGTTGTTTGATTACTATTTTAGTAGAATTTTTGGACGATTAAAAAAGTTATTTTACGTCTATAAAGAGAAGTTCAAATTTTGAGTTTTTCCAAATAAATGTTTTTGAACTTTTAAAAATATTAAAATGTCTAATATAACATCTTCTACTTTTATTAACTTAAAACCATATTATTTCTTTTTGGTAATCCTATCATTTCAAATAGATTTTTAATTGGACAATCAAAATATTAATATATATATTTATTTTTTTGAAGAGAGAAAAGTAATAAAACCAAAGGAACTACAAATCAGAAGCAACGTCTGCAACAATAGCTTCCTCCCCGCAGGGAGGAGACACACCTAACCAAAAGCCAGAAGCAGAACTACTAATAGCAAACTTTGCTATACCATGCGCAACAGAATTGCCTAAGCACGGACAAAACGCAAAACACAACAAATTATGAGAATCAGCCAACCGAAGAATTTCAGAGACCAGAATGCCTACTTCCGAGAGAGGAGGGGCTTTATCTTGAATGAAACAAATCACCTCAGCTGCATCTGACTCCACCATCACTGGAAACAGGTTCTGATCCACTGCAAGATTAATACCAAAAATAATAGCTTCAGCTTCAGCACTAGCAACAGAAAGGAGCGAAGTGCTGCACCTAGACCCTGCTGCAACCACCACTCCTGAGGCATTACGGATCACCACCCCGAGACCTACTTTCTTCTCTCGAACATTCACCGCTGCGTCATAATTGAGCTTGTACTAGCCTGTCTCGGGGGCCTTCCAGCGCACAACTCTACCAAGAGGGTTCAACGTCGGCTTCAGGTTTGCCGCCTGGTACTCTGCAAGATAAGCACTTGACCAGGGCATCACCTCTGAAACAGGGAAAAAAGAAGAGGAGTGAATAGCTCTGTTACGGCAGAACCAAACCCTCCACCAGACAATACACAACGTTTCCAACTGCAACTGGTTCACATGATCGTGACACCAAATAACAAACTCCAGGACAGGCATATTATCGTTGAAAACCACCTGATGAACGCCCACACAAGCTTTCCTAACTACTCTTAAACTGCTACAATTCCAAATCGCATGCAAAGGGGTTTCCAAGCTAACCTTACAAAGCGGACAAAGACCATCAACCGGGACTCTTTTCTTCGCTAGAACCTCCATTGAAGGGAGCCATCCATGGCAAGCCCTCTACATAAACAACTTCACCTTCGCTGGAACCCTTTTATTTTCAAGAGTAAGTTTGTCTTATTTGATAGCTTCAGCTTCAGCTCCACACAAACAAAATTCACCATCCATGGAAAGCCCTCCACACATTTTAAAAACTATATTTATACGATCTACTTTTAAAAGATTTAAAAATCTATTCTGACCCTAACTCCTTTTATTTTGTAAATATTTTTGAAAAAATTGTACAAACTACCCCGAGTTTAGGTAATATTGTACACATAGGTAACTTTTACCAAAATCGCACAAAGATCCTCTAAAAAATCCATTAACTAACGGGTGGATTAATTGTTAACTAACTAATTTAAGGGTAAAAATGTCTTTTATATAACTTTTTTTTTAGTTTATAGAGACTTTTTAGCAATTTATTGTGTAAAAGATATCAAATAAGACAAATTAACTCTTGAAAATAAAAGACTTGAATTCTTTAAAAAATAAATAAATAAATCCCACTAGTAACAGTATCAATGAATACTTTTTTTTATTGTACAAACTATTCCGAGTTTAGGTAATATTATACATATTGGTAACTTTTACCAGAATTACACAAACATCTCCTAAAATTCGATATTAACGGGTGAATTAACTGTTAACTAACTGGTTTAAGGATAAAAATGTCTTTATATATATATATATATATATATATATATATATATATATATATATATATATTTTTTTTTTTTTTTTTTTTTTTTTTTTTTTTGTAACATCCCGAATTTCGAGTCATTAATTTTGAATATGTGGATAAAAAAATATTTGAGAGTTGAGGGGTATAAATGTAATTAAAAGTATGATTATTTTATGGTTTCCAGGTGGACCAAATTGAACGGTTGAAAACGATGCACGAAGAGAGAGTGAAAAACTGAGACAGTGAGTATCGCGACTTGGCCATCGCGACCACAGATCGCGATGAGCTGCTCGCGATGAAGAATGTTGATTCTTGGCAGTAAGCACCGCGACCACATATCGCGATGAAAAAGTGAAAATCCTGACAGTGAGCATCGCGACCACCAGCGCGACCAGGGTACCGCGATGGGTGCTCGCGATGAAGGCGGTGGAGTTGCTCCAGAGAGCAACGCGACCAGGTCACCACGACCACAGGTCGCGACGACCGAAATTTTTTTAAAAAAAATAAGAGACGTGAAGTCTCTAGAAAACAGAAAAGAGGAGAAAATAGAGAGAAGAGAGACCGAGAGAGACCGAGAAAGAAAGAAAAGAAAAAGAAGAAGAAGAGAAGAAGAAGAAGAAGAGAGAGAGAAGAAGAAGAGGAAGAAGAGGAAGAAGAGGAAGAAGAGGAAGAGAAAAAGAAAAGAGAAAGAAGAAGAAAAGAAAAAGAAGAAGAGAAAAGAGAAGAAGAAAGAGAAAAAGGGAAAGAGAAAGGGAAAAAGGGAAATCCAGAAGGAAAAGGCGTAAAAACGAAATCCAGGTAGGTGTACACTCCTTTTCGAAACCTTTGTGATTTTATTTTGTGTTTTTGAGTTGAATCTGAGATTTGTTTTGAGTATTTGTTAAATATATGTTTATACGTTTATTGATTCGAATAGTTTGAATCAAACATATTTTGATTACATTGAAATGAGATATCGGATGAAACAAATTGTATAATCAAATATATATGTTTTATGAATATTTTCTGAAATTGTATTTGTTGTATTAAATTAATATTTGAGAGTAAGAATTGTTTATTTCGAAAGAAACAGAAGGATTTGATAGGAAATTTCTGAATTATGTATTACGAATATTATTTGCAAATTTTGATGCTTGAAGTTAATTTTGAATTATTGTTGAATATAACGACTGGATGACTGTTCCATCTCGCGGGGCAAACCTGGCTGAGTCCAGTTTAGGCAAATCCCGGAGATAGATATTGTACTGATGATATTGATGACTGTTGCATCTCGCGGGGCAAACCTGGCATAGTCCAGTTTAGGCGAATCCCGGAGATAGCCATTGTACTGATAGTGATGACTGCTGCATCTCGCGAGGAAAACTTGGCTGAGTCCAGTTTAGGCGAATCGCGGAGATAGCCATTGTACTGATAGTGATGACTGCTGCATCTCGTGGGGCAAACCTGGCTGAGTCCAGTTTAGGCGAATCCCGGAGATAGCCATTGTACTGATAGTGATGATTGCTGCATCTCGCGGGGCAAACCTGGCTGAGTCCAGTTTAAGCGAATCCCGGAGATAGCCATTGTACTGATAGTGATGACTGCTGCATCTCGCAGGGCAAACCTGGCTGAGTCCAGTTTAGGCGAATCCCGGAGATGGATATTGTACTGACATCCCTGATAGTTACATCTCGCGGGGCAAACCTGGCTTGGTCCAGTTTAGGCGAATCCCGGAGGTGAACGTCACACTGATGTACAGATATTGAAATGTATGATGAGTGTATGGACAGAATAGAGAATGAAAGTAAATAAGAATGTTTATATAAATAAAATGTTACAGAATTAAATAAAATATTTATAAAAGAACTGAAAACTAAATGTTGTACGTTTTACTGATTAAATTTGGATGTTTGTATTAAAATGTTCTTATATGATTTCTTTCAGTGAGAAAGGTAATGATTGAAATGTTTTTATACAAATATATTGAAATATTTTTATTATGAAATGATTATTTATTTTTGATACTTGAGTTAAGTGTACACCCACTAGGCATTATTGCTTAGCGCGTTGATTTTATCACGCGCAGGTATCAGAGACACAGGGAGAAATAAAGGATAGAGATGAAGTAACAGCAGATTGAAAGTCCAGAGTCACAGTTTCTTTTGAGTAGTTATAATTGAATATTATTTGTATATTATATTTAGTGAAGCATGCATATACAGAAATCTGTAATTTGACATGTATTTATGTGTTTTTGTAATATGTGTTTTATAATTTATATTCTTTGCAAATGTTTGTAAATACTAATTATATATGTTTTGTTTTAAAAAAATGATTGGAAGTCGCACTAATCGGCAGAGTGCGCATTGATTTGAAAATGTGGATATAGAAGTGTTGAAAGTATATTGTTTTATATTTGTTTTATTGAAAACAGGTTTTTGGGAAATCCGAAAAACAGAGGAAACTCTGCCGAAATTTTTAAAATAATGATTTGATGGGCTCACTAGAAACATATTTTAAATTATAAATTGAAACGATTTTCAATGATTTGAAATATATAAAGTGAATTTAGAAAGTTTTGAAAACCCGGTAGCGCTCCCTGGGTCGATCCAGTCGGGTCGGGTCAGGGGATGTTACATTTTTAGTTTGAAGAAACTTTTTATATAATTTTAAAAGCTATCAAATAAGACAAACTTACTATTGAAAATAAAGACTTGAATTCTTTAAAAAATAAATAAATTCATATCCCACTAGTAACAATATCAATAAATATTATTTTCTTGTTTTAACAATGTAAAACGTTAAATTTAACTGTAGTCAATCAATTTAAAGAGATATTTGTATAATTATTATAAAAATTACCATTATTTGTAATATTACTTAATTCGGACTAATTTGTGCAATTTTCCATTTTTTTTATTAGTAGAAATTTGGTAAAGCAATTCAATTTGGAAAAATAATTGTTTTGAGTTGTGACTTGTGAGCTGACAAAGCCGGAGTTTATAAAAGTAGCTAGCAGAACATTGCTAGGCTTTAGATCACAGTGTACAATAGGTGTTGCATAGTCATGGTGGAGATATTCTAGTGCTAAAGTAACGTCGATCATTATGTTCAATCTTTGTAGGGTATCCAAACAATAATTGTGAGAATACAGCCATGTTTCCAAGCTCCCATTAGGCATGTATTCGAGTACCAAGGCTTTGAAGTCTATGTTTGAGCAACTGCTAATAATTTTGACAAGATTTCGATGGCGGATTTTGCTCATTACTTCACATTCATCATCAAAACTCTTTGATACTCCGTCCACCTGCAAATTGAAAACCTTTACTGCAATATCATCCCATCCAAAAATTTTCCTCTGTGCACTGAGCCAAAACCTCTTGTACCAAGTAGATTGCTTTCCTGGAATCCGTTTGTTGCATTTTGAAGTTCTTGATATGAGATTCTTCTCCATGTGGCTAGAGTAGTTAACACATCTTCTTCTTCTAAAGATTTTGATTTTCTCTTCCGACTTCGTAACAAAAAATATGTAAAGGCTAGCACTAGTATCATTGATGCTATTGTTGGTAATATGTATACTGATTTCATAACACTGGCTTTTTTCTTCTTGGGTTCTTGAAGAGCATGAGTTTTGCATTGGGGGACTTGCAGTTGTGAAGCTCCACAAATTTCACTATTCCCCATAAATGATCCGGCTGAGAAGTTCGTGAAAGGACCTTCTGTAGGAATTTCTCCTTCTAGTCTATTGAAAGACAAATTCAGATCTTTGAAATACCTGAGTTTATCTAGAGACTTGGGAATTACTCCTGAGAGGTTATTACTAGATAAATCCAAGGACTCTAAGCTAATCAAGTTTCCAAATGATTCAGGGATAGGGACCCTTAATTTGTTATGTGCTAGAGAGAATTTCATCAAGTTCTGGAGCCTTCCAATGCTGCTAGGGATGTCACCTGATAATTCATTTCCTGATAGGTCTATTTGAGTCACAACCTTCAGCTTTTCAATATCCAATGATAGGTGTCCCCTGAGTGAATTTGTGAACAAGTTCAAATCCAAAATATCTTTGAGGCTCCACAGGGATGAGGGTATTGTAGAAGTTAAATTGTTGGAATTCAGATATAGAACTCTAAGTGAAGTAACATCACCCAAGCATGCCGGTATAGGTCCAAAGAGTTTTTTACCACCCAAGTATAGTTCACCTAAGTTTCTTAAATGACAAACTTCAATAGGAATGGAGCCTTGTAACTATTGCCTTCAAAAGACAAAACTTGGAGCTTTCTCATTTTTCCAACTGCAGTTGGAATAAGTCCAGTCAAGTCATTATTTGTGAGGCGTAAGGTTGTCAAGTTGCTTAAGCCCACAACCTCATAGGGAATGCTACCCTTAATTTTGCAACTGTCTACTAGAAAACTTTCAAGAGCATAGAGATTCCCTATGGAAACCGAAAGTGTGCCACTCAGTGGATTATTTTTTAAAACTAATCTTGTCAAAAAATTGCAGTTTGTCAATGAGGAAAGAAAGGTTAGTTCTTGAGTTGAAGATTCTCTTGTCAACTGATTTGAGGCTAGGTTGAGTCGCTGTAGATTCCTTAGATGACCAAGTGCTGTGGGAATAGGGCCCGAGAATGAGTCTGAGGACAGCTCTAAGATGGTGAGTTCAGAAGCATTGGAGATAGAGCCTGGGATTATGCCATTGAGTTCATTATCCCATAGGATAAGCTCTTTAAGATTTGGAAGTCGGAGGCCAATGGTTGACGGAAGGGGACCTGAGAGGCGGTTCATGTATAGTCCAATGGACTCTAATTTTGAGATATTGAAGATTATAGAAGGGATGAGGCCTGTTAAGCTGTTATTGTGGAGATTCAAAATCTTTAGATTATGAAAATTACCAATCTCTGGTGGTATTGAACCTGTCGTGATAAAGAGAAAAAAAAAAACAAAATGAATCACTCTCCAGCTTTGTTCCTTCGGTGATTCTTGTTAAATGCTATTTGTATTTTGTTGATATGCATTTTGACCCTTAAGTTTGCGAGACATATACGCAGGAGTCTCATATATGTCAACTTCGTGTTTAATAAGATAGACCACAAACCCTGTATATGAAAAGAAATAGAGACAGAACCTTCCTAACATGTTCTCTCCTTATATATCATTGAGCTTATAAAATGAAACTTCTACTTTGAATGTAATTTTATTGGAAACCACATAAATTATTGTATCTTCTATGATTAATTTGCTTTTATCCAATTACAGTACTAATTTGATTTTCTGATATGATCACAAATGCTTCTATCCCATAAGTATAGTAATTCATGTAGAAAATTCTTGTCTAGTCATGCGTGTAAGCTCAAAAAAATAAGTTTATTATTGGTAGTTATTCATAATAGAAAACACTTGTCTAGTCATGGTGATGATGTAGCTAAAGCACAACAAACAACTCTGAATAGACTAGTAAGATAGAATAGTATTTAAATGAATTGAATTAAATGCATAAATAATCATACCAGTCAAGCTGCTCCCCGTAAGCATAATTTCCCATAGTGAGGTACAGTTGGCAAGAGTTCTTGGTATATGTCCTGCTAATTTATTGAGTCTAGTTAGTTGAATTGCTATAATTTACTATTATTCATCTGGCAAAAATTCAGAGAAACTATTAATGAGAAGATTAATCTTAAATCCTTTTAGAAATAAAATACTGGATTGAAAGTTGAATTTGAACCTGTGATGCGACTTTCACCAGCTCTCAATCTTTCCAAAGCATGAAGAGAACCTAGTTCTTCTGGTAATTCACCTGCAAGTCCATTGTAAACAAGATTCAACTCATTGTGCAAAGTCTTAATATCTATTAATTTGTTACGTGTAAATATGATTCTAATATGTTACCAACATATATCTCTTCTTTTATTTCTTTTGGTAATTATAAGTCCAAAGCTATGTCAGAAGAAAGCTTAGAAAGATGTATTTACTCAAGAGTAACAAACACTCCTGTAAATAGTAAAGAAAGTATATGTTACCTTTCAAGTCGCTGGTGTCTAGATAAAGCTCTTGCAGCAGACTCAGGTTTCCAATATTTCTTGGTATTATTCCTGTTAATTTATTATTATCTAGAGATATACGAAGAATCTCCTTGCATTGCCCCAAGCTTGATGGAATGGAACCTTCAAGTTGATTGTGATGAAGAATCAGTCTTTTGAGAATAGGAAGGTACTAGCACATATCATCAGGGATGTTACCAGAGAGCCTATTGAAGGCAAAATCAATCGTATCCAAAGAAGAGATGTTGAAAATGGTTGGAGGAATAGTCCCTGAAATCTGCTAGTTACCGTAGAGATTGAATGTCTCCAGATTATTCAAATTCCCTATCTTTTCTGGAATATTTCCTTGTAGATTATTATTCCACAATTCTAAATTCTTTAATGTTTTGATATTTCCTAGAGAAGGTGGGAAATATCGATAGAGGCTCATACCCACAGCCAGATCGGGTCAGTCTGCAACATCGATAGCCAGTGCCCCTGGGAATGCAGCTAGGGGGCCAGCCCTGGCACTGTGTGAACATTGCGGAAGAAGACATCCTGGGGAATGTTGGAGGATCACAGGAGCCTGTTTGAGGTGTGAATCCCGTGACCATTTTCAGAAGGATTGCCTTCAATTTAGAGCTATCCCTGTTCCGCAACCAGAGAGATCTGCCCCTACTACTTCCAGAGGTAGGAGGCCCAGTCAGGCAGGACCTGAAGGTGGTAGTCACAGAGAGGTGTCAGAATCAGTGGCAAGGCCAGATAGTTGTGCTCTTGCACGAGCCTATGGTATTAGGGCTCAAGAAGACAAGGATGCACCAGACATGATTGCTGGTACTGTTTCTATCTTTGACACTACAGCTATTGCATTGATAGATCCAGGTTCTACTCATTCCTATATATGTGATGCATTGTTGAAACAACGAAGTTTGAAAACTGAACCTACTGAGTATGACGTACTAGTTAGCAATCCAATAGGCCAAAGTGTAGTTGTGAATCGTGTGTACAGAAATTGTTCCATTCGAATTCAGGAATATGAATTTTCAGGAGATTTGATTGAGTTGTCATTCCATGAGTTTGATGTTATTTTAGGCATGGATTGGCTATCCAGACACAAGGTGGTGATCGACTGCGAATTGAAAAGAGTAACACTCAGAACAGTCGATGGTACAGAAATCACGATGGTGGGTGAAAGGAGGGATTTTCTTTCCAATGTTATTTCAGCCACTACAGCCTGAAAACTGATCAGAAAGGGTTGTGAAGCTTATTTGGCACAAGTGGTTGATTCTATAAAGGTTGATTCTACAATTCAGAATATACCTACTGTGTGTGATTTTGCAGATGTATTTCCAGAGGAGCTTTCTGGTTTGCCACCTCAGAGAGAAGTGGAGTTTGTGATCGACGTGATACCAAGTACTTCTCCAGTATCCATAGCTCCTTACAGAATGGCACCAAAAGAGCTGAAAGAACTGAAGATACAGTTACAAGAATTGCTGGATAAGGGATTCATCAGACCCAGTGTATCCCCGTGGGGAGCTCCAATACTGTTTGTGAAAAAGAAATATGGGTCATTGAGGTTGTGCATCGATTATAGGCAGCTGAATAACTTACTGTCAAGAATAAATATATGTTGCCTAGAATCGATGACTTGTTTGACCAGCTGAGAGGAGCCTGTGTCTTCTCAAAAATAGATCTCAAATCGGGGTATCATCAATTGAGAATAAAAGATTCTGATATTCCGAAAATAGCATTCAGAACTAGGTATGGACATTATGAATTTGTAGTGATGCCATTTAGGCTGACAAATGCACCTGCAGCCTTTATGGATTTGATGAATCAGATATTCTGACCATACCTGGATCAATTTGTGGTTGTCTTTATTGATGATATCCTAGTATACTCACAGACGACAAAGGACCATGACAGGCACCTCAGAGTAGTACTACAGATTTTGAGGGAGAAGCAATTGTATGGAAAATTGAGCAAATGTGAGTTATGGTTGGCCGAGATTGCATTTCTGGGCCATATTATGTCAGCAGAGGGTATCATGGCAGATCCTAAAAAGATTGAAGCAATAGTGGAATGGAAGCCTGCCAGAAATGTTGCAGAAGTCAGAAGTTTCTTAGGCTTGGCAGGTTATTATCAATGGTTTGTGAAGGGATTCTCATCCATAACAAGTCCGTTGACCAAACTATTACATAAAAATGTCAGATTTGACTGGACTGACAAATGTCAGGCAGCTTTTGGCTGATTAAAGATGACGCTAGTTGAGGCTCCAGTTTTGATTCAGCCCGTTTCAGGTAAAGATTTTGTGATCTATAGTGATGCCTCACACTAGGGTTTAGGTTGTGTATTGATGTAAGAATGCAAGGTGGTTGCATATGCGTCCAGACAACTGAAAACTCATGAACAGACCTATCCTATACATGATATCGTATTTGCCTTAAAAATATGAAGGCATTACTTGTATGGTGAGAAGTGCTATATATATACAGATCACAAGAATTTGAAATATCTGCCTACTCAAAGAGAGCTCAATCTGAGACAGAGACGATGGATGGAATTAATCAAAGAATATGATTGTGTGATCGATTACCATCTAGGAAAGGCAAATGTGGTAGCAGATGCTCTGAGCAGAAAAGCACTATTCACTTTAAAGGCTATAAATGTACAATTACAGTTGAATCCAGATAGTGCATTGGTAGCGGAGTTGAGATGTAGACCAAGTTTGATCCAGCAGATTGCAGAAAAACAGAAGCAGGATGATAGAATTCGGATGATATGTAGACAGATCCCAGAGGGGAAGCATCCGGATTTTACAATCAGAAATGATGGTGTTGTGTGTTTCAGAAACATGATTTGTATTCCAGATGATGAAGAATTGAGAAAGATGATCCTGACATAGGCACACAGTAGTTTGTATTCGATGCACCCAGGTAGCACAAAGATGTACAGAGATTTGAAGACTCAGTATTGGTGGTCTGGTATGAAGAAAGATGTGGTGAATTTTGTGAATAAGTGTATGACTTGTCAACAGGTGAAAGGTGAACACCAGGTTCCATCAGGATTGTTACAACCAATATCAATACCTGAATGGAAATGGAATCGCATCACTATGGACTTTGTCACAGGATTGCCACTCACCCAGAGTAAACATGATGCAATATGGGTGATAGTGGATCGACTGACGAAGTCAACACATTTTCTACCTGTTAAGACTGACTATTCACTTGATCGACTGACAGAATTGTATATAAAAGAAATAGTCAGATTGCATGGAGTGCCTGCATCAATAATATCATATCGGGACCAGAGGTTTACATTCAGATTTTGGAAGAAGTTTAAAGAAGTTTTGGGTACTCGACTGAGTTTCAATACAGCCTTCCATCCGTAGACAGATGGACAATCAGAAAGAGTAATTCAGGTGCTAAAAGATATGCTCAGGAGTTGTGTAATTGACTTCGAAGGAAGTTGGACGAATCACCTCCCATTGATAGAATTTGCATACAATAACAGTTACCAATTGAGCATAGCTATGTCACCATATGAAGCACTGTATGGAAGAAAATACAGGACACCTGTATGCTGGACAGAGTTGGGAGAAGACGGGTTAGTAGGCCCAGATTTGATCCGACAAACTGAAGAGAAGGTGAAGATCATCAAGGAAAGACTGAAAATTACTTCTGATCGACAGAAATCATATGCAGATTTGAAAAGAAAGGAGATAGAATATGAAGTCGGTGAAAAGGTTTTCCTTAAAGAATCTCCATGGAAGAAAGTACTCAGATTTGGCAGAAAAGGGAAGTTAAGTCCTAGGTTTATTGGCACATACGAAATCATTGAACTTGTGGGACCAGTAGCCTATAGACTTGCTTTACCTCCTGAATTAGAAAAGATTCATAATGTGTTCCATGTGTCTATGCTGAGGAGATACAGATCTGATCCTTCCCATAGAGTCCAGGCTGAAAGTATTGAAATCCGACCAGACCTAACATCCGAAGAGGAATCAGTGCAAATTCTTGATAAGGAGATTAAAGAACTACGAAATAAAAGAGTTCCACTGGTGAAAGTCCTCTGGAGGAACCATAAAGTAGAAGAGGCTACCTGGGAGAGCGAAGAAATAATGAGACAGCAATATCCTCAATTATTTGACTAAGGTAAATTTCGAGGATAAAATTTCTTAAGAGGGGAAGAATTGTAACATCTCTAATTTCAAATAAATATGAAAAGTATGGTTGAATGAATTTTGAATATGTAAATATGATATTTATGATTTGAGGAGTGAAAAATGTAATTAAATGTATGTATATTTTTAAGGTTTCCAGGTGGACCAGGTGGAGCGGTCCAAAAAGAATGCATGAAAGAAATGAAAAATGTTGGCAGTGAGTACCGTGACCAGTCACCGCGACCAAGGATCGCGCTGAGCAGCTGGCGGTGAAAATGGTGATTTTGGGCAGTGAGCAATGCGACCAACATCGCGACCAGACACCGCGATGGTTGATCGCGATGAAAGCGGTAAAATCACTCCAGTGAGCAACGCGACTAGGTGGCGCGACCACACATCGCGAGGAGCGATCGCGATGACCGAAATTTTATAAAAAAAATAAGAGGCGGTGGAAGCTTCACAAGGAAGCAAACTAGAAAAATAGAGAGAGAACGAGAGGAAAGAAAGAAAAAGAAAAAAAAAAGAGAAAGGGAGAAGAGAAAGAGAAGAAGAGAAGAGGAAGAAGAAGAAAGGAAGAAGAAAGGAGGGAAAAGAGAAAAGGAAAAAAGAAAAAGGAAAAATCCAGAAGAGAAAAGTAGTAAAAAGGGTATCCAGGTTAGTGTACACTACTTTTTGAAAACTCTGTGATTTTATTATATGTTATGATTCGAATATGAGATTTTATTTGAATATTTTGATTTAATCGTATTTCGATTATTACGATTGTATTGAAATATATTGTTTTAAAATATCATACGAAACAAATCGTATGATTTCCATGAAGTTACATACATATGTTTCACGAATACTGTTTGAAAATTTTGATTATTGAATTTAATTTCGATTTGTGAATTACTGTTGTTTATTTTGAAAAAGAATATAATAAATTGATATGAAACTTAGAAAAAAATTTTGTATTGAAACGGCCCTAGGATACTTGGACATAGAAAACGGATATATGAGGTTGGTATACCAGCTGGGTTATTTCAGCAGTACTGCACCGATATTGATCTTGATGTTGATATTATGTACCTCCCTAAGGATTCGTCCTGGGGTTGGGAGTTATGATCATGATATTATGTACCTCCCTAAGGATTTATCCTAGGGTAAGGAGTTATGTACTTCCCTAAGGATACCGAACACTAGGTCCTAGGGTAGGGAGTTATATGTACCACCCTTAGATGGAGCAGGCTTAACTGCCGGTCCTAGGGTTGTGAGTTATGTTCGACAGACAGCCACTGAGAGGTCGAACGACCCATATTCCAGTCCTGAAATTATGTTGAGTATACCAAAGGACTAGCATTGAAATGAAATTGGATAAACTGTTTATAAACGAATTTAGAAAATTGACTTTGTATAGTTTAATTTACTAATTGAGTTAAATAGTGATTTGTTTCTATATTATATCATATTTACATTTTATTTTGAAATTTTATTTTGTGATTTTGATAAATGAGTTTAGTGTACACCCACTAAGCGATATGCTTAGCGTGTTGATTTCATCACGCGTAGGTAACAGGGATACAGAAGGAGAAAAAAACTGAAGATGTGATATCTGCGGACTGAAGATTCAGAGTCACCATACCTTTGTGTAGCTATATAGTTTTGTATATTATATTCAGTTACGCATGCATATATAGAAGTTTGTAAATTTGATATTTATATATGTTTTGTAAATAGTTGTTTAATGGTTTTCGTTTTCAAAGGTTTGTAAATATTAATTATAAATTGTTTTATTTGAAAATGTTTGGAAAGTCGCACTAAATGGTAGAGTGCATATTTGATTGAGAAAGAAATTTGAAGTGTTGAAATTATATTATTTGAGTTTTTATTTGAAAACAGGATTTTTGGAAAATTAGAAAACAGAGGAAACTCTGACAAAATTTTTCAACCAATGTTGAATAGGCTCACTAAGATATAATTTATTTGATTTTCAATGGTTTTTCAATTATAAAGTGATTTAAGAAAAGTTTTGAAACTGGTAGTGTAACATCCCGGATTTCGGGTAATGAATTTTTGATATATATGAAATATGTGAAAATGAATTTTACTATTTGAGGGGTATAAATGTAATTTAAGAAAAGAAAAGTTTATTTTATGATTTCCAGCAGATCAGATTGAATAGTGAAAAATAAAAAATTGGAAAACTAGACCAGAGAGCATCGCGACCTGGTCACCGCGACCACAGGTCGCGATAGCTCGCTCGCGGTGAAAAATGGAAAAATCTGACAGTGAGCATCGCGACCAGCCACCGCGACCACAGGTCGCGATGGACTGCTCGCGATGAAATTGCCAAAATTGGCAGAGAGCATCGCGATCTCTCGCGCGACCAAGGCGCACTCGCGACCAAGGCGGTGCGAATGGTCCAGTGAGCATCGCGACCACAGGTCGCGATAGCGAAAAAAATATAAAAAAAAAAAAAGAAGAAACTTCTCGCAGAAGCGAGAAAAACAGAAACAGTAAGAGGAGAGAGAAACGACCGAGAAAAGAAAGAAAAGAGGAGAAAAAGAAAGAAGAAGAAAGAAAAGAATAGAAAGAAGAAGAAGAAGAAAGAGAGAGAAGAGAAAAGAAAGTGTAGGTAAAAAGGAAAAAGAGACCGTGGAACCGCGATTTCTCGAAACGAAAACGGATTCCAAGTAGGTGTACGTTTGTTTTCGCAATCGTTATGAAAAGTATTTAGTTATCGTTTTCATTTCCGTTTTCGTTTGTGTTTTCGTTTTCGATTTCGTTTCGTTTTGTTTTCGTTTACGTTTTCGATTCTTCGTTTTCGATTTTCGTATGAAAAGGGTTTATGTTATATGAAGAAAAATTGATGATTTGCATAACTATTGTTGATTTGTATACGTTTACGATAGACAGCATTTGGATCGTGTTTTCGAATATTTTGATTGTTATGATTTGTGAAAAATACTTGATTTAGTGACTTGAATGACTATTGTTTATGATTGTAATTTATTTCGAAGACTGGAACATCGCTTATTGTAACGGCCATAGGATACTTAGACATAGAGATAGATATAGGAGGTTGGTATACCAGCTGGGTTTTACTGAGCAGTACTGCGCCGTTATTATTGTGTGATTGTTGTTGCGGGGCAATCTCGGACAATCACACCGATTTTAGCGATTGTTGTTGCGGGGCAATCTCGGACAATCGCAGTGATACTAGTGATTGTTGTTGCGGGGCAATCTCGGACAATCACGTTGATATCAGTGACTGTTGTTGCGGGGCAACCCCGGACGTCACGTTGACCCATATTCCAGTCCTTGTATGTTTAGTATTCTAGCGGGCCAGTATTGATTTGAATTGAGAAGGAAACCGAATGATTATATTGACTGAATTCATATGATAATCTCATTTTTGAAATTAAAGTGATCGAATTTGTTTAATGCTCTGATTTTGACATTTATTTGTTTTGAAATTGATTCGAAATAAATTATTTATATTGTGGTTTACTTAATTGAGTTTATAGTACACCCACTAAGCTATATGCTTAGCGCGTTAGTTTGTTTCTAACGCGTAGGTACCAGGAATCCAGAGGAGGCTAGAGACTGAAGGAAGAGCAAGTTGCAGACCGAGTCACAGAGATTGTACAGTTGGGTAGCTATATTTTTGTTATGTGTATATATATTCTGAAAGCATGCATATACAGGGAATTTGTAGATACAATTTGTAAAAATGTTTTGTAATTAACTAGTTTAAGACTTCTGTATTCTATTATCAAAATGATTGTAAATGTTTAAGTTCGATTTGTTTTATTTTATAAACTATTTTGATAAGTCGCACTAAACGGCAGAGTGCGCAACTGTTTGATATGAGATATAGAAGTGTTTGTGGAAAATGTGAATTTAATTTGATTTGTGGAAAACAGGTTTTGGAAAGTCCGAAAAACAAACGGTACTCTGCCGAATTTTCGTGAAAAGTTTATTTATTGTTATGGGCTCACTCGAAAACGATTTTTAAACTATAACTTATATGGTTTTCTGTTTACAAAATGAAGTTTTGAAAAGTTCTGAAAGTCCGAGTAGCGCGCCCCGGGTCGGTCCGGCCGGGTCGGGTCGGGGGATGCTACAGGTAGCGCTCCCTAGGTCGATCCAGTCGGGCCGGTCAGGGGGTGTTACAACTCGGTTCTTCTCTTCTTCTCTTCTCTTCTTCACATTTTCTTATTTTTCCTCTCTTCTCTTCTCCATAAATCTCTTACCCAACCTAAGCCTCATTTACATTTGACTCTATTTCACTGTATTCTTCTTCATCTTCTTCACTTTCTTCTTCACCCGGTTATTCTCTTCTTCTCTTATTCTCTTCTCTTCTCCATAAATCTCTTACCCAACCTAAGCCAAGAAAATCTCAAGTTATCTCTTGCAAATAAAAGAAGATTCATCTCACAAAGTTCTCTCTTAAAAAATTCCAAGGTTAGTGTTAAACTTTTTTTTTTTTTTAGTCAATGCACACTTTTATGGGTTTTGAATCAGTTGTAAGCATTTTACATTTGTTAATCCTTCATCAAAAAAATTAAGAACGAATTTTTATAAATTTTTTTTTTCATCATGTCGGCCCGATGGTTTTTCATCATGTCTTCATCATATTTTTGGCCCGATAGTTTTTCATCATATTTTTTCATCATGGCAGCCCAATGGTTTTGGCCCGATGGTTTTTGTCTCGATGGTTTTTGTCCCGATGATTTGATTTGTATCAAAAAGCAATTTCGGGGCATTTGAATTTTCTATGGATTTATGAGTTATATTTGTATATGGTTTTTAAATGGATTTGATGCGATTTCTGGATTCATAAATATATTCGGAAATGATTTTGTATTTTGCTTTTAAATGAATATTGTTGTGATTTGGATTTTGGAAATATGTTTATAGATATGGATATGATTTGGATTTAATTCGATAATTCTGAACGGAATAAATTGTATTGTTTTCGAAAAGTGAATTGGCTCTGATATATATGAACATAGATATGGATATAGGAGATTGATACCTGTATAGGGATATCATTTCATGCTAAAATGGGAAACCCGATTGTATAAACCCGTAATCCAGTCTTGAAATTATGCTGTGTATGTCAAGAGCTTGATATGAAAATCGAAATGTGATTTGAATTGAAACGTGAAATAAATTGAAAAGTGATTTTTGAGATTATTAGTAAAATTATGAAATTGATATGTTATTTAAAAGTATTTGACTTAATTTGAGCCCCATAGTTGAATATTTATTTATTATTTATATTTCTGATAAATTGATAGAAATTGTTATAATATTTGTAAATTCAATTATGTGTACACCCACTAAGCAATATGCTTAGCGTGTTGAGTTTTCTCACACGTAGGTATAAAAGGTTCCAAAGGAGACAAAGACAGAGAAGAATAGAGACTGCAGGAGCAGAGTCCGGAGTCACATCAATTCTATATATTTGGTAGTCCTTTTGTTTTACTAGAGCATGCATATACAGAAAATGTTTGTATATATTTAAAGAATTTCCGTTGTGTAAATATTTTATTATATGTTTATGTTATTTGAATAATTATAAATTATATTGTGGTAAATTGATTTGAAAAGTCGCATTAAATTTGGAAGGGTGCGCAAAAGTGATTTGAGAATTTAGAAGTGTTGATTTTTATAAATTTTAAATTGTAAACAGGTTTTGAAAAGTCAGAAAAACAGAGGAAACTCTGGCGAAATTTTTAGAAATTTATTCAGACCATTTTCAAAAGGTTTAATAAAATTTTAAAGTTGTGGTTTTATAAAAGTAAAGCAGAGATTTCAGTATATGGTAACGCTCCCTAATTCGGTCTGAGCGGATTGGGTCAGGGGGTGTTACATCATGCCTTCATCATCTTTTTGGCCCGATGGTTTTTCATCATGGCAGCCCAATGGTTTTTGGCCCGGTGGTTTTTGTCCCAATGGTTTTAGCCCGATGATTTTTGACCCGATGTTTTTTGGCCCGACGGTTTTTGGCCCGATGGTTTTGGCCTAATGGTTTTTGTCCCGATGATTTTTTGACATGTTTTCTCATCATAGCGGCCCGATGGTTTTTGACCCGATGATTTTTGGCCCGATGGTTTTTCATTATGGCGGCCCGATGGTTTTTGGCCCGATGGTTTTTGGCCTGATGGTTTTGTCCCGATGGTTTTTCATCATGGCGGCCCGATGGTTTTTGACCCGATGGTTTTGGCCCAATGGTTTTTCATCATGCATTCATCATGTTTTTTCATAATGTTGGCTCGATGGTTTTTGGCCCGATTGTTTTTCATCATGCCAGCCCAACAGTTTTGATAGTTTAATTGAATTGAATTGAATTTTTAATTTAAATTTAATTTAATTTTTATTTTTTTATGTAGGAATGAGCATGGATGATGATGTGCAGTTGATAATTAACTAGGATGGACATTGGGTATGTGAACATGGGGTTTATTGGTATGATGGCAAGAGATCAAAATAGGTGTTATTTCCAAGAGATGCAACTTTTGCTCAACTATTAGATAAAATGTATGCCGTCACTGGGATTGACAGAAACTGCTTTCGAGTCATTATAAAGATGGTTGCTCATACCATCCGCCCAAGTATGCCTGTAGAGATAAGTGATGATGATGATGTTGTAATATTATTACGTCAAAAGAATGTTGACCCTTTAGTTTGTATAACCGTGTTTGAGATTGAGCATAGTGACCGATAATTGAAGCAGCAATGTTTTCCAGAGTCATTTAATCAACAACACTATCCCATCAATTTTCATATTCCTTCATCGAAGGGAAGTTACTATATTCGGGAGGGCTACACACCAAATTTAAATGATGTTACGGTTGATGATGAAGTTCAATTTGTTGATGATTTCAGTAACGAAGCCAGAGATACTGAGAAGTCCCAAGATGTTCAGGGTGTTCGAAACAGTAATGAAGAGTTGGTTCGAACCACGTGTGTAATGTGTTCAATTGATGATATTAAAGTAGCTTCGAGAGCTATGCCGATTCTGATTGCAAATGGGGAAGTCTTTAACAGTAAAAAAGAGTTGCACTCCCAATTAAGAAAGTACGCTGCTGCAAATTGTTTCAATTTGAAAGTGTGGAAGTCGGATACTTCACGTTTTGGTGTACGTTGTGCTGTTGGAGAATGCAAATGGCGACTACATGCATTCAAAGTTACAAACACTGATTTTTTTCGGATTACAAGATTTGACGACAAACACAGTTGCTCAATGGAGAAAAGGTTTTCATGAAATAGAAAGGCTAGTACACAGTTTATTGGACAACATATCAAGGAGAAATTCTGTGATGGTCGTATCTACAGACCAAAGCAAATCATAAGAGATATCCAAAATGAATTGGGCATTACAGTAAATTACCACAAAGGATATCGGGCTAAACGTATTTCTATGGAAGAGGTACACAGATCAGCTGAAGTTTCTTTTAGTATGTTACCTTATTATTGTCACAAGTTAAAGGAAACAAACCCAGGGACGATGACGAATATTAAGACTGATGATGAAAATAGGTTCATGTATATATTCTTCTCCATAAAATGGTACATAGATGGTTTTAATGCTGCCATTAGACCAGTTATTGCAATTGATGCCACGTTTCTGAAGGGTTCATATGGTGGCATCTTATTTGTGGCTGTATGTCAGGACGGGAACGACCAAATATTTTCTTTGGCATTTGGTGTTACGAATGCCGAGAATGATGCTGCATGGAGTTGGTTTTTATCTTGTCTGCATGATACCATTGGAGATGTTGAAGATCTTGTTTTTATATCTGATAGGAAAAACTGTATTGTCAAAGCTATTACAACGGTTTTTCCAAATGCATACCACGGTGCTTGTTTCATACATTTAGAACGAAATATGATTTCCATTTATAAGAACAAAGATCTTTCCATACCATTTCGGAAGGCAGCCAAGACCTACAGAGTTAATGATCACTCATTTTACATGCTACAGTTGTTCAGCATTAGTGTTGGAGCTCATCAGTATGTTGTTGATGTTGGAGAAGAGAGGTGGTCCAGAGCCTTTTGTCCGAGAAAAAGGTACAACATTATGACTACTAATATTGCTGAGTTGATGAATAATGCAGTGAAAGATTTTCGAGAGTTACCCATTGTTGCTATGATTGACCGTATTCGAGATATGATGCAACGTTGGTTTCATAATCAACGTACAGTGGCTGCTTCTTATGATACACAGTTGACAGAAAGGGTTGAGGCACTTATTGGGATTAGTGATGAATCTGCATAACATATGAAGGTGTTCCCAATTGCATTGTATCAGTTTGAAGTGCACGATGGAAAACAGAATGGAATAGTTGATTTAGAAACCGTACATGCAGTTGTAGAGAATTCGATCTTGATCAGATTCCATGTGCACATGCTTTAGCTGCCATAAAACATAGATGATTACATTATACAACATTCACCTCACCTTACTACTCGACTGCTTATCTGCTTCCAGCATACAGTGGTGAGATTCATCCAGTAGGCCATCAAGGTGACTGGTTGGTCCCAGCTGAGGTTGCAAATACAATTGGTCTTCCACCTATTGTCCGACGCCCACCAGGTCAACAAAAAAAAACAACGTATACCTTCGATTGGAGAAGAAATTGTACGCATAAGGTATAGAAATTGTTGGCGCCATAGCCACAACAGCCAAACATGCAAGAATCTTAAAGTATCTGAACCATCTGGGTGATAAAGATATGCAAGAAATTACTATTTTATTTATGATTTTCTGTTTTGTTGTATGTAATTCCATTTTTATTTTAATCATTGTAGGAGATGGACAATATAATTAACATTATTGTACTATTTGGAAGACATTATTGTACTATTTGACATTGTTGTTTTGTTGTATGTAATTAACATTTTTATTTCGTATTTGGAAGACATTTTAATGAATTAACTTATGAAAATTTTGTCAGAGTTTCATATGTTTTTCTAACTATCCAAAACCTGATTTACCAAAGTCACCATTTAACAACATATGTATACACTTCAAATCACATTTCTGAATAATTTGCGCATCCTTCCATTCGATGCGACTTTTCCAATCATTTTATCAAAGCAAAAAAATTAACGTTTCCAAAATTTACAATCATTTTCAGAATAATGTCAATGTCATGTACAGTAATCTTTACATTCTCAATAATCAATAATATTCACATAAATAACAATTTGGAAAAAAGTACATGTCATTCTTCATCGTCTAGCCGTGTAGAGTTTGCAAATATTTAAATGGACATTTTCTTTCTGAGAGCTTTCATTTGCTTTGCATTGAAATCAAATTTCTGTCTGTGTGCAACAATGTATTCAGCAAACATAAGGGTAAATGCACCACAGTGACCACTGCAATAATTTCAATATAATAACACCATCAATTATTAAATCAATTAAAATAACAATCACTATAAAAATATATAGTCGAATTTGACTTACGCCCCACGTTGTTGTGGAACAGTATCAGGACCTAGTCTTTTGCAAGCGAATGGAGTGACCTGTACTTGTCTCCCCTTATGTTCAAAATAGCCTCCGTTATACATAAGTGAGGGCAAAAGATGTGCTAGTGGGGAGACATATTGCTCCCGAAAAGACGGTGCAGTGTCCTGATATAGAGAATCATACACTCGTACTTTTCTTTCAACAAGATTAACAGCCGCCAAGACCCAATGATAACCATCCATATTCACAGGCATCAATAACTACATTGAACACATAATTGTCATTTAACTTATATAAATATTGAACTGTTAAATAGCAACATTATTACACTTACATTATCGATCTCCCACCATGGCCGAGACCCTTTGGGTCGTTCTCTGCGAATATACACAAGGTAATAATCCTTCCATTTGAAGGTAAGGGGATCGTAGGTCTCCTTCGATTTGGTTCCATCTGGGTCTTGCGGAAGTTTTTTCCCTATGTGTTGAAGGGTTGTCTACAAAAATTTAAAATATCAGTATGTTATTTATAAGTAATTCATGGAAAACATTTAAATAATTTTGATTTCAATTACAACTTACAAAGAATGATGGATCAATCAAGTTGTAATTTTGCGAAAAAATTGTCGGATGCGAAAGCTAGCGCCTCCGTAATACTGCCAGATAAGCCTCAATGTGTTGTTTTTTGGTTAGATCAGGAACAAAATATTGCCATTTAAAACTCATCATAAGTAACAGTGCAAATTAATGACATTACCATGAAATTAACAAAATAATTTTAATTTATTTACTTACCCAGCCGTCCAACTAGTCGGTCGCACTCTCAAACGTTTTGAAAAAATCAGGAGTCGCATCCATTGGTTGCCCAATGTAGCACCTGCATATACAGTATAATATTTAGAGTAAATGACATTAAACATCACAAGGGTTAACGAAGTCTGAAAATAGGTGATGAACTTAAATTATGTATGCTTACCTAGCTTTGTTATTCTTTTTGAAAGCCTCGTACTCCGACTGTACTTCCGAGTGAACCAGTTTTAAAGGCTCGAACTTAATAGGATTTGCAGTCCGTGTCCTTTGCTTTTTTGTTTAGTGGAGTCCACGTACGAGCTAGATACGAATGCAGAACGCTTGCGCGTCCTCATACCATATCTTACGTCGAATGCTTTTTTTTTCAAGAGCAATGACACTCTGATTACCTATGGCACTGACAATATTCGGCAAGGGAGAGTAAATAGTAAGCTCTAGGCATTGATCGGGTTCCTTTGCCTCCTCTTTTGCAAAATCATTTTTAACATCAGTTGTATCGTCCACGTTGTAGGTTGTATCAAAGAAGTCGTCACTCTGATGCAGTGAATACAACAGTATACGGTTAATACAATGTAAAAAAGGAAATAACAAAGTTCAACATGATTAAATAAAATAGAAATTACCTCTGGCACCTTATTTGCAGTTTCAAATTGTTCATTACAGTCTACTGTCTTGCAAACAACTTCTATCAATTTTTCAACTCCTTTACGCATCTCATCCAATTCTGTTTGTAGAGTTGTAAACTCTTTGTCAACTTTCTCATTCAGTGCGGTCATAGAAGTCTGTAGACACTTTACTTCTGTGTGCAGGCCATCCATTTTTTTATGCAGATCTTGTGAGTACTAGCATAATGTAGTGGGAAGTTAAATTAACATTTACATATTATTTACTGAACAATGCAATTAAGGGACAATATTGGCTACATACCGATCGACTCCGTCTAATAGGCCGCTCTTCTTGTATTTCAGCTTGCTTATCTTTCGATTGTCGTTGCTTTTCTTCATCAATATCATCACTCTGATTGTCATCACAATACTAATCATCTTCCTTATCACCAATTTTTATATCTGGGGCACACGGATCATTTGAGATGCTAGCCTTCTCCAACCCCATCAAATATGACAAGTTCAATTCTTCAATATGACAAATACGAGACATCTAAGTCATACAAGTAAAGAGATCTATTCATTGATAAGAAAAAGAAAAAAGGTGAACGGTGATTGGATTGATGATAAAATAGAATCCTGGGTCGCGAACAGTGATTGGATTGATGATAAAGAAAGAGAATTCTTGGTTCAGTTCTCCACCTTAACGACAGAAAAAAGGATTGATCAAATTCTATTGAGTCTGACTCATAGTGATCATTTATCAAAGAATGACTCTGGTTATCAAATGATTGAACAACCGTGGGTTTCAAAGTTTTAAACGTGGAAATCTAACCAACAAAAAAGAAAAACAAACAACATAGAGTTATAATAAATTTTATATACCTAATATTACTCTGTTAATTTAATTCATACTTTTCGCCTTATAAAAATTTCAGTTCTCAAAGCCTTATATCCAGGAGTCATTTTGACTTCCTAGTTCAGAATACGAGGGACTGTACGAGACACCCTGCTAGCATAATTCAGCTTTGAGTACAGCGGAATCGCTTCAATAGCCCACACCTAGCAAATAAAACAAAAACATGTTTCAATAAGAGTTTTAAAGAATTTAAGGGTAAAAAATGTTAAACACATAATATTACCTGAAAAGAATACACAAATCCATACAAGTTGATCTTCTCTGCTGTATGGCTCGGATCCTTTTGTAACATCCCAAATTTCGAGTAATTAATTTTAAATATGTGGATAAAATATGTATGAGTTGAGGGGTGTAAAATGTAATTAAATGTATGTTTATTTTTATGGTTTCCAGGTGGACCAAATGGAACGGTCCAGAATTGATGCATGAAGAAAAAGGGAGTGAAAAACTGGGGCAGTGTGTACCGCGATCACAGGTCGCGATGAGCTGCTCGCGACGAAAAATGGCATTTTCAGGCAGTGAGCAACGCGACCTGGTCACCGCGACCACAGATCGCGATGACTGGCTCGCGATGAAAAAGTGAAAATCCTGGCAGTGAGCATCACAACCACCAGCGCGACCAGGGTACCGCGATGGGTGATCGCGATGAAGGCAGTGGAGTTGCTCCAGAGAGCAACGCGACCTAGTGGCGCGACCACAGGTAGCGAAGATGGTCGCGACGACCAAAATTTTATAAAAAAAATAAGAGACGTGAAGTCTCCAGAAAACAGAAAAGGAGAAAACAGAGAGAAAGAGAGACCGAGAAAGAAAAGAAGAAGAAGAAGAAGAAGAAGAAGAAGAAGAAGAAGAAGAAGAGAGAGCAGAAGAAGAAGAGGAAGAGAAAAAGAAAAGATAAAGAAGAAGAAAAGAAAAAGAAGAAAAGAGAAGAGAAGAAGAAAGAGAAAAAGGGAAAGAAGAAAGAGAAAAAGGGAAAGAGAAAGGAAAAAAGGGAAATCCCGAAGGAAAAAGGCGTAAAAACGAAATCCAGGTTGGTGTACACTGATCTCTGCATTTGTTATAATTTTCGTTATATATGTTCATTTGAATTTTCCATATTGCGTTAAATTGAGCATTAAATTTATTTATGGATTTTGTCTAATTATGTTTTGTTTCCGTAAATTGTTAGAAACTGTCTGAAAAATAATTAGGGAATATGATAGTATAATGAAATTTCTATGGTTTCGAATAAATCGTTTTGCGAGTAATGTTTGGAAACGATTTTTGGAAAACTTGTATATAATTATTGTTTCGTAAATACGATTTGAAAATTAATTGTTGATTTTGAAAGAAACGGAAGGTTTTAATATGAAATTGATGAAGTTTGTATTACGAAGATTGTTTGTAAATTCTGATACTTGAATTTAATTTTGATTTGTGAATTATTGTTGAATATGACGAGTTGAAACTATTGTATCTCGCGGGGCAAACCTGGCATGGTCCAGTTTAGGCGAATCCCAGAAATAGACATTGCATTGTATCCATGACTGTTATATCTCGCGGGGCAAACCTGGCTGAGTCCAGTTTAGGCGAATCCCGGAGATAGATATTGCACTGATATTGATGACTGTTGCATCTCGCGGGGCAAACCTGGCTGAGTCCAGTTTAGGCGAATCCCGAAGATAGACATTGCATTGTATCCATGACTGTATATCTCGCGGGGCAAACCTGGCTTAATCCAGTTTAGGCGAATCCCGGAAATAGCTATTTCACTGTATCCATGACTGCTGCATCTCGCGGGGCAAACCTAGTATAGTCCAGTTTAGGCGAATCCCGGAGATAGATATTGTATTGATATTCCTGACAGTTACATCTCGCGGGGCAAACCTGGTATAGTCCAGTTTAGGCGAATCCCGGAGGTGAACGTTACATTGATGTTACAGATATCGAAATGTATAAAGAGTGTACGGCCAGAATAGAGAATGAAAATGAATAAAATGTTTATATAAATAAAATGTTACATAATAAATAAAATGATTATAAAAGAACTGAAAATTAAATGTTGTATGCTTTACTGATTGAATTTAGATGCTTTTATTAAACTGTTTTTATATGATTTCTTTCAGTGAGAAAGTTAAAGATTGAAATGTTTTTATACGAGCATATTGGAATATTTTTATTATGAAATGATTATTGATTTTGATACTTGAGTTGAGTGTACACCCACTAGGCATTATTGTTTAGCGCGTAGATTTTATCACGCGCAGGTATCAGAGACACAGGGGGAAACAAAGAATAGAGAAGAAGTAACAGCAGATTGAAGGTCCAGAGTCACAGTTTCTTTTGAGTAGTTATAATTGAATTTTACTTGTATATTGTATTTAGTTAAGCATGCATATACAGAAATCTTTAAGTTGACATTTATATATGTTTTGTAAGAAGTGCTTTATGATTTATATTCTGTTCACATGGTTGTAAATATTAAATATATATGTTTTATTTGAAACTGTTTGGAAGTCGCACTAAACGGCAGAGTGCGCATTGATTTGAAAATTTGAATATAGAAGTGTTGGATTTATATTGTATTATATTTGTTTTATTGAAAACAGGTTTTGGGAAATCAGAAAAATAGAGGAAACTCTACCGAAATTTTTGAAAATAAAATTTGATGGGCTCACTAGAAACATATTTTTAAATTACAAATTGATATGATTTTCAATGGTTTGAAATATATAAAGTGAATTTAGAAAGTTTTGAAACCCGGTAGCGCTCCCTGGGTCGATCCAGTCGGGTCGGGTCAGGGGGTGTTACACCTTTTTAGCCTTCTCCATAAACCTTTAATCTCTACCTTTGCAACAAGTCGATAATGAATTGAATGTCCTTGAATATACATAGGAACCTTATGGAAACCGATTGAATTCTTCTAAATTATCCACTAACTTCATTGCCCAATATTCAACCTTAGTCCTCAAGTCTTTTCCAAGCAATGTCATCTCTAAGATCAGCAACAAAGCTAATTTAATCATATCATCATCGTCATCATTATTTTCTTCCTCAAGACCATGTTCGAACAAACTTTGCAATTTGATTCCAGTCACTTTTTTTGCTCCCTTAAAATATTTCTGGCGAATTCTATCGACATCATCTTTCTTTGGGTTTGTAGTAGGGACGACTGTATCCCCAAGACGTAGACCGCTCACGAGACAAAACTCGTTTGCATTAAACCGTATTTTATTCCCACCAATCATAAACCACATTTCATTTTCAGCTTCTTTCACATGACACTCCCGCAACAAAATGTGATAACAAAATTGACCCGTGAAGGAAATTTCATTAACATCTAAAAAATGCGCAAAGCACATTCCTCTTAGTTTTTGTTGTTGTCGTTCCGTCAACTTACTCTTAATCAATCCGATGCTTTCCCATTTACAATACGTCGTCATTTTAGCATGGAAAAAAACAATTTCCTTAATTTTCATTGAATCAATCAACTTGTCACTTGCCATTGATTATTAGCCTGCAATAAAAAAAAAATTTGAATTCATCAATAAACTAAAAAATATAACACTTACAAATATAGATTACAATAATGAGATTAAGCAAGTAACATAAACAATTCAATCGTAATCTACATACCAATATCTACAAATACGTAATATAAATATTAATAGTTATAAAACGAAGATATAAGGAAAAAGGGTCGAATTGAAAACAGTATTTCAATTTTATTTCATCTGGTCTCAGCTGGCCGATGGTTTAATTTCATCGGGCCATTAAGACACAGTGGCCCGATGAAACAAAACTATCGGCCAGCCGTGGCCCAATGCCCAAAATACAAATTTCTAAACAAAAAATCAAAAGAAAAATCAATAAAGAAACATTTTTCCTTACTTTCAATTGCTCTGGAATGTTACCACGGAAGAAGAAGACGATTTCGTTGCTGTGACCCGATGAAAAAATCATCGGGTCTCAACTGGCCGATGGTTTTGTTTCATTGGGCCACTGTGTCGATGAAACAAAACCATCAGCCAAATGTGGCCTGATGCCCAAAACAATAATTTCTAAATAAAAAATCAAAAGAAGGAATTTTTTCCTTACTTTAAATCGCTCTGGAATGTTGCGGCGGAAGAAGAAGACTATTTCCTTGCTGTGGTCAAAGAAGAACGCAACTACGGCGGAAGCTGCTGCGGTGCGAACAAAGACACGACAGACGAACAGAAGAACAGAACACAAACGAAGAAGACGAACAGATCCGGTGATGAACAGAAGTTGAAATGAACAACAGTAAAATCAATTTGGTCAAATGGTAATGTGAAAAACGTGAATATAGTGGGTCAAATGTAAAACTACGGGCAATTTTGTCCAACAAAATATTTTGGGTAGAGGTTACAAAAATTAGTGGAGACTGGATAGTTTTACAATTTTTGAATTATGTTTGGACAATTTTGCTAAATTCCCGAAGAAAAATATGTTTAATTTGGATGTATATTGGATAACATAATTTTTTTTTTCCATTAAATTAGCTGGATTCATAGTGAAATGAGTCGAAATTGCAAGCATATAAATGTGGCCCGGCCCGAGCCCGAGCCCAAGCCCATTAGTGGTATGTATTTGCAATCTTTGATTCTTCTCCACCTTATCCTAACTCCCTCTCAAAGCAACAGCATATAGTCTTCCTTCCATGGATCCTCTTCATTTCTCCTCCACTCACAAATTCTGATTTTCCATACACTGAGTCAAAGAGCGAGTCACGAAAACACACAAAACATTTCTCAATCTTGTCGGTCATTCATTCATTCATGGCCTCTGCAACCACAAGACCTACTTTATTTTTCCACCATCTCTCCCAATCTTCTTCTCCTCCTCCAAAACCCACCTCTACTACTCTTCTCTTCTCCAAAAAGACCCCAAAACAACCCCTCTTCATCTCCCTCTCCATTGATGTCTCAAAAGAAGACAAACCCACCTCTGACCAGCAGCCCAACCCACCCCCATCCCCATCCCCACCCCCACCCCCACCAGCTCCCTCTCCCTCTCCACTACTAGACCTGGAATACCAAGAAGACCAAGAAACGTTTGATAAGCGTCGCTTGGAGGAGAAGTTTGCTGTCTTGAATACTGGAATATTTGAGTGTAGGTCTTGTGGGTATGCATATGATGAAGCAGTTGGTGATCCATCATATCCTATACCGCCCGGTTTCCAGTTTGACAAGTTGCCTGGGGATTGGAGGTGTCCTACTTGTGGTGCTGCACAGAGCTTTTTTGAGAGTAAGAGTGTGGAGATTGCTGGGTTTGCGCAGAACCAGCAGTTTGGGTTGGGAGGCAATGCGCTCACTTCTGGACAGAAGGCTGTCTTGATATATGGCAGCTTGTTGTTATTCTTTGTCTTGTTCTTGTCTGGATACTTCCTGCAATGAGGGGATGGGAATTGGGTTTGGTAAGAGATTGGTGGGTTCTTTTTTTTTTTTTTTTTTTTTAATGTGATTTATGTTTTATTGGATGTGTATTTTGTGGTTAAAAATTATGTGCAAAGAGGAGGAATTCAGGTTAGCTGAATAATGGTATATATATATATATATGAAATATATCCTTTTGAAAAGCTCTTATTTTTCACCATGGAATTTGGTAATTTCCATTAGTATAGATAAGCTGATTCAAGTGCTTTTAGATTTTTCCTAACGGTTATGTATTTGCTGTTTGTTGCATAATTCTATTCTGCAATGAGTGTAGAAGCAAACTTGAATGGTGATGAAACTTAGTTCAGCTGTTTATGAGTGCATTTGATATATTCATTTTTCTGCCCATATTGTGTCACTTATTGTTATTGGCTGGTCTTTAGTTAAAATCTTAAAGAAGTGCTACTATATAAGGTGTCGTATGAGGGACTTGAGACCAAATCCCACCTTCACCAGTGATAGGAATGTTAGGAAATGTATAGCCTTTAATAAGCAAGTATGGATGTGCTTATGCAGCTATGAACCATGTATGTGGTTATGGATATTTGCTAGTTTTTCAAGTCACATATGACATGGAGAGCACATTTTTTTTTTTTTTATTTCACCCACCTTTGTAACCGTCTTTCAATGTGTCGAGATGATTTTATTATCCTGATTATTTGGTACGAAGGAGATAGATTTCCCGATATCATTAGTTTTATTTGTCTTTGGAATATGCAGTTTGAAATAGCTACCGAGTATAAAATTTTGTAAAACTGTATCATAAGACAATCTTGAAAGGACAAAAAAATTGGGTGAGATTTGATACAATGTCATAATCAAAACCATTCCGGTTTATGGATGCCTAAGCCTGAAATCCTTGGTCAGTATTTCTATCTATGTGTTCTATAATGAATCTTTCATTTTCTTTTTTTTTTTTGTCACTTGTCACTATAATATCATAAATTCATAATCTTTGAGGAGATCAATTTACATACATCTTCTGATTAATCGACCCATCATTGATTCATTGGTACCATCTTGCATAAGTTTTCTTCAATCGACTAGATCAACCACACAAGCATCCAAAAGCACTTTGTTGATACCTAATTGAGGCTGACCATTAAGATTTCTTTAGATTTGGGAAGATGTCTTTGATCCAAATGCCGGACCATCTTTGATTGTTTGAAGCAGAGCTTAAGGAAAGATTTGGTATTCAAATTCACAGATCTGCTTCAAACAATCAAATATGGTCCGACATTTGACATCTTCCAGACCTAAACAAATCTTAATCGTCGGGCCTTATTTAGGTATCAAAACTTGTTTACTTCACTACTAAATCCAGTGACTAGAAATTTATACGACGGTTTGGAAAAATTTGTTTACATTAATTATTATAGTTATAGTCATACATTGCAGGAAGAGCTTAGAATAAAGAGAAGGGTAATGGTTATCGTGGTTTTCTGGCTGTATCTACCAAACTTGTGTTGTGTTTCAACTTGTGAACCTTAGATGTTTAGAGTTCGATAGATCTATGGAAATCACCTGCTCTTATGTTTCTGGTGATACATAAACAGTGTCATTAGTTCTGGATTTGCTTTATAAACTTCTTGTATAATAATCCTATTGTATATAACTCTATAGTCCCACAAACTGTTTGTGTTATTAAGTTCGAGGGAAGAGAAGAGACTGCAGAATGCAACACAGATAGGAACATCATGCCTCATTAGATATAGAGTGAAGAAAATTAAGGACCAGATGCCAGAGATTCTTCATGAAATGCATGTCTAGAACATGATAGATAGTGTTGACGGTAAGAGCCGCCTCATCCATGGTGGTGTTGTAGTTTTCTTCAATTTTTTTCGATTTCATATATAACATTCAAAATGATGTGACAATTGATTTATAATTATCGTATCATTTACACATTATCTCATTATTCGCCTTGTTTCGTATCATCATCAAACCCAAACCTAGGATTTATAAAAACTATTCATCATAAATTTATAAGAACTAGACATCAAAAAATATGTTAATTGTTTTAATCACAAATGCATAGCATCCGGGCACATACAGTGTGATAATAGAACATGTTAATTCAACCTAAAAAGAAAAAAGACTGTGACCTGAAAAATCTAAAAAGGAGAAATGACTAATGAGGTGCAAAAGGATTGTTAATATTAAAGGTCTACTCGGTAACCTTTTTTGTTTCTGATTGTTTTTCACTTTATCAATTCTTATTTGAAGATGAGTAATCGAATTTCATATAAATCTAAAAACCTGTATGATAGTAATAATTGAAAACAGTATTATGAAAAAACATATATCAAGTAATAATATTATAATATGCATTATCTGATATTATTTTGAAAATATATTTTAAAGATATTGCAGGAATAAAAAAAATATTGTGTAAAGTAATTTAAATTGATTTTTTAAATAGAAAATATAAGATTATATATTTTATATTATAATAAAAAAAATTTAGTTTTATTTTAAAAAATATGATAAAAACAATATATATTATAATAATCTCTAATAAAAAAAATTAAATTATTCTCTAATAACTTTAATCCCTATAAACTTTTAATTGTTTTTTTAAAATAAAATATATTTATTTTATATTTCACTTATTCAACTCATATGAGTTAAGTGTAAAACAATGAAAACATCAAAATGACATTTTTTTTTCAGTAAAAGAAAAAGGAAATTTATTAACATAAAAAAAATGAATTAACAGTTTTTTTTTATTTTCTTTTAAAAATATAGTTGATGCACGTATTTTCATTATTTTATTTTTAAAAAATAGAAAACACATTTTAAGAGGTTTTAAATATCCATTATTATTATTACTAATTTTCAAAATATGCTTTATAAAATTATTTGAATTGATCCAAGATTAACTTAAAATTTTATTAATTGGTTCGTTTAGACTGAAGAATATAAAATCCTTAAACAAGCGTGATTCAATTTATATATATATATAGAGTGAATTGCACTAAGATACCTTAAATTTATCCTTAATTATATATATAATACCAGTTTATTATTTATTATACTTAAATACCCTATAGTTAATTGACTTCGTTAGTTTTAATGATTGACCAAAATTTCTATGTAAAATGACTAAACTACCCCTATTAAAAAATATATAAAATAGCATTAAAAAATAATAATAATTAAAAACAATAATTATCTCCATCTCCATCATTTAACCCACCATATTCAATTCATTCAATCTTAAAAACACAATCAATTCATCAATCATCTACCAAAAAATTAAAAAAAAAATCACAAAAAAAAAAAATAATAAATAAATAAAGGAAGAAGAAATTCATCCAATCCAATACCATCTCCATCATCACTATCACCATCTCCATCTTCAACTCCATCACAGCTTTCTTCAGTAAGATTGTCACATTTTGTTTTCAGATTATAAATTTAATCTAGAAGTATGCCCATGAGTAGAAAAGAAGCCCTCAAGAACTCAAGCATAATCGAAGAGCAAAATCAATAAAAACCAATTACAAAAAATTCTCTGTTTATGACAACAAATGTTTAGCCAAAACAACAACAAAACCCATAAACCAGATTATTAGAAAAAGCTCAATCTCTTTTGTCTCTGCAAGTCAACATGCTCAATCTATAAACACACATATTATTAATCAACATAGATGTAACCAATCACCAACGAAATCGACATGGCTATAACCAGTCGCCGAAAGGAGCGTGCTCCGTCACCGATGAAGCATCCAATGGAGTAAATAGAGCATCGCTGTAGACGCTGAGATCTACTGGTAGAATCCGGGACCTACAGTCAGGTTGAAACAGGGCCAATAACCTGCAAAAAGATATCAACGAGGTCAAACTCTTTGGGACACCGGGGTGGTGTCAGTCAAATAGTCTTCAACGCCCAAGTTAGATGATTAAGTCGAGCGAAATAAATATAATAAAAGAAAGTATAACCTAAAATTGTTAAATGTCGAGTATAGCGTGATTAACTATACGTCGTACGTACAATAAGCGAAGCTGCTGACGTGAGTGCTGTCGAGCAAGAATGCTTGGGCTTTGTCACTGACTATGTCGAGTGGAGGCTGGATTACTTTGAGCAGAGTAATGGCTTTTTGTCAAAAGTGTTTGTCCCTTACTTATGAAGCTTGGGTCTCTCTTTATAGGGTGTGATTGATGATCATTGAGGTCATTCTAGATAATTATGTTCCAAGATATTAGGGATCCCTATTATCTCGGAGTTGTTGGGATGATTTAGAGGGCTGGTTGACTGAGTCAATTATGATTTGGATGACAAGTCCTGACTAAGTCACTGTTGACTTAGTCAACCAGCGAATGAATATTGGACTTAGTAAGTCGTTGGGCCTACTTTGGGCTGTGTCTTATTTCTTTATATGAGCTAGTTCATGGGTCTAAGCCTTTTGGGTTATTTTTTACCATTTCAGTTTGCCCCAAACTCTCTTAGTTTTTTCTATAACTTAGAGAGTAGTATGAGAGCTTCGTTATCACGTAGTCGATTGAAAATGTCGACTGAATTTCTACTACACGAAGTGATGTTTAATTATAGATAAGGTGATTGAGAGGGATCGATATATGTCGATCTCAAATTGTTACACAAGGTGATAGTAATTTATCACTGAAAGTGACATTAGAGAGATTGATGTGTCAATCATAATCTATCACACTTGGTGATGTTGAAGAGATCGACATGTGTCGATCGTAATCTATCACACTAGGTGATGTTAAAGAGATAGACATGTGTCGATAGTAATTTATCACACTAGATGATGTTTTAATCATATAAAGTGATGTTTAGAGAGATCGACATATGTTGATCGTAATTTATCACATTGGGTGATGTTTTAATCACACAAGATGATGTTTAGAGAGATCAATATGTGTCGATCGTACTTTATTACACTGGGTGATGTTTTAAACACACAAAGTGATGTTAGAGAGATCGACATGTGTCAACCGTAATTTATCACACTGGGTGATATTTTAAACACATAAGGTGATATCAGAGAGATCGACATGTGTCGACCGTAATTTATCACACTGGGTGATATTTTAAACACACAAGGTGATGTCAGAGAGATCGACATGTATCGACCGTAATTTATCACACTGGGTGATATTTTAAACACACAAGGTGATGTCAGAGAGATCGACATGTGTCGACCGTAATTTATCACACTTGGTGATGTTTTAATCACACAATGTGATATAAGAGGGATCGACATATGCCGATTGTAATCTGTCACACTAGGTAATGTTTTAATCACACAAGATGATGTTAGGCGGTGGTGTCGACCGAATGTACATTTTAATGATGTCATTTAGACTACCTGAGGTAATAAACTAGGGTTGATGTGTCGCATTTATGTAAGGCGTCGTTTCGAATGAGAAGAGACCTTTAAAATGACTAGGGGTCTATTCCATACGCGTGCTAGCCAATGAATGAGTAACACATGTCCAAGTCCTTCCTTTTAATTTTTTTAAAATAATTTTTTATTATTAATGATGTGGCGCATTCTGATTGGTCAGATAAATTTTTTTTTAAAAAAAATTAAAATTTATGGATAAAAGACCAATTTTCCCTTAAATAGTTAAATCACTGTTAGTTTAACGGTGGTTAACACGGTTAAGGGTACTTGAGTATAATAAATGGTAAACTGATATTACACATATAATTATGGATAAGCACGGGATACTTTAGAGCAATTCACCCCTTTTTTTTTTTTTTTTTTAAGAATTCAATTATATTTCTTAGTTGATCCATTTAGTATGAATAAACATTTTAATAAATTACAGCATTGGACTGGAAATAAATGATATTTTTTTAAAGATGATTTTCTTTCTCATAAAAAGAAGAAGAAAAAAATCTCTAATTTTATTTTTATAAATCAAATCCCATCATTAACCTACGAGTTACTCCCGTACACAAATTCTACACGTTTTTTAAATTAAAATTTTGATTATATAATATTATAAAATTACGTTATAATGTTATAAATTAACTCCATAACATTATATAAACGAAACAAAATCTCATATGTTACTCTATAACTTTTAGGTTGCATTTGTTATACAGGTAGGGGCGGACCCCTTTGAGGGTCAGGATCTCAAGAATTATGAAAAAAAAAAATTTGTATGTAAATTTTTTTTAATATTAAATTTAAGTATACAAATATATATATATATATATATATATATATATATATATATATATATATATGTGTGTGTGTGTGTGTGTGACACCTCCCCCCTCCTCCCTCCAAAAGTGTTTGATCTTGTTCTGCTCATGCATATAGGACTGGACTGGACTGTACTATTTTCAGTCCAGTCCTGTATTTGTGGAGTGTATAAAATTGGAGAGTCCAGCCCAAGTAAAATTATTGAGTCCCGCTTGGAAGCATGGGACAAATTTAAATTTGTCCCATGCTTCTCTTTTTTTATTTATATTTTTTTATACTTTTTTAAAAATTAGATTTATATATATTTTTAATATCAATAAAAAATAAAATTATTTATAATATATAAATATTTATTTTATATAAAAAGTAATTTTTTATCAAATTTAATTTTAATATTTTAAAAATAATTTTATTTTAAAAAAATAATTTAATATAATTTTACTTATCAATCTCACACCATATAAATATAAGACATAATTATATTTAGTTCAACTTCATATTACACCAAATAAAATACAGGACTTGATAGTTCAATATTTTTATATTATTTTAACTTTTTTTATATTTTTAATATTTAATTAATTACTATAATATATTTTATTTATAATTAATTTTAATATATTTAATTTTTAAAATTTTATATTTATTTTAAATAATTTTAATTTAATTATATAATATTTAAAAATAATTTTATTTTATGTGAATTTAATCTAATCTGATTTTATCCAATCCCATTATATACTAATAGGAGTGGGCACGGTTCGATCCGGTATGGTTTTGGGTGAAATCGAATAGAATTGAATTTGTACGATTTTCAAATTTTAAAATTGAATTGAAGATGTAAACCGAATCGAACCGAATTGAATTAATACTGTTCGATTCTGTTCTATTCAATACGTTTTTGGGTCTAATGGGCCTTTTTCATGTATTTGGCAATAAAAGTGAAGAAATAAATGTAAAAGAAACGGCTGTATGTACATAATATACCGAAACCAATATAGTAAAAAGAACAATGAGATGAGGTAATTATCTAACAGATGAGAAACAACCAAATATCTGTAAAAACACAATTATGATTATAAAATAGGAAAAAGCAAGTTCTGGGCAGTCTCAGAAGTATTGTAAAACAGCTCTCTCTCTTTCTTATAATTTCATGTTTCTTCTTGTTATATAGGTAGTTCAGGGTCGGCCCTGGGCCGGGGCGCAAGGGGCGACGGCCCAGGGCCTCAAGCCAAGGAGAGCCTAATATTTTATAATTTTACTATACATATAAAACTAAAAAACAGTTTTATATTGGGGTCATATTAATTATTTACAATAATAGCCCTTATAGCTTAGTGGTAGAGTTAGTCTTGTAACTTGGAGGTCTCTAGTTCGATCTTGCATGGGGGCAACTTTAATAGAATTTTTTTAATAAAAATTAGTCAGGCCCTATCATACACGCAACCTAATTCTAGTACAGTGGCTGCAACCATTAGTACTAGTGCCACAAGTGCCAACCCTGACCCTAACCTTCTTCATGCATGACATCCTCGGCGGGTCTAACCCCTCGGCTCAAGCTGCCCAACGGTGCAGTCCCCCCCATAAGCAACCATTCCTTACAGGGCTATATAAGGCCCATATTAATTCTTAGCAACAACAACCCTTATAGCTCAGTAGTAGAGTCAATCTTATAATTTGGAGGTCTCGAGTTCGATCTTGTATGGGGGAATTTTAATAAAAAAATTTTAATAAAAATTTCTCAGGCCGCCCCGGGCCTCCAAAAGCTCAGGGCCGGCCCTGAGGTAGTTTAGTTTGTATACTCTGCTACTTACATGGATGCTCTGTTATTTACTTAGAACATATAGGAAAAATAGAAGAAACCAATGAAACCATCTCATTTAATTTAGCCTCTTATGACTCTTTTCGTTTTATGCGTATATATGAAAAATAATCCTTTTATGAAAGCCAGAACAGAAACCACATACTTTAATGTCCTTCTTTATTACTCATAGTCATCAGACAATATTTCTGAGACTGCCCATAACTTACATTTTTCTGTTTTACAATCATCAAGTTTTTTTTATATGACAGTTTAAACTGGTTTTAGGCTGCTAAAACCGAACCAAACCGTTTTCAATGTGGTTTTTTAAAAATCAAAACTGAATTGAACCGAATTCAAATTCAAAATTGACTCAAACTACCAATTAAGATTCAAATACGGTTCGAATACGGTTTTTGTGCCCACCCTTATATACCAAATAAGGGACAATACTATTTTTAATCCAATTTATACTTCACCAAACACATCACCGTACTAAGGGCTTGTTTAGCAGAACTTTTTGAAGCCCGCTTTTGGCTTTTTGAGCCTAAAAACTCTTTTGGGAGTGTTTGAATTTTTCAAGAAAAGAGCTTTTAACCTTTAAAAGCTCTACTAGGCAAAATAAAAATAGGGATAATTGCACAAACAACCCTGACGATTGGTAATATTGCACTTGCTGATAACTTTTGCTTTTATTGTACAAATATCCATTGGAAAACATTGACCAGACGTTTGACTAACCTTAACTTTAAGGTTAAGTTATTGTAGTAAGGGTAAAATTGTCTTTTTTTTTTCGTTAAACCATTAAAATAATTAAAAAATAATGAGAAAATATAAAAATAAAAAATAATAAAAATTAACTCAGGGGATCTTCTTCTTCTTCTTCCACCAAATAATTTCCAGATTTTGTTTCCACCAAATAATTTTTTTTCCATCTTCTTCTTCTTCTTCTTCCACCAAACAATTTCCAGATTTTTTCTTCAAACATTTTCTTGATTTTTTCTTCAAACAATTTCCAGATTTTTTTTCCACCAAAATTTTTTTTTTTCACTTCTTCTTCTTCTTCTTCTTCTTCATCTTCTTCTTAAGAAGAAGAAGTCACCCAAACAAATCCAGATTTTTTTCTCAATTTTTTTGTTTCCAAATTTTTTTTTTCCTTCTTCTTCTTCTTCATCATCTTCTTCTTTTTAAAAATCTGGAAAAAAAATGAAAAAAAATAAATAAATTCAAGAAGAAGAAGAATAGCCAAACAAATCTAGATTTGTTTTTCAATTTTTTTGTTTCTATATTTTTTTTTCCCTTCTCTTTCGTTCTTCTTCTTCTTCTTTTAAAAAATCTGGAAAAAAAATGAAAAAAAATAAATTCAAGGAGAAGAAGAAATAAATTCAAGAAGGAGAAAGAGAATGTTTCAATTTTTTTGTTTCCAGATTTTTTTTTTCCTCCTCCTTTTTCTTTTTCTTCTTCTTCTTCTTTTTAAAAATCTAGAAAAAAAAAGAAAAAATAAATAAATTCAAGATGAAGAAATAAATTCAAGAAGGAGAAGGAGAAATTCTTTTTATTTTTTATATCTAATTTTATATAATTATTAAGGATAATAATTTATTAAATAAAATAAAAATAAAATAGTAAGAGTAGAATGGTCTTTTCGTCCAAAATATTAAAGTTAAGGTTAGTCAAACGTCTGGTCAACGTTTTCAGGGGATGTTTGTATAATAAAAGTAAAAGTTGTCAGCGAATGCAATATTACCCATCGTCAGGGTATGTTTGTGCAATTATCCTATAAAAATATATAATTTTTATAGAAAGAACTTCCAAGAAGTCAAAAGCCCAATATAAAAGCTCTGTTAAACATGGCCTAATTAATCATATCTAATATAATCCAATCCAATCATATTCTATCATATCCTATAAAAATAATTCAATCTAATTTTGCACATCAAACACACCCTTAATATTATATAATTGGATGCAAAACTCCCACGTGATAACTTTTAATTAACATTGTTATTGTTGTGACCTGAACTCCACATTGCTCCCTTACACAGCTTGAAGCGGGTTTAAATAGAGTTAATAGGCCTTTACTCACAAGATGCGTTTATGGCCTAAAATCCATGAGCAAAACCATCAGGCCTTGAAGTATTAAAGCAGATAATATGTGGTGAGATGTCTTTAGCATATTATCAGAATGATCGCAATTGGGAAGTTTGTTGTGACATGAAGTCCCATATCACTTATGTACGTCGCCTGGAGTAGGTTTAATACTATATATTTTTCTTTTTATTTAAAAAAAAAAAAAAAAAAGCCTTTCATATGTAATGTACGTCATATAGTATAAAACTGACGTGGACGACATTATCATACGTGGCAACATCTGAATGGATTGAACAGCAAATCTTTTTTCTCTCTTCCGCAGTTACCATGGATTCATCAGACACTGCACTTTCCATTTTATTTAAAATAAAAATAAAAAAAATCATACGACATACATGCAATAGAGAGAGAGAGACACTCACACGCATACATAAACATATATCGAAAGCTGCAACCGTTAACAAAACCCGCCTTCTTCTTTAATCGTCGAGCTCAGAGTCTGACCCACCTGCGATCTCGCTATCAGGTTGTTGATCCAAATCACATGAAATTCTCTTCTTTTTCACTCCCTCTTCAAAACCCTTTTCGCAATCGTCGCAGATCTGAATTGTATGTCTTTTTTTTTTTTGCAGATTAGCTTGTTTGTCAGATTCGCAGATCCGAGGTTTTTCTCTATTTCAATCAGCTTCGGAATTTCAATTTGTTTGTATGTGTTTTACATTGATGTAAGCAGTCGTGAAATTGGTTTCGTGTATGTGAATTCTGTTGATTTAAGTGAATTAATATCATCTTTACTTTTATGTTTGGGTTTTTTTTTTCTTCTGATGGGTTGAGTTTTATTAGGTGATTGAAGTATTGTGTTTTATGGTATATGATTAACAATTTTGTGTGTAATTGTAGAATTTGATGAGATGTTGATTAGTCTTTTTTTTTTATAAATTTTTTTTATTGATGGGTAGGTTTGGATTTGGATTTGGATCGTTGTTAAGGAGAAGTTGATAAAGTATTCTCAGAAGATTTTTATAATAAGGTTTGGCTTGATAGATTATAAGAAATGGCAGCTCCAGTGCCTCCAGGGGCACCTAGGCAACAACCACCACCACCACCAAACTACAATCCTACTTTACAACAAAACCCCAATTCATTATCTGATAATTTTCAGAACTTAAATCTAAACCGACCTGTTTCAATGCCCACTTCGACTCCTAGACCGACCCCATTTGCTCAATCTCCACCGTTTCCTTCATCAACCCCTTCACCACCAATGTCCCGGCCAGGCCCTCCACCGCCTGGCGTGGTTCCACGAGCCACAGGAACCCCGCAACCTCCAATGCCCCCAAATATGGCCCCAGGCAGGCCCACGGGGCCACCCGTTGGCCAACCTATGCCTTTTGGGTCCAGGCCTCCTCCTGGGTCTCTGCCCTCTTCAATGGGTAGTGGTGGCTCTGTAGGGGTTCCCCCTTCTGGGGCACGTCCAGCCGGCGCTTTCCCATCGTCAGGTTCACTGGCTGGTCCACCAGCACCACCGCCAGGTGCTAGACCAGGTCCTTTTGCCTCTTCTTCACCTTTGACTAGTGGTTTGAGTGGACCTCCTTCAAGTGCAGCAGATGGTTTGAGTAATGGGCCATCAGCATTTGCTGCTTCAGGGGGTCCTTTGAGTGGGCCACGTTTTCCCCTGGCTGGTGGTGCACTGCAAACTCAGACACCACCTGTTGGCCCTCCGTCGATGATGATATCAGCTCGGCCTCTTTCTCAACCCCCAAGTATGCGGGCTCCTCTGGGTGGTCCAGGGACTGGCTCTTCACTGGTACCTCCTGTTCAGCAGGCAATGCCATTTTCAGCAGCATCTCAAGTTCAACCACCATTTTCAGGTGCACCGCCATTCTCAGCTGCACCTCCTCAAGGCATACCACCAACTCAAAATTCCCCTTTTGGGCAACAGACATGGCCACCTCAGCAGGTAAGTTTAAAAAATTCATGTTATTCTGTTTGGGTTTGTATGAATAAACTATGATCAATGCAGTAGGGATTATATGGTTATAATTGCCTTTATGCAGTAGGTATACAAGTGTGTTGAAATTGAGCCTGAACTGTTTATTTCAGTTATTTTATGTAGTACAAGGGCTTCCCATTTGATTATTGTCAAAATTAATTTAACATTAGTGTAAGAAAATTGAATTAGAATTTGGCATTATGCCACATTAATTGGAATCAGGGTTGTTATTTGTGAACTTGGATCCTTTGCTAATCAAAGCTTTTTCCTGAGCACATATGGTGCTTGCGATTGGTTGTTAATAAGGAAAGAAATAAAAAGGAAATATAACTTAATCATCCATTGCTTATAATGCTTAATGTGTCACAATATCTTGAAAGGCTCAGTTAGATTTTAGAACAATCAGAGAATGCTTCTTTTATTAGTATACAGGTTGCAGTAAATGCACAAAAGAAGATAAAGATGTTGTGCGCGTGAAGATTTGAAAAAATAAATGAAGACAAATGAAGTGTAATATGAAGAGGCATGATGAATAGAACATATGTGTTGTCCAACTAAAAATTGAATATACAAAAAATGTAAGGAAAGGGAGTAAAAATTCGTACATTTATTTGTTCTGTGGTTTATCTGTATCGTGAGAACATTAAAGTGCTTGCATTGCATGCATCTTATTCACACTTCATTTTCAATCCTGAATCAAATTCGCTACTGGTGCTGACTTATGATAATTTATGCATCATATATTCAAAAATGGATAATTTATATATCATATGGTCATCTAAGGGTAACAAGTTCCCTTTTGATGATTTTATGTTTATGTTTACCCTGTTATGCTGTTTGGGATGCTTTCCTGGTTAAACATCAATAGTGTTTTTAGGCCAATTATGAGGTAACAAGTTTACTTGTGATGATTTTGTGTCTATGTTTACCCTGTTATGCTGTTTGGGATGCTTTCCTTGTTTAATATCAATAGGTTTTTGGGCCAAAGTATAGAAGTAGACATTGGTAACTTGGTATAGCTGTCTTTATTTCGTGAGACCTTATATGTATTTCTTTTATCTTTAATCAATGATGTGGATATTAAACTTTGATGGGTTGCCTCAGGTGGGTCCATCTCCTCCAATCCCTGGTTCAGTGCAGCCGCCTAGAATGTTTGGTATGCCTCCACCACTACCAACTCAATCTATGACAACTATACCACCTGCTATGGGTCAAACTGGAGCTCCTGCGGCAGCCTCATCAAAGATAGATCCCCAACAAATTCCACGGCCTATTCCAGGTTCCTCGGTGATACTTTGTGATACTCGTGAAGGAAATCAGGCCAACCCCCCTCCGGTATTTTATTTAATCATTAGCTTTTTATTGCAAAGTGATATGCACTGTTGGTTATTGTTTTTCCAATATTGATTATTTGTATGTATTTTGTAAAGCCTGCTACAACTGAATACATTGTTAGAGACACCGGAAATTGCAGTCCACGCTACATGAGGTCTACCATCAGCCAGGTTACAATCAAGTATTTAACTTGCATATAACGGCAATCATTTTGTAGTCTGTAATATCTCTATGAATTACTGCTCCTTTATTAAATCAGAGCACACATATCTATTGGATTAATATGAATTTATTTTTTAACAGATTCCATGCACTAATGACCTTCTGACAACATCCGGCATGCAGTTGGCTTTGTTAGTCCAACCTTTAGCTCTTCCTCATCCATCTGAGGAGCCCATCCAAGTAATACTTGATATCTTATTTTCTCCATATTTATAAATGTATGTAGCTTATTTTGGTTTGTTTCTTCTTTCAATTAGGAAATAATGTTTGTTTGTCTCTCAGTCAGTGAATCATGAATTTTATATATGATGCCCATAGTTATTAAGCATTTATTTTACAAATCGGGGTCATTGCTGAGCAGTTAAGAAAGAAGCCTGAGTTGTTATGAGACTGTTGTTTAATTTTTTGGGCTCCTGAGAGTGTAAGGATGTTGACTTTTCAGCGCGTAATTGATTCATTTTGGTCTGCAGCTGCACATGATAATACCACATTTTTTTATGTGTGGATGAGGAGTAATTTAATTTATCGTTGCTTTTTGAAACAAATCCAAATCACCGCTCTCTGTTTTCATGAGTTTCCTTTTGTTTCGAAGTTCCAACAAATGGTCATATCTGGTTGTTAAGTTCGTTGAATTGAATCAAGGAATTTGTTTTTCACACTCCATAAAACTTCTCTTGTTACAGGTTGTTGATTTCGGAGAAAGTGGTCCTGTTCGATGTTCTCGTTGCAAAGCCTACATAAATCCTTTTATGAAATTCATTGATCAGGGAAGACGGTTCATCTGCAATTTGTGTGGTCAGTATAAACTTTTGTATTATATGTTTCTTGTAATGTTGTTTGGTAGCTTGTTTCTCTTTTGTGAATGCCATTGAGATTGGGCGCTTTCTTCTCCTTATCTCTCTCTTTCCAATTGGAAGGAGTATTTTATTGATTTTGGTTTAATTGATGTCAGATTAATTATTAATTGCTGTCTGCCATTCTTTTTGTTTGAACGTATGTTTGTTTATTATTCGTCTTTTTGTTGATTTGAAAAAATTTGGAGTTGTCATCAATGATCAAAATGCTGTGGCTTCAAACGTTATGGAGTACAGACCAAAAAGAAATATTATAGTTGTTGGCATTCAGAGAGCCCCTATGTACATTTTCAAACAATTCTCATTGTATATTGGCATTGATAGCATTTGGATTTTACTGTATTCTGCAATGTGATGTGCTAGACAGTTGGAGAGGTGGTGATTTTACAACATCTTTTTCTTTCTTTTCCTTCTCTGTTTTGCAGGATTTACTGATGATACTCCACGTGACTACCACTGCAATCTGGGTCCAGATGGTAGGCGAAGAGATGCTGATGAAAGGCCAGAGCTATGTAGAGGGACAGTTGAATTTATTGCTACGAAGGAATACATGGTCAGTTAATTATCAAATTATTCGGTCTTATAAGGAAGGTGCTGCCTTCCTTAAATGCTTTTAGATATTGACATTTGAAACGTGCGACGTTCTCTTTTAATTATTGTATGGTAGGTGACTACCTACATAGCATGTGTGAACATGCATCCTTTACCACTTTGGCACATTAAAATGTTAACCTTCTATTAGTTGTTGAGAAACTATAGAAGAGTCTTGTTCTTGGTGAGTATATAGGGTTAAATTGGTAGATTGACACATTTCTGTTGTCATCGTGTGGCCTTTGGCTCCTATAGAATATGATATTCTTATCAGAAAAACATTATTTACTATCATAGAATGATTGGTTGTTGAGAGTAGGTTGTTTGAGACTTCAGTCTTTTGTTCTTGTATCATCATAGACATTTATTCTCTCATTCTCATCTTTGGATAATTAACTACATAAAAATGTTTTTTTAGGTGCGTGATCCAATGCCAGCTGTGTATTTCTTCCTCATCGATGTATCCATGAATGCTATACAAACTGGTGCAACTGCTGCTGCTTGCAGTGCAATTAGTCAAGTTATTGCTGATCTTCCTGTGAGTTTTTCATACATTTACAAGGCATTTGAGTGTTTAAGTATCTCTCTTTAAAAGAGTATGTTGATTTGTTGAATCTTTATATTTTTTCAGCAAAAATTGGTATCCACTGACCATGTATGTTGGAAATTTTCGTTTTGATAAATTTGACCTCAAGCAAGTTCAATTTTTTTTCTCCTTTAAATTGCAATTTTAACCATTGCCTGGAATATCTGGAGAGAAATCTTGGGAACTAAACCTTGGGGAGAATAGGAAGGATTATTGAATGACTTTTTCTTGGATTTACTTTTGGCACTTTGCACCTGTCACCAGGTATCAAATTGGAGAGGTTTTTATTGTAATGTGGTGATACCCTTTCCTTATTCCTAATTAGGCTAGACCTCAGAGTATATGATTACTTCAACATTAGTTGTTCACCTTATGCATTGATTGTATCATTCCTGCTTTGAGTTGTTTCTACTCTTGTATCCCCTGCTTGTCTAGATGGAGAGAGAGAGAAGTCAATATGGGATACGTAAGGTACTGGCATGCAACTTAGTTGGATTATAATTCCTCTCGCTGTGTCATAAACTTAATTACAGCATAAGAAATATTTTCTTTATCATGCCATAGTTAAGTAAATCTTATCCAGGCAGTGGATTGAAGTCATATTCTATTATAGAAAACTTCCAAGCAGGGAAGTGTGAATGCTGGACATTTTCCATATTTAGTTCACAATGGAAATTTATTGCTAGCTGGTAATTATATCATGTTATTATCATATCTTGCTTATTTGAATTCCTTAATATTATACATTCAAACTGCAAATACATGTTTCTGATCACTTTTTCTTCCTTGTCATCTTTGGTCTTCTGCTGTTCTTCGAGTTCTTTAGTCACAAAAATCTATTTTTATTTGTTTTATCAGGGGTTTTGAAACATACATTGGTATAGTATAAGATAAGGCATCTTAGTAACTGAATATTGATGTTACGTTGCTTGCAGGAAGGTCCTCGGACAATGGTGGGAATTGCAACGTTTGATGTGACAATCCATTTTTACAATTTGAAACGTGCATTGCAGCAGGTCAATACATAGCTGCACTAATTTTTCTCTTTAATATTTTAAATTTTTAGTTAACGAGTTATATTTTTCTAACTTCCAAGACATCAAAGTAAATGCTTACCTTTTCCTTTTCTCTTTAAAATAATTCTTCAACCTTTATTAGTAACTGGAATATTGATGTTTGTATATCATACTTAACAATTTTTTGCTCTGTGCTATTTGATAGTCAGCTTTGGTATGCATGTGCTTTTCAAGAATGAAGAATTATTGGAATTATAGTCACTTTCCTTGTTATTCTTGTTTCTAGTATGGAACTTCAAATTGACTTTATTCATATAACATTGTTTTTGTTTTTGGTCTTCTTTACTATGAAAAGAAAGAATAAACTGTATTGTGCTGTTATGACCAGTTGGGCTATATAAGACGAACCACATAAATTAGAAATTTTATCAACCAACGGGCTTTTTTATTCATACTTACTTTTTTAACCTATAAAAACTTCAAATTGTTGATTAGTTGTGATAATACGTACCATTCTTTCTGTTTGCGATTTGATTACCTCATGTGGAAAGTATTCAGACTAATTTTAATCGAGTTAATTTGCAGCCATTGATGCTCATCGTTCCTGACGTAGAAGATGTTTATACTCCTCTGGAAACCGATGTCATTGTTCAACTATCTGAGGTTAGCATTATATATTTTAGGCTACTTTACAGTCTTTGTTGGATACTTTGAAGTTCTCAAGGCAACATTTAACAACTTCTAATTAGCTGAACTGTCACTTGTTATGAAGAATTTTCAAATGCCTTTTTTATAATATTGGTTTCTTCTTATGTGGATTTAGTGCCGTCAACATTTAGAGCTATTGCTTGAAAGCATTCCAAGTATGTTCCAAAGCAGTAGAACTGCTGAATCAGCTTTCGGTGCGGCAGTCAAGGTATGCCCTTATGTACAAGGCTAACTATGTATTTATATATGGCACATGTTGTGAGCTATTCCAGTAAAAACATTAAGCATAACATATGGGGTTGAATAGTCTTGAGAATCGTATCCTGAGGGTGTAGTTTTGGCTATGAAGATAGTTATTTTGATGGATTTATATGTGCTAAATATAACAAATCTTTACTTTGGTTCTTAGTTTCTCAATTCCAGATTTTAGTCAAACAACCTGTTTACAGATAGAAAAAGGAACAAAAGAAAAAAAAAATTTATAAGTCAACTATTTAATCTTGTATCAAACAGTTGAGACAAGTTAATTTAAAAAATGTTTAAATACAAATAATTGATTGTTATCATGCACCCGAGCTGCTTGGCATTGTGTTGGGCTTCCATCTCCTCAGGAATTCAAGGATATGTTGATCCTTCTAAGTGGGAAGCAGTGTTGGTGTAGTTTGTATTCAGTAATCTTTTATGAGGTTATATTTCTTTTAGACAAATTTTGGGTTTGGGACAGAGATCATACGAGTTTCTATACATGTTATGACATTTTGGTAGTCCACAAAATTATTATTGTTCTTAATAGTTTTTTTGTGGACATTTTGTTCCCTTTGCATCTTCTTTTTCTTCAATAAAATTCCTTTTAGCTTCTTATTAAAAGAAAAAAAAAATAAATCACTTGCTATGTCAAAGATGACAAGTGTAGAAGAGAATGAAAAATGGTGCCAACAGCAATGTTTACATGAGTGCCATTGTAAATTTAAGTTGCTTATGTAAGTCTGTTATAAGAGAACAATTCTGAAATAATGTTCTCAGATAGTGCAAGTTTATCATGAGGAATGCTCTGATGAATCTTACCATGAGTTCTCGGTTTTGCCACTTGGTGCAATGTAATCATCTTCACATGCCACATCATCAGTTTTGTTTATCAAGAATGGATTAACTGTGAAATTTCAGAAAAAAAAATACATTGAGGTGAATCCATGCAGGCTGTCTCAATTTGATGAAAAATTCTGGCCAAGCTGTTCTTAAAGAGATAGAACATCTGTTTTTTTTCATCAGCTTGTGGCCCTTGTGCATATCATGTTTTGTGAAGGAAGGTAGATATAGATTGCTTGTAAGGATTTATGCTATGATTAGGCGCATATGTTGAGATGTGCAGTCAAGTTGAAAATAATGAGATCTCATGGTAGCTTCACACAAGCACTCTCATGACAGCATTTGCCATTCAGAAAATTATGGGAAATTGAGGAACATTCGTCTATCAGTGGTATGACATTGTTGTTCTGAACTGAAAGCAGAAAACAGATTTTACATTGTGTAGATGTCTCCTAAGAACCCGGCTATTTCAGTCAAATGAGAAATTTTAGTATTCATGCTCATACTTATAAGAATGCTGAATATCAAAGTTCTTATTAGAATTTATATGCTGAAGCTCTTTCATTCCTTTTCAGGCGGCTTTCTTGGCAATGAAGAGCACTGGAGGGAAGCTTTTAGTCTTTCAATCAGGCAAGTCATATGTGGTCCAATTAAGTTTCTTGTTACATGTTTGAGAAACAAGTATATGCAATCCTCCCCACCACGTAATACCCAAAAATCAGTTGTCTTCAAGCTACAACAATTGGATTAAGCTATCATGCCATTTAGCATCTTTCTTCTGTATAGGTTGTGTTAACATTTTGTGAAAATTTATATATGATAGAATTCCCATTTCTATGGTTAGCTTGGTCATCTACTCAGAATTTTTACTTGTGACCTCTGAAAATTGTAGTAGTGGAAGCAATTTATTGCTCTGATGATTTTAGTTTATTTTTACAGTCTTGCCTTCAGTTGGCATTGGAGCCCTTTCTGCTCGGGAGGCTGAAGGAAGAAGTAATATCTCTGCAGGAGAAAAGGTATGAATATTTTATATGTTGTTTTCTGCTTCCAGCTTGGAATAATGGTATAGGTGACTGCTGTTGTTCCTAAATATCATCTAGATAAGTACAGGTGACTGTTGTCTCATCCGTGCACATATGGAGAGCGTGAAGTGTTTTTTATTTTCTTTGGTGTATTTCTTTTCTTTAAGTGGTTAATTCTTTCTCTCCTTGATGTTTCTTATTATTCGCTTGAAGTGCAAGAATGGATATGTGCTGCAGCACGTTACTGCCATGTGGTTCTGAGATCAAGTGTTGTGTTACTTTTGGTTTCAGGAGGCGCATAAACTACTCCAACCAGCAGATAAAACTTTGAAGTCAATGGCAATTGAATTTGCTGAGTATCAGGTACTTCTAAGTAGATAGTCTTTTTTTTTGTCTCTCTCTCTCTCTCAGGTACTTCTAAGTCAATGGCAATTGAATTTGCTGTGTTGTGATTGTTATATCTATTTAATCTCTAAAAGTGAATGTTGGTTGCGATTTGTAGTGGGTATCCGGTATAGTATGGTGAGCATGAATATATCTCAGCTTATTGTTTTTTCTTCAACATGTTCCAGGTCTGTGTTGATGTGTTTATCACTACCCAGACTTATGTTGACATTGCTTCACTCTCTGTCATTCCAAGAACTACTGGAGGACAGGTATTATTGACTGTTTGATCCTGTTATGCGTTTTCTGAGAATGATTAGAATTGTTGGTCTTTTAGTGAAAATATGCGTCACTTACTGAATTTGTCATTTATTCATGTCTATAAGCTAGCCTATCTGAAATGGGTAACTAGAGTGCAGAACCAGTAGATTTGTGAGATTGCTAATAGGCAGCTTCCGTCTTCTACAATCTTAGAAGATGATGTCCCAACCAAACCCACACGCCAAAAAACCAAAATAATTCTCCTTTTTAATTATCTTTTAACTGTTGGTGTCTTTTACTCTTTTCCAGGTTTATTATTACCACCCATTCTCAGCGCTTTCTGATCCCGCAAAGCTTTATAACGATCTTAGATGGAATATAACTAGGCCCCAAGGCTTTGAGGCAGTAATGCGTGTGAGATGCAGCCAGGTATCTTTTGGGATCTTGAAATTTGTTCCTTCTTTTATTACAATCGAAGACAATTGGTTATGTTTCTGAAAATGGTTCTGTTGTAGTAAATTTATTTTTGTTATAACTTTTATAGGGTATTCAAGTTCAAGAATATTATGGGAACTTTTGCAAACGCATTCCAACAGACATTGACCTACCTTCGGTTTGTATATTTCTGTCAAACTCTTTACATTCAATGTGTTCTACAATAATTTTGTCAGTCCCTATCATGCATGTTTGTTGAGTCATGAGTGTTAATAAATCAAAAGCACTCATGTAACCATAATTTAAACCACCATAATGAGATTTAGCTCATTCAATGTTATCATGTTAAAGTCCGTATGGACAAGATGATGTATAACAATTAATTCTTAAAGACATCTCTGAACCCCTCCCCAGTTCTGGCTTCTGGTTGTTGAAATGACGCTTCTTTAATTTCTACTTTTTATAGTAGTCCTGGTTAGCTGGTCGACAGAATATATGCTTCTCTGCCAGTCCTTTTATTCTATTTTCTGATTTCTTTTTCCTATTGCAATTGCATTGACATTTTACTGTGACCGCATATTCTGTTATACTTTTTTATTGACTCTTTAACCAGCGAATCTTACTGTATACTGTGCAGATTGACTGTAACAAAGCTATAATGGTAACCTTAAAGCATGATGATAAATTGCAAGATGGCTCAGAATGTGCTTTTCAGGTATAAGTTAACCTCTTCAGTATCTGACCAAGCTGTTAATTTATATGTTGATTGTTAGTATATGAAGTTTTTGTGTTATCTTTAAGCAATTAGAGAATGATTTTTTTTACTTTAATTATGTTTTTTTTTCCCTTGTTCAGTGTGCCCTTCTTTACACCACTGTGTATGGCCAAAGAAGGATTCGAGTTACAACTTTGTCTTTGCCGTGCACCAGTAATTTAAGTAATCTATACCGCTCAGCTGACTTGGATACTCAATTTACTTGTTTCATGAAGCAAGGTATTTGATGTGTTTTGTCATTGTTGTCTTGTTTCTACTTCCTATATACATTTATGATGCTTATTCACATTCTCAAGTCATGAATGTGTTGGTACCTATTTGGTTGTCTTTCGTTTAGAAGTTGTAGTGTTCTTGTCATTATTAGTTTATGCAATGGTAACTCATGTTACTATAATTTTTTACTATATTTGTAGCGGCAAATGAAATTCCTTCCAGCCCACTCTTGAATGTCCGGGAACACATGACGAACCTCTGTGTCAATGCTCTGGTTTCATATCGTAAATTTTGTGCTACAGTTTCATCATCTGGACAACTTATTCTTCCAGAGGCTCTTAAGCTTTTGCCTTTATACACCCTTGGTATGTACTTCTCCTTGCATTAGTTTGTGTTGATTTCACGAAGGTATTGTTTTAGGAGGATTGAAATGCTTGATGATTGTCAATGTCCTATATATAACATGCCTCATTTATGATAAGTGAATTGAACTGATTGAAATTTCACTCAAATTTATTTTTCTTTTTCCATCAAATAAATTCTTTTGAGTTTCTTTCAGAACTGTCTCTTTTTATCTGTTGCTAATAGTGTTTCGTGTCTAAAGTTACACTTATCACCAAAGGCAGGTTGTCTAATTTTGGGAAATTTAAGTTTGTAGAAATATATCTATCAGCACTTTTTATTATGATTTTCTTAAAGGATAAGCCTTAGTTGACAAATTTCATTTCTTTGTTTTGCTCAGCATTGATTAAAAGTATAGGACTGCGAACTGATGGGAGAATAGATGATCGGTCTTTTTGGATAACTTATGTTTCATCTGTTTCTATTCCGTTGGCTATTCCATACGTGTATCCAAGAATGGTGGCAATCCATGACCTTGATTCCAAGGTATAGATTATGTTTGCATCCTCTATGTTTGATATTGTTTCTGATATGCCCCTAAAACCGTTGGTAACTTTCTGCTGATTGACAGAGCGAAGATGGTTCTCTCATTCCTTCCTTTCTTCCTCTTTCTAGCGAACATGTTTCTGATGAAGGAATTTATCTTCTTGAGAATGGTGAGGATGCTTTAATATATATTGGGAACTCAGTGGATCCAAATATCTTGCATCAACTCTTCGGCATTTCCACAGTTGATGAAATTCCAACTCAGGTAGTCTGATGTTAATCCTTTTGAAAGATACGATCTTGGTGTAATTTTGTATTGTTTATCTTGTTTGAAGTAAATTGTTTCTGGGCTTTTGCCCCAAGAACTGAGCACTAGAACTTTTCCATTGGGACATAATTAGGCTAGTACCTGCTACAGTATAGTCCAATATATGACACTGCCACTATCTTGAACACTAGAGCAGCATATTGTTTGATTTAAAAGCTATTTAGCTATTATTGTTCAGGGAAGCTAATATTCTCAGAGCTGTAAAAATTAGATAATGTGTGACATTGGAAAGCTGAGGTGTCTCTTTTTGTTTCTTCATCACCATTCCCCTGAGCATTTTCTGATTTACCTTTCTACTTTTTTTACTTGTGACATTGTATTTGTAGCAGTTTGTACTTCAACAGTATGACAATCCATTATCAAAGAATCTAAGTGATGTGATAAATGAGATAAGGCGCCAAAGATGTTCTTACCTACGGTATGATTTATTGTTTCAGTTCATTTTTCTCGTTTGCTCAGAAAAATATCACTGTATCTTCAAAATTTTATATGAATATCTTCACCTATCTATGATGTTTCTATTTGTTGTATGGTTTGTAATTTTTCTTGTCCCATCTTCTTGCAGCTTAAAGTTGTGCAAGAAAGGAGATGCTTCAGGTTAGTGAATTAAAACAACTGTTTAGCTCAAACTATAAGGAATTATCCGCCTTGCATGATAATAAATATGTCAACAATGTCATGTTATCTCCTATTGTTGCCTGGCTTGCATAGTCCAACAGCCAGCAAAAAAACTTGCATTATGTAACATGTGAACCTAAACATCATTTATGTACTTCATGTCTCGTAATTTTTGCTAATAAGCTTAACTCTTTCATGGTTTTTTTTTTTTTTTTTCATCCATTGAGGGAGAAAACTTTCATTTAAAGTAATTGCATCATACTGTGGTTTCGGTTTATTTATTTAAATGAGTTTATGATCTTTCCTCAGGGATGTTGTTCTTCTCATATTTGGTCGAAGACAAGATTCCTACTGGCGGGCAATCTTATGTTGAGTTCCTAATAAATATCCATCGGCAAATTCAAGTTAAAATGTCTTGATCACCTAATGCTTTCCCTCATTTGGTTTACAATTTTGGAATGCCTTCACACAAGAACCGAAAGGAAATTTAGAGAACAGGAGAGTCAAATTCATCTTTAACATATGCATCTGGGATCAGCACCATCCAATCCAGTGCGCTTATTATGTGGAGTAAGTTTGGCTGAGTTTTGAATTAAGAGATCAATTACTGTTAGTTCATATTTGTAGTGATTATGGAGGATAAGAATTATAGAGCTTACAATTGTTTTTGTCTATTTTGGTTATTTTCCTCCATAGGAGACCATGTGTATCAGATTGGTTTTATTTTTTTATTTTATTTTATTTTTATTTTTTTTTGGGTATACATTTTTATAAAATATATACAATAAGGTGATGAACTGAATAGAAGTTTACACATGATCAATAGACTTGTGGATGTTAGGGTTCTCTGGCAAAATTAGGTGAAAAATCCATCATATATATTATTTTGATTCCACATTTGTTTCAGACCTTATAGTGTGCTTGAGTTCTTGACACTGCCAACAAAACTGCTTTTTATGTTTTATTTCATAGTATTTAGTTGACATAGAAAAGTATTTTTTAGGGTTTGGAGTACCTTTTTTTAGAATACACTTAAGTGCTTTTCTAGAAAGCATTAACAAAAACATCTGCAAAGTTATATTAACAATGATGGTAGTATCAAACTGTAAGTTGGTTTGCCTCACACTTGTACAACTTTTTATATTCCAGTTTATTCAGATCTTCTACTGTACTGATTTTTATTCTGATTTTAAATGTATTTTATTTTAAAATAATGAAAGTGAAAAAAATAAAAGAAATAATTTTGTGTTATTAATTATAAATGTTATCAGATTTATTGAGGTGGAAAAAGATCAACATGGGGGAAAGGATTTCGATACTTGTGTGAGTAATCAAGGAAAGATAGCATTTTCATAATCACATCCCAACCTTAGACATTTGCATTATTTAATCAAGATAGAAATGCTATTAAATAGAATAATAATGAGAAACTTGACCCAACATCCCTTTTCTTGCCCAAACTATTATGCTTTCTGTTTTCTTTTCATCAAATGAAAAATTTAACAATATGATTTCTATTTGTAAAGGTCACTTGACTGAGTGTTTGGGTGACATTTTACAAAACAGTTTTTCTATTTTCAAAAAGAAATATGTTGTCAGAATCCTCCGAATTTACTCAGCGTGCCTGAGTAAGAAATTCAAGTCTCCGTCAAACCCTACCAATTTTCAGAAATAAGGAAACTATGGCCTTTGACCATGTACATATGCATGAAAGACCTTGTCGGAACAAACTATAGGTCTGACCATTCTACTAACCCCTCATGGGTTGTCGGGTATTTTGTTGTTTAATAAACATTTGTTTGAACAATAAACTTTTTTCTTGTAAGAAGCTCAATTTCATTTTTCTGTTTTCTACAACACAACCATCCTAAAAATTTTGGCCTTCCTTATAATGAAAAGTCAAGTCTTTATTATTGTAGAAGGACATCTTAATGATAACATTCAGAAAATTTTCTTATATAGCAAACTTTTTATTCTTTTATTTCTTTTCTGTGTTTGCTTCTTCTGCATTGAATGGAAACCAATAGTAACTAGTATAGAGTAAACTTCTCCTTTGTCTTCTCAAATACTTGTTCTGCAATGACAGCTCCGGTACCATCTGCTTTTTTTATCTCCAAATGAGCCTTCTGATAAAACCCGGTACCTCTTAATGCATCCGCAATGAAATCATCAAACCCAATCGCGATAGCCGCCTCAGCATTGGCTCCGTAGACCAACCTCTATAAAGAAAAATGTTTGCAGCATCATCAAATATCAATACAAACACTGCAATGAGATGAGATTAGATTCGATAAAATGGACCTTCATTCTTGAAAGGTGAATGGCTCCAAAGCACATCGGACAAGGCTCACAAGAGGCGTATATTTCGCAATCTGAGAGCTCAATTTGATTCAGCTTCTTGCATGCCTGTGAAAGAGATTTTAACGTTCCACATACAGATTCAGTCTCATGATATTTCAATTAATAATAATACTACAAAATCTGTGTCGTAAGGGATATTTTTAAATGTTGGAGTATCAAGTATCCGATACGGACATATGTAGAATAAGCATAGGATTACGCGTGCATGCATATCGGATATGCCATTTGACTTTTTGCAAGTTTGATTTACGAATACGGTAAGAATACGGCTGGGATACGATAAGAATACAGTTGAGAACACTGTTTGGGGCAACTTTGCAATTCTTTTAATTAAAAAAGAGCCTATTTTATAATTTTAAACAACTGTGAGGTTAAAATCAAATTTTAAAAAATATTATAAATTTAGTTATTTATATTTTAAATATAAATATATATTATTTTAATTGACGAATTTTAATGTATCTGTATTCTATTTTTCAAAGATTTATTATATTTCTATATTATTGAATCATGCCGTATCCTCGTATTTCGTGAAACATTGACAAAAACAAGAGGTTTCCATGTGATGTTAAAACTTGAAAAAATAACCACTTTCGGGAGGAAAAAAACAAAAAAGGGAAAGCTGAAGTATTACCGGGAGGTTTTTCAAATTGTAGAAACGAGAAAGCAACCATGAACCAATCAGACGAATAAATGAATTGAGAAGCAAGGAGAATAATTGAGCTGTTCCAGTTCTTCAAGGGACAAAACAAAAGGCATATGACTTAGGAAAAAAAGGAAACTATAAATATTATCAATTTCAAATTGAATCTTTACCGTTTATCAGGATAATATTACCCTTGTCATATCTTTTTTTCTTTTTTTCTTTTTACTATTTATTTTGTTTTTTAAAATTTATGTGATGGTATGATAGTAATTTTATTTTAACTATGATAAAGGTATTATAGTCTTTTCACTATGCAAATAAAATCGACAATTAATACTAACAGATTTTACTATCAGCACAAAGAGATCAGTTCAATTTTATTAAAAAGTTGTTTCTGTGGGAAATCAGACAAACCTCAGTTAGCTTTCGTGTTAATTTGCTCTTTCATTGAATCTAGCCTAAGTTAGAAAAATTCAGACAAGGAGATACGATAATTTGTTAGTCTAACCTCTCTAATAGCAGTAACCTCCGCATGCGCAGTTGGGTCGTTGTTGCTCAAAACCATGTTGTGACAGCTGACAACTACTTCATCGTCACGAACAACCACTGCACCAAACGGTCCTCCATCTCCACATTCAACACTCTTGTATGCTTCTTCTACAGCTCTTGTTAAGAATTTGTGGTCTCTGTCCTGTACAGCTGCTCCGACAATAACAACAACAACAACAACAACAACAAAAGAAATTTATGATAAATAGCTACAAAAAGACTCTACGTATGATAGTATTCATTTCACCGCATGCCTTCTTCAGGTTAAAACGTAAAACAAAAACATAAAACGTATTTTTCCAATCTGCGAATCCTCAATTCCAAACATATTTGTGGCATTACCTTCCTGTTGACAAGGAAATGCAGAAGCCGCGACAATGGTTCCATCTTTAGTTGCGACCACTATAGTAGAGAAACAACAGCGAAAAATGGAAATACAATGTGTTAGTCATTCACAGATTATTCAAATTTATAGACCATAAGTCATCAACAACAACAGATACCATCCTACACATAGCACTATAATTGAAGAGGTAAAAAAAACACAGCAGCTAGTTTGACTAAAACAACGAAGAAAAAGCTGCTCCCTTTTGCTCTAGAGCAATGAAGAAACCGAACTACCATACGCTGTAGCACCATAACATCGAAAAATTAGGAGGCCATCCATCAGAGTATACAAAACTGTAAGAATCAACTCCACAAAATTCCAATAAATGTTTGACATAATTTAGTACTATCCATGCTTGTTTATAAACAATGGAATTCATGAGTTCCAATTACTATGTGACATGTTTTGTAGAATTCACGATCGTTGTGCATACAAGTCCATAGGGAAAAAATAAAAAAAAACCTCCAATTTCTTCTTCCTGAAATGTTGGTTTCTAAGAAATATGTTTCTAGAATGAAAAGAGAAAGATACAGAACCTATACAAGTTTTTCAAGAGATATATTTTACTACAATTTCTATAAATGCAACACCATGTGTTTTTTTGTTGGTATCACACGCCTCAAATTTTTTAGCTTACCAAATTTAGAAAACAAAGTGAACCCATTTGGAGACTCCAGACACCAAAGAGCCCCAGAAAGAACAAACACCAAAACAACACCTTTTTTTTTTTTACAATCCTTGTAATTCATTCAACACCCAAGTAACAAAAAATAAGCAAAATAAAGCAAGAACGACATTTTTTTTTAGAGAACAAATACGAGACAATATAATAAACAAGAAAAATATAAGAGATAATGAAGAAGCTCAGCTCAGCTCACCATTACCCTTCTCTGTTTCCTCCATGATGATGACAATACAGACACAGAAAACAGAGGAATCACAGCAAATAACGCAGATGGGTACTTTTTAAATTTTGCTGCTAAAACAGAGAGGGGATGAGAAAAAACTGGTCCGCTTAATTACAATTTATAAACAAAACGAGAGAGTGAAAAGAAGGGTTAATTACACGAGCGATACTAGTAAAATTTTAATTGGGTTAAATATAAAAATATTCTCTCAACTTTTGACTATTGTTGGATGCATAGATCAAAAATCATTTTATTCAGAAAATATCTCCTGAAGACTGACAATAGTTTGCTCTCCGTTAGGGTAATAAACTAGTAATTTCATATTTATTAGCTACCATATATAAAATATTTATACACAAGGTCCTTGTCTTAGTGGTTGGAGGCCTTAAAATCCTCCAAGCCACTAAGGTTCAAATTCTTGTGTAGACATGTAAAATATACATTCTCACTATTGTCCATAAAATGCAATTGTGTAGGTAGATCATTCCCGTAGTTGGGAATAGTTAGTCTGAATCATGTTTGTATGATTTAATCTTGGTTGATCCCGGTAATACTCCGATCCACAAAATATCAGATTTCAATATATATAATATTTTATATGGTTACCTATTATATTTAAATTTAAATTGTTTCTATATTATTTTATATTTTCCTATTTTATGTAATATTTTAGGCCAATAAATAGGCTTCTACTGTAATAGGATTAGTATCCCAACAATAATAAAATTATTCCTTTTTCTCATATTTTACATAGTATCATTGTCTCGTTTGTTCTGTAAACAAACTCTTCGTGATAAACCATTTGACAGCGATGTTGTTTGAAACTTTTTTCTAATGGCTTCCGCATATCAATCATCTTTTGAATCTTCTCTTGATTCAATCATTTTTTCGGATCACCTCCGGTCTTTTATTCTAGATCACTTCTAGACTTAATCATTGATTTGGATCACCTTTGAACTCAATTTCATTTTGGATCACCTCCAAAATCCATCATTAATTTGGATTAACTCCGGACTCAATTTCTCAATCAACATCTTGGATCACCTCTAGACTTAATCATGGTTTCGGATAATCTTAGGACTCATTTTTAATCTGAATCACCTTCGCCTCAATCAACGTCCTAGATCACTCTAGACTTGGTTTTTGTTCTGGACACCTCCAGACTCATTTTCAAGCTGGATCACCTCCGACTTAATCAATATCTCGGATCCAACTCAATCAACATCCAAAATATATCTAGATTAATTGTCATTTCAGATCACCTCCGAACTTATGCCGACAATGATTCATTTGTAAACTCAAGTTGGCTTGGTTTGCTACTTTGAGTTTGAGGAAGAATGTTAAATATTTTATTCCCATATATAAAATATTTTATATAATTACCTTTTATATTTAAATTAAATTAAAATTTGAATTATTTCCATATTATTTTATGTTTTGCTATTTTATGTAATATCTTAGGTCTATAAATAGGCTCGCAATAGAACTAGTATCACAACAATAATAAAATTATTCTTTTATCTCATATTTTACACCATATCAATAATTAAAAAACATAAAAAAAAAAAGGGTAAAAATTAAGAAAAAACTCTCTCCTTCTCCCACTTCCCATCTTTCTCTCTCTTTCTTCCCTCTCCCTCTCTCTTTTCTCTACGTGGTGTTAATTGTTGGTGGTTGATGATAACATAGAGATCCGTAAAAGATCTCCACTGTATGGTGAAGGATCCCTGAGGTCGGGCGATCTCCATCAAGTAATGGAGAGATTTTTGCGGCACAATCTTTATAACTTGATGGAGATGCACCTAGAGACCCGTATGCAACATAATCTTTTGGAGAGAGAATAAAAAATAATTTAATAATGATAGCTTATGTGGTTAGTTTATAATTTTTTTAGATAAATATATAATTATAAAATATTTTAGGGTCAATATAAAATTATCTATTTTATTTGATAACTAAAAAGGTCAATTGTAATGAAATATCCTAACGTTTGGTCATATTGTAATTAAACTATATTTTTACTTAACTACAATTTAGTAGCTCGGACAATTATCAATTTGATTCCTAACTTACTTGAAAATATTACTTGTTGACTTATTTTTACTTTTTAAACTCACATGGTCCCTAATTTTTTTAAAATACATTAAGTTTTTCCATATGACCAAAATTTTGACGGTCAAACCTAACATAAAGTATGAATTGATAATTTTACAATTTTATATTAAATTATTAAATTAAAAAGACAATTTTTACATTTTAACAATTTTACCTATTTAAATATTTAAATAAGAAATTGATACGTATTATAATAATTTAATTTTTTTAAAATTTTTTGAAAAGAATTAAATAAAAAATAAATATGATAAAATTCATTAAAAATTAAACATAATTAAAAAAATTAAAAAAAATCTTAAAAGTAACATTATTTATTAAAAATAAAAATAAAAGTCAAGATTAAATACTTATAAAACTCAAAATTTAGTTATAAAAATTAACATGTTAAATATTATATATACATATTTTAAAGTATATTATATAGTATATATACATTATATATATTATAAAAATAAAATATAATAATAAAATTATTGATATATACATTTACTATTATTATTATTATATTATAAAAATAAAAATTTAATAATAAAACTATAATATATAAAAATTTATTTTATATATATATTTATATATTAAATTACTAAATTTTGAGTTTTATAAGTATTTAATATTGAATTTTATTTTATTTTTAACAAATGATATTATTTTTAAAATTTTTTTACTTTTTATAATATTTTTATATCTATTTTTTTTAATAAATTTTATTATATTTAATTATTTAAAAAAATTAAATTTATAAAACAAATCAGTTTCTTATATGAATTTATAAAAAAATTCATTTGCTTATTAAAATGACTAAATTATCGTTTAGTGAACTAATTGATTTTAACAATATAAAGTATTTGTATTAATTTTAGAGATTTAATTAAAATTTTATTAGTACAGGGGCCTAATGCACATTAACCTTGAAAAGAAAAAGACAAACAAGGAAACTTCAGTTGGGAGCTGATTCACTGTTTTTATATATGTTTTTGTTTTTTGTTTTGTCTTTAATATTTAAAAAATACACGTGCTGTCTAAAGAAGAACTCCGTACATGAACAACGTTTTTCTCGTTAACCAGACAAGACAAGCTCCGACCCACTTTCACTTTATGCTTTTATGTAATAAAGTAATAAACCAATCAATTTGATTCAAAAATGACTTCATATATATATATATATATATATATATATATTACTTAAATAGAATTTAATTAGGTCAAATATTCATCATGATTGAACACTATATATACATTCTAAGTATTTATTTTTAAGATATTAAAATTTTTTTTTTACATATATATTAATTGATATACATAATAGGATTTGAACCTTTAATATAAATTTAAAAAAAAAGTATGCCACTATAACTTAATAATTTAATAATAAATTTTAATAATAATTTAAAAATTATTAATTTTAGAAGTGTTAAGTAGATAATTGAGAATGATACCATAAAGATGTTTTTTTAAACTTTCTGTTTTAGTAAATATCAAGATATATTGGATTCACTATATTTTTTTTAATTAAAAGGTAACATATGTGTTTATGAAAGTAATTAAAGTTGGCTAATTTTTGAATAAAAAGTGAGTGTAGTCAATGAGTCAAATCAAGTCGCACAACTATCGCACCAATGTTGAATAATACAATGTTAGCCCTAGTCACTCCATAAAGGAGCGACAAGTGTTCCATTCTATTTTTTTTATGTGTAAATTTTAATTTAGTCTTTATATTATAAATATATTAATTTAATTTATACGATAAAAATTTTAATAATAAAATATAAATAATAATTAAAAGAGAAAAAATAATAATTAAAATTTAAAATAAAATAAAATATTTTAAAAAGAGCTAATTACATCGACTTTCCCTGAGTTATTATCAATTATAAGCTGAGTTAACTTTATCGTTTATGGACAAATACCTTCCATACCCTTAATTAAATTTGATCAAATGTAACAGTTGATTAAAAGAGGTATTTATCAAAAAACCCAAAACTTGGCTAACAGGAGAGGAGGTCTTTATCAATAAACCTAAAAGTTGACCCCGCTTGTAATTAAGCAAACCTCAGGGGAGGTAGGCGTTATTTACTTTTTAAAAATTGAATAAATTTTACACACAATCTGTTTAAGATTTATATTTTCATTTGTATATACAACTTTATAGTTAATTGATATAAATCTCCCTCATCATTGATTGAGACCAAGTCTAATCGATAGAGACGATGGCTCCATAATAGAGACCAAACCTGATCAAAACAGAGAACGAATATCAAATTTGATCTCCATCAATAGAGTTAGGCCTCTAGATGGAAATGAGGGTTCCATAAAGTCTAATATCTAACGATTTCACAGTGATCTTTGATTAATACAATTTAGAGTTTGTCTGTATTTGATACTCATAGTAAGAGAAGCCAGAGACTGTAGAGTATGCTATTACAAAAAGTCAATCAAAGAATAAAAATGCTACGCCCAACTATAACTTTTTTCCTTTTTTTTTTTTTTTTTAACATGATGTGGAATCAGATTTTGAGGATATAAAATATTAAAATATGTACTAAAAAACTGAAAAGAGAAATCTATAAACAGTTAGAAAAGGAGATACTAAACGAATGGAATAAAATTATTTATCAAGTAGGATAAGATTTAATTGGACTATGAATAAAATGGCTTACCAATTAGAATAAGATTCATTTAGAATATGGTTAACATGGGTGTGTTTAGTATACTTTTTTCAAGTAGAATTTTTACGGAGTATCTGTTTTAGTAAAGCGTCTACAAAATAAAATTTCTAATAAAAAATTTAATATGATTTAATTGTCATATAAATAATATTTTAAATTAATAGATAATTTAAGAAATTATAAAAATGTGTTTCAAAAAATAAAATATTTTTTTTAGGGTAATTATTAATTTAGTCCTTAAATTTTGATGAATTATGAGTTTTTTAATGTAGTTTGCTTTATTGGTACTCGTGGGCCCTAAGATTTCGTAAATATATCAAATAAGTCATTCTATAAGTCAGCCGATAGTCATACTTAACGGTTTCAGACGGTATTTTTATCTTTAAATCTATCAATATGTCAACAATACTTTTTTTAATTAAAAAATTTTAAATAGATCTCCACGTGGATATCATATTGAATTTTTTTTTAAAAATAAAATAAAATATTGTGAATAGAGAATTTAAAATTTTTTATTGTAAATAGAGAGATTGAATCTCCACAAAAATAAACAAACAAACAAACAAATAAAAATTAGTAAAGTATTTCCAACGATAGAGATCAATCTCCATCAGCTGGAAGTCACTCATTGCAGTGATGGAGATCAATATCAATCGCTGGAAATTCGATAGATTCAACTTTTTTTTTTTTTTTGGTGTAGAGATCCATTCCGTTAAGAATATAAACTTTTTTTTAATTGTTTTATTTTAAATTAATGTTTTTAATATTATTTCTACCGTCCATCAAAATTGATGGACAATGGAGTGCTATTTAATTTTTTTTTAAAAGTTAATATAAAATAATCGTATTACCCTTCTAATTAATAAGTAATGAACTTAATCTTTTAAAAAATTTAGAGTAAAATTATAATTTTAATTTATTTAAATAATTATTTTAACATTTTATGTGTTCATGGGTGATAATAAAGTAAATTGTATTAAAAAATTTATAATTCGTTAAAATTTAAAAATTAAATTGATAAATATCCCTTTTTTTAATTATTTAAAAGGAATATCTTGAAAGAACTTTTCTAGGACTCTAGTCCAAAAATGTCTTATTCAAATTCTTTTCATTTTACAATTAACAGAACTGTTATGTTTACCAGCAAAACTCAAGTTTCAAAGTTTTCTAAAAAGCTATTTTAAGCTATTTTAAAAACATTTAAAATATAGTTAATAAAAAATTAATGAGAATATTAATTATTATTATTATTTTTTTAAATCTCAACGAAAACGATAACTACTGAAACTAACAGTCCAGACAATTACTCCTAACAACGGGAGAAATTCACCCACACAATTACATTTTTAGTGGACAATGGTGAAAAAATATATTTACATATATACACTCTTCTTTGTTGGCCTAGAGGAATTTTAAGACTTCTAACTACCAAGGCAAATAAACTAATATTTTACACTCTTTATATATAAAAATCTTACTAAATCAATTCTAATTCTTATATATGTTTTTCATAAATTAACCATTTAAAACTCTTTTAAAATTAACCAACTAACTCTTCTTTGAAACCATACAAGTAAATTATATTTTAAAAAAAATCTGCTACTAAAATCTCTACAAGAGAAGCCTTTCCAATCGTAACCTAATAAAACTTTTGATGGAATAGAATGATTAATACAAATCACAAAAAAGATTGATCAACATCATGATGCAATTTCATCTTTATTTAGAAATCTATATAAATCACAAGAAATGGCATTAAAGCATTGTCCCCATCAATAATAGACAAGGCCTTTAAAGATTCTGCAACAAACCAACCAGATATATCATCCTGCCCATGATGATTGAAACCAGCAACTCAGTTGAGGCCACTCAAACAAAATTCATTCGTATACGCAAGCATAAACGGGATTTTCTTCGCAACACTCCCAACAAAATCACTTTTGCTATCAAAGTAGAAAAATAAACTGATCCTATACTCATACCATATAGCATAAGCTTACCATTTGATTGTTCGCAAAGTAGTTCAAATCACAAGTGAATGATGAAAAATAGGAATGTATTATACTACTCGATATCTCAAAATTGTCTTCTGGAGAGTATTCAAAAATCTGACAACATTAACTAAATATCAGATAGCAACAAAATCCACATCACCAACAGATTCCATTTCAAAAATAACTAAACAAAAAAGACTATTAAATGAACTCGAAAAGAGAAAATTGGCTTCAAGACTAGCAAATACTCCCCCGATAACTCATTTCTTCTTTCCACCCTTGGCAGCATCTGAAGCCTTGGTCTACACAAGATAAAAAGAAAATGAAGTGAGATATAAAGTCATCATCAAGAATTTATAAGAGACGATAATAAGTTACCATCATCCACAAGATACGTGAGCACTTTTCTTACCTTCTTTACACCACGGATCTTCTTGGCTCTGTTCTTCCTTTCCTTCATCTGCTTCCTTGACTTCTCTACCTTGGTATCAAGTCCGTTCTGCATGGCAATAAAAAACATAAGCACAACTAATAAAAACCTACAAAAACATCAACATGAAAAAAAAAGAAGCTAAAACAAAACTTGGTTTGCCTAAATATGCAACCTTAAACAGTGATTAAATAGTCATTCTAGGGGCCTGAAACACAAAACCAATCTATGCCAAACAGGCATCGTTTGGGGGCGAGATTTTGACAAAAAATACTAAACCCCAAACGACGACGTTTGGGGTTAGGTTTAATTTTTTTTTTCTTCTTTTTCTTTCTTTCTTCTTCCTCCGCCGCGGCAGCCTTTCTTTTTTTTTTTTTGGTTCTTCTTTCTTATTCTTTTCTTCCTCTGCCACAGCAGCCATTTTTCTTCTTCTTCTTCCTCCGCCGAACAAAACTGGCCGCTTAATGGTCCCCTTTGGACCAAATCGCGGTGGCGAGGCACCACCTAGCACCTCGCCGCCACTTAACGGCGCCTTCTTCAACACTGTTAAACTTCAGTGGTCACAAGTATGCCCATATTGTGGACTTGTTTGTTCTTAAAGAAGACCAAATCTCCAATAGAGGTGGTAGTAGTGTTGCTCCCTTCTTTCAGAGATAAAGGGAGAAGACTTAAAAATTATAAAGGTCAATTAAATGAAATGAGAACTACTGTTCAGATCAAATAAATTAGAAAAACCCTGGTCTAATGCCTATAAGTTACTGAATTTACCAAGATTAGTTTTTGTAATCATAAATGCACTACAAACTTGATATGGATCGATTTAGTAGAAAGAATAAGTAAAAAAATAATATGACCCTGTCACCCTGAACAGTAAAGCATTTCCATGACTTTTAGGTTGAATACAAAGTCCCTGACAGAAACATTCTTTTAATCTTTAATTAGGGATACTATTTTGAAGGTAACTTGATTATCCAGTCAATAGACAACTTCATCAAGTACAAGCTAACCGTAGATAAATAACTAGAGTGACCTGCACAAAACAAAAGGTTTAGAATCACTATCGAAAGGTCAGATTTTTTCTACAGTTTTTCCTTTAGAACCAAGCCATGAGGTTCTCAAATTTAGAAACCAAAACAACATGCAAAAAAATTCAATTTAACATTGTTTACTCCTCAACTCAGTTAACTATTTAATCACAGAGACACCTGGAGACTTCAACTCCATTGGACAATATTGTATAGGTCTCGTTTCTAAAGTTGGGTTATGTAATATTTTACCTTATACAATAATGTAACACATGTAAAAAAACTAATGATAATCAGTAAAACTTCGTTTGAAATAAGAATAAAATACTTACCCTGATAAGCCTATACTTGGGCTCATACTTCTTCGCATTCTCAACCGAATCGTAAATCAAACCAAACCCGGTAGATTTACCACCACCAAAATGAGTACGGAACTTGAATACAAAGATTGAATTTGTGTCCTTCACATCGTACATCCTTGACAGCTTTTCCTTCAGCTCCGCCTAAATGCAAGAATATAACAAGACGAATTAGATCAATCAATCAATCAATAACGATTCCAAGCACAAAAGCAAGCTTCGGAAAGCTTATGCACAACTTTTCAAGTCTTCTTATACCATCATCCGCTTGTCAACAAAAAATAAAATAGATACACATCAACCAGCCACCGCATACACGGAGATCAGCTACACAATAGTTAGAAAACAGAATTGATCACATTCGAATTAAATTTTTACCTTGGAAACATTTGGCCTTCCTGGATGAAGAACATCAATGACCTGCATTTCGATAAGACAACAAAACATTTTCAATTTCTATGCCCCAAAACATGCCATACTTTTACTAATGAGTACAAAATAAACATCTAAAAAAGAATTATTCTCCAAAATTCATACAACTCTAAAAACTAACACCCACTACAGCAAATTAAATCCTAAGAAAATCATATTCTCAAAAGAAGCACCTTTTTTTATACACAATAAAGTAAGTAAATAGGTACTACAACGGAACCAAAAATCATAAACCGAGCAAACCCGTGTTTCATTTTCTTCCGAGAAAAGCAAAAGTTAATGGAGATTCAAAGCTTACAAATTGCTTCCTGGAGAGGAGGCGGTTGGTCATGAACTTCCTGGTGCGGACGGTCAGTGCCTTGTCTGCCATGGTTGCGTCAAAATCCTGCTGAACCCTAGTGAGAGATTGAGCGACGCGTCGACTAGGCACAGATACGATACGAGTTCCAGCAGCTCAAGAAAGAAGAGATGAATCAAAACCCTAGTTTATATATATAGCGTGTTTTGAGTTAGGGTTTCAATTGGATGCCCTAGAATTTTTCATTTGGGGATTTTGGGCTTGCGTTTTAAGTGTTTTGTTGTGCTATTTTTTGGGCCTTTGTGGATTGGGCTTTGTTTGAGGGTATTGTTAGTATTTTTGGTATATTTACAACCCTCATATTTTGTAAATATTTCTGTTATTTGCAAAATTGTAAAAAAATTTATTACATACCTCGAATTTACCGTATTTTTTCTTGTTTAATACTTAGGGTTGTTGCGTTTCAAAACGAACCAAGTAAAATTTGAAATAATTACATTTTAATTCATAGCATTCTTATTTTTTTATACTAAAAATTATTTATTGTTTCTATTACCAATTATTGTAGTGGTTGTGTACTTAGATTTTGTTATTATGATATTTATTATTTTTATTAAAGTTATAGAAAGATAAATTCGTAAATAATAAATAGATTATGATATCAAAAAATTGAGAGATTACCACTCTTGGTGTATTTATATTGGGCTCAATTTAGGCTTTTGAATAATTTGACCTCTAATAAAGGTATTATAGGTATTTCAGACATTTATTTGTTGAATTTGATTTTTAATTGTATAATAGGGAGATTTATAAAATTTCTTTTAGGATTAGATTTTTTTTTTAAAAGAAATTCTTATTACAAATATAGATAAAAAAAATTAAAAATATAAATTCAAATTTAGGTAAAAATCTACTCGTTGTATAAAAAATAATTTTAAACTGTAGGTAAAAAAAATATTATAATTACATATAAAAATAACAAACTTTTATTGGATGATTTTTATCTAAATTTTTAAACAATGAAATTAATTTGAAAAACGAAAAAACGTCAGGGATTTGTGGAGAAATTCCCTTGAATAATATTTTTGGGCCTTCATAGGCCCAATTCAATTCTTTTTGGGTCTGATTTTTGTTAACCACCAAGATGTGTCCACGTGTCAGCAATGTCACTTTAAAAATGTATTTATTTCTGTGGACAAAACTCCCTCCATTTCACAATCAACCCAGATTGCTCCTCATCTTCTTCAACAAATAAAAATCTCTCTCATTTCAAAAACCTCTACAAAAAGAAATTTAAATTATATATAAAAAAAAAATTGTGTGTGCAAAATCAATGGCGGCAACCACTTCACTACTCGAACTAAACACATTGAAATGGAACCATTTACGCCTCCATCCCCCGATTTTCCCTCACAGAGCCGCCAAATTCAACAACGCGACTTTGAGGAATTTCCAGACTCTTCATCAAAACTCCGCCAAATTCAACAGCAGCCGCCTCGTCGTCGTCATCAAATGCTGTTCAACGCCTGAAAAGAGGCCCCTTTCGGCCGGCGCGGACCCGAATCGAAGTGGGCTTCTGTTCGACCCGCTTGGGGTCGTGACTGGCGCGGTCTCGAAGGCTTGGCACGCGTTGAAGAAGCCGGCGGCGGTCGCGGTTCTGCTCGGGTTGTTGCTGATGTACGACCCGAATTCCGCATTGGCGGCGTCGGGCGGGAGAGTTGGCGGGAGGGCGTTTTCGTCGTCGTCGTCGCGTTCGTCGTCTTCTTCGTCCAGGAGTTATAGGGTGGACCCGAGGGTTTCATATTCAGCCCCGTACTATGCTCCGACGCCGTTCGGTGGCGGTGGTGGAGGGTTTTATGTGGGGCCCGCGGTCGGGGTCGGAGTGGGTGCCGGGTCGAGTCTGTTCTTGATATTTATGGGTTTTGCTGCGTTTGTTTTGGTTTCCGGGTTCTTGTCGGATCGGTCTGAGGGCAGTGTGTTGACTGCTACTGAGAAAACTAGTGTCATTAAGCTTCAGGTACTCAAATTTTGTTTTATTGACTGTCATGGATGAGAATTCTCAAGTTTTGCTATGACGGTTCTTGTTGAAACTGTTCATGGTATTTTCATATCCGTGGTACCTTTGATCTATAGTTCTTAGTTTGTTGATTAGTGATTTGATTAGTTCTTTGGGTGGTCTAGTGATTGATTGTTGTGCCTTGCATTGGTTTTATCATTTTATCATCTTTCTGCACATCAAGTTTGTATGTTTTTGATGGTCTGGTAGATTATGGTTCTGAATATGCTTGAGAAATAGACAATTTTGTTTCGCCTTGAGGCATTTCAAATATGTGTTAGGTTATTGTTTCGAATATAGGGAGGTGATGTTATTGAATTGAGTATACACAAGCATTTGATGAACAAGGAAGTCAGCTATGTGGCTTGAGTTGAGTAGAATGAGAAGTTTGACAGTGTCTGTGGGATTTGGAAAGTGCCTTGTAATGGCAGTACTGCAATTTGAGATTTCATGTAATAAGAAATAGTGACATCATATTGGCTTGAAGCTTGTTAAACTAAATTCTTTTGGATGCAGATTCAATTGTCATGAAGTACCATATCTATTACCAGAAAGACTATATTTTAAATGTCATTAGTTGAGATGGAGGGTTCTTCTGTGCAATATTTATTGGATTTTACAAAATAACTTTTTAATAGTTTCCTTTATTGCTATTCTTTTTCTAGGTTGGGTTGTTGGGTATGGCACGGTCTCTTCAGAGTGACCTTAATCGCATCGCTGAAGTTGCAGATACATCAACCCCAGAGGGCCTGACCTATATATTGACAGGTAAAGCTCATTAGTACTGTTTTGCTGTTAGCTTCTGTTGATTTTTATTTCCTGTTATCTTAATTAGTGAATTTCAGACCTGTTGTGCTTCCTTTTCTCTTTTCTTTTTGCCAAGAGGGGGCAGGATTCAGTTGCAGGTCTTTTATATGGCATCAAATGCCTTTTTCTACTGAGGCATATCTGACCTTCTAGGCAAAGGTCGTGTGGAACTGATGTGGTTGCTGATAGCCTGATACGCGTAGTGGCAACATTTTGTGTCTCATGTTCACTAACACATTTAAGCACATAAATAATTTTTAATCCAACATCAAATTTATTATCTCCTCTTAGAATGATTCGTGGAAATTTAATGGTGTAGGATTGGAATCATTTTGCTGATCTGTCATCATTCTTATGAGACGATTTTCTTATAATGGATATGTGTGAAGGATGTCATTCATCACATAATCCAAATTTTTGTTCTAAGTGAAATGTATAGACATTTTATTGTGTGCCTGCATAGGCATTCATTTGCTTATTTTTTCCTTCCGTTAGTTCTCTTATGAGGGTTAGGGCTCATTATGCTCCTTCTGTCTAGGTATACCTTTTCTAACTTTGTTTTAATAAAATTATTTGTGCCATTGAGATTTAATGAAAAGAAAAGAATGAGATCAATTATTTTTGGTTCAAAATTATTGTATTTTCTATTTTTTCCTTTTTTATCTACTAGTTATCTATGTTTAGAGTGATCTCTCTCTCACTAGATGTATTGATTTCAAATGCTATATTTAATCGTTTCTGTTTCATTGCAGAGACAACATTATCTTTGCTTCGACATCCTGATTATTGCATCTCCGGTTACTCATTTGTAAGTACTAACTGCTCTTGACGGCTTATTTATGATGGTTACTTTATAAATGACTTAAATAAATTTAGGTTTTGTGGATTACAAGAGTAATAGGAGTGTGGTTCTTAAATTTCAAAGCAAACAACATTATCATAAATACCTATGTGCTCCTTTAGCACTGATTCACAGCTCCCAAATAGCTCATTTTTTTTTTCTTAGTTGTCCCAAATATCCAAAACTCATGCAAGTGTATCCATGTGTGGTATATATGGCATATAGCATGTGTCTAGAAGTAGAAAAATTTTTTGCGCGCACTTCTAGCCCCTTTTGTAATAGATTATTCTAGTAAGGAGAGAAAAAGTAAGCCTTTAACTGTTTAGAACTTGGAACCTTTCAAAGCTGTGTGTGATAAAATTGTATTTCTGTTTGTAGATCTTGGGCATGAGTATTTAGTTTTTTTTTTTTTAAGTAATATTTGGTTCTTTTTAATGTACATAGAAGGCAAATTTAAGATTGTATTTCTTCATCGTGCTTCAGATTGAGTATACTCTCTCTGGGTTACCTGCATGATCACTAGTTTTAACACATTTTGTCTGTCTAGTTGAGTTATTTTTTTCTGACTCTGCATTGTGAAGTTTGATTAGCTATTGCTAATTCCTGTGTGTTTGGGTATTTTCAGGTGGATGTGAAGCGGAGTTTAGAGGATGGTGAGAAACGTTTCAATCAACTGTCCATTGAAGAAAGGGGGAAATTTGATGAAGAGACACTTGTTAATGTCAACAACATCCGAAGACAAAGCACGACAAGCAAAAGAGCTAGTGGATTTAGCAATGAGTACATAGTGGTAAGATTTCTTCTCTGGAGTTACAATTATTGCAGATGTGATGATGATGTAGTGTTAGAAACTTTTATGTGGAATAGTATTGTAGATTTTAACATTTCTTTATTCTGTGTTAGGACTTGGAACTTGTATGAACATTAGGGAAATCTATATGTACTTTTTATATCAAGATACGGAGTTGTTTTGAAATTTTAAGTTCTGACTGGGAATAGGTGTACTTGCTGGAATAAGTGAAATAGAGTTGCCTTTACGAAACTCATTTATGCAAATGTTTGAGTTTAGCAGAGGATGAAAAATGAGTATTATAACTCATCTAGGTTGGTTTGGTGGGTTCAGCATTGAACTGAATTTATCCCAGTCAGAATGTCATTCATGAAAGCCTTAATTTCACATTTGGTTAGTAGTGACGTTCATATTTAGGTATACTTTGGAAATATGAGAGGAACTATTGGAGTTTAACATATGATGGAGAAGTGCTGCTGTAGCTCAGGTTAGGTCGGCATTGGTGATTTCAACATTTAAACTGTATCTTGATCTAGATCTGTTACTTCTTTATAATCACTCCTTGATCAGTCTCTATGTCAGAAGATTTATAAAATTGGTTTTGGCTGATCCTTGAATTGTAATAATTGTCGAGTGTGAAGATGGTACAAAATTTATTGGAGGTTTGATTTTTACGTTAACATTCTGATCACCCTTCAAACATGCTTCATTAAGACAGTTCACAGCCCAAATCAAATCTAGTCTATTTAGATGCAAAATGGCTGTAAATTTATATCGTTCTTGATGAGCCGGCTCAGGATTATAATAACATAAGTTCTTGAAGTTTAACCTTACTCTTTGACACCCATGACTTATTTTTCTAGTTGTCGGGTAATTGTAAATGTTGAATTTTCAGATAACAATTTTGGTAGCTGCTGAAGGAGTGCACAAGCTGCCCAGCATCAATGGCAGCGGAGAGTTAAAAGAAGCCTTACAAAAGCTCGGTTCAATCCCTTCTAGCAAAATAATGGTAAGAATAGAAACATTATCTAATTCACAGCTCGTAGATTTTGTTTAATTACTCATATATATCCCTTTTATTATTATACAGGCAGTTGAGGTGTTATGGACCCCTCAGAATGAAAATGACACACTGTCGGAGAGGGAATTACTTGAAGATTACCCACTTTTGAGGCCTCTATAAGCTTTACAGATGATTATCTTATATCTTTACACGATAGGTATGGTTTGAATTGGTTTTTAGATATTAGGTGTTGTGTACAGAATATTAAGATACAACTTTTTTGAGGATTGGTCAGGGGTTGCTTTCTGTGCTGAATTTGTTAACTTATAAACAGAAAGGGTACATATTTACTCCAAAGCATCATCAAATTTCTTTCATGATCTCAACTGCGGCTAACCATATTTCCCTCAAGAGTTCGAAACAATAGAAGTGGGTTGAGATTTTGAAGTATGATTTCTCTGCTCTAAATTTTTGCACGTTTCGTGTAATCCATCCATGGTAAATTTACTTTCAGTAGACGTGTCTAAAAGTGACCTTGAGGGGAACTGGCATGCATCATAGTTTGTCTTTCATTTCAGGCATTGTATACTCTCATCAAGCCTTTGACTTGTGTTCTTCAGTAAATTCATCTTTTGCATTGTTCCATCTTCAGTTGTTATTTCCTTCATGTTAACTGCTACATTATTGGTTAAATATAATCTTTGAAGACCATTTTCGTGGCTTTCATGTCGAAAACTAGACCATGGTAATCCCAAACTTGCTGCATTAAATTCATATATTTTAATCCCAGTAAATTTACACTCATTCTTTGTGGCTTTGGTTATATTGAATATTTTTTGAAAAGAGAATATATTAATTCAAAAAGCAGAACTACAAAAGTTCCTCCGTAGCTAGTTTACGCAACCAGCCAGGGAAAGAGCAAGACCAAACAGAGTTCGAAGAACTCCCTAAAGCCCATTTGGCAAGGCAATGAGCAACATTGTTGCATTTTCTGGAAACAAAAACCAAAGACTCAGCAAAACAACCAAAATGAAACAAAATATCCTTGAATAATGCTGTCCACCTCGCATCTTGAGGAGGAGAGGCCCCTGCAGAGATTCACAGTCTCGAGAGAATCAGACTCAACAAGGAAGGGAGACAAACCAGAAGAAATAGCCAGCCTGAAGCCCTCAAAAACAGCCCTGGCCTCAGCAGCAGCAACACTAAAAATCCAGGAAAAACCAAAGCAACAGCAGACCTAAGGCAGCCCCACTGGTCTCTAGCAACAACACCAACACCGAATCTTCCGAAGCTGTATCAACAGCAGCATCAACATTGAATTTAAAACCGGCTGAGGGCGGCGACCACCTAGGAATGGAACTGCAATCACTCGCGACCTGCAGCGGAACCTGGACCGAAACCAAAGAAGAGTGAACAAAGCAAACAGCCTTGCTTCACAAGTCAGAGACAGGGGGAGGAGGCTCATTATGAATCCTCAAATTTCTACCACTCCAAGCAAGCCAAGACCCAACGACAAAACACAAAACCTGCTTCAAACTGCAGCAAGAAAACACCCAAACAAATCTATCAAAGAAATCCCTAGGATGGAAGGAGTTCAACTCTGAGAAAAAAGGACATTCCTTCTAGGAGGAGCTACTAGCTTTGCAGCTCCACAAAGCATGATCAACGGACTCGGGGTCACGAAAGCAGAGAGGGCACAACTTAGAGACCCCAATACCCTTTTTAAATAGGCAAGCTCTAGTGGGGAGGGCTTCCCTGCAGGCTTTCCAACAGAAAAGTTTGATTTTCGAAGGAAGCTGAAGCGCCCAGAGCTTTTTCCACCAAGGGGAAGGGGCACTGGAGCAAGAAGGGGAATCAGAGTGGGTATCTTTAAGAGCCAACCTATAAGCACTTTTAACTGAGAAGCAACCCCTTTTATCAAAATGCCAAAGCAAGGAGTCACGAAGGGGGCTAGAGCAAAGAGGGATGCTCAAAATGATGTCAGCTTCTTCAGGAGAAAAGTAGAACTGCACAAGGTTCCTGCTCCATCTTCCTGGGGAACCAATCAAAGCTGAGACCGAGACCCCGTCCGGAAGAAGTCTGGGGGAATAAACTTTAAAGCTGGAATTTCTTGGAAGCCAGGGGTCATCATAAACAGAAATACTTTGACCATCTTCGATCTTCCACCTCAAACCTTTATTGATCACATCCCTACCCCAGAGAATACTTCTCCAGACAAAAGAAGGATTCCATCCTATTTTACTGCTCAAAAAGTTGGTGTTAGGGAAGTATTTGGCTTTGAGAACTCGGGAAAGCAAGGAAGAAGGATCGTTAAGAATTCTCCATCCCTGCTTGGCCAACATGGCTTGATTGAACGCTTGAAATTTCCGAAAACCCAAACCCCCATCCACTTTAGGCTGACACATACGCTTCCAAGAGAACTAGTGTAATTTCCTTTTTTCCTTGCTCGAGCCCCACCAGAAATCAGCACACATTTTCTGAACTTCAGGCCAAGGGAAACAGGGAGTCTAAAGCAGCTCATAGCATAGGCTGAGACAGCTTGGACAACCGCTTTAATGAGAACCTCCTTCCCTCCCACAGAAAAAAGTTTACCTTTCCACCCTTGGAGTTTGGACCTAGACTCTGTCCAGGATGCTCCCAAAGACCCCTTTTTTATTTCTCCCAACCGAGGAGGGGAGACCTAGATACTTATCATGACTGGCAACAACATCAACATTAAACATATTTCGAACGTCAGAGACAACCCCTGCAGAAGTGTTAGGACTGAAAGTAAGCGCTGATTTCTCAAAATTGATAGATTGCTCAGAGGCTGCTTCGTAGGCACAGAGGATCTCCTTAAGAACCTGCCCTTCACGTCTGGAGGCTCTCAGAAAAATCAGGCTATCATCAGCGAAGAATAAGTGAGAGACAGGAGGCGCATATCTTGCCACTTTAATACCGTGAAGCTTGCCTGCAACTTCAGCTTTGGATAACAATGAGGTGAGGCCCTCCGCACACAGCAGGAAAAGATATGGAGATAAAGGGCAACCTTGTCTGAGACCCCGGGATAGCTTGACTAATCCCTTTGGCTCCCCGTTGATAAGGAAGCTGTACGAGGCCGAGGTGATACAACTCATAACCTTTGCAATCCACCTGGAATCAAAGCCTAGTTGTTCCATCATTTTCTGAATGAAGATCCACTCAACTCTGTCATAAGCCTTGCTCATATTTAGTTTGAGAGCTGCCAAGCCATGGACACCTCTTCTGCGGCCATTTAAGGTGATGCAAGCACTCAAACCCCACCACTACATTATCAGTAATGAGCCTATCAGGAACAAAAGCACTTTGATTAGGGGCAATGACATCATTAAGAATCAGTTTTAGCCGATTGGCTAGGACTTTGGCCACCAATTTGTAAGTCACATTGCATAGGCTAATTGGCATGAAGTCACTGATCCTGATTGGGGATTTAACTTTTGGAATCAGAGCAACTACTGCATTACTCATAACTCCCAAATCCGCACCTGTTATTAAGCACTGCTAGCAAAGCCTGAACAACATTATCACCCACCACCCCCCAGAATTTTTGATAAAACAGCGCAGGAAGGCCATTAGATCCTGGGGCTTTGGCTGGAGCCATTTGCTGCAGGGCTGAATGGATCTCTTCAGAAGAAAAATTACTCATTAGAATCTGATTCATGCTTGCGGACACTTTTCTATCCACTGATTGGGTCACAATGTCGATCATCTCAGCCGAAGGGCACGAAGAGCTAAACAGGCCACTGAAATACCCAGTTACCAGACCCTCGATCTCATCCGGCTTGTCTTCCAAGGTCCCATTACTGTCCATCAGCCCCGAAATTCTGTTTCTTTTCTTCCTTTCCGAGGCCCTAGCATGGAAAAACTTTGTATTTCTGTCTCCCGCTCTCAACCAATCTGCCCTAGATATTTGCTTCCAGAAGACTTCAAATTTGCCTAGTAAGTCATCGATATTGTTCTCCACCACTTTGATACGATTAACATCTAATCCTCCACCCACTTTATACAAACATTCTAGTTCCTTTCTGAGATCATTGAGCTTCCTGTTTTTTAAACTTTTCTTAGATCTATTCCACTCACTGAGCTTTTGGGAAACATTCCCGACTCTGCTAGCCAAGCCCTCAACACCACTGATACCAGATCTGGCAATCTAAGCATTCTCCACCACATCTCTCTAGTCAGATTCTTCGATCCAGGCTTCCTCAAAATGAAATCTGGATCTCCCTCTGATCACCTCAGAGTCCCGATTCGGAATCACCCGGATATTCTCCATCAAAATAGGTTTATGATTCGAACCCCCCCAATCCAGGTGCACATTGACCGCATGAGGAAACAGAGCCCTCCACCTCATGGAGCAGAGGTACCTGTCCAGCCTTACTTGAATTAAATTAGGCTCCAGTTGTCTATTACTCCAAGTGAAATCGTGACCCCTGAAACCCACATCCACCAGATTACAGTCATCAACCGCCCCACGAAATAGGGACACCGCCCTTTGACTCCTGAACAACCCACCAGATTTTTCTTCCCATTTGAGAATTTCATTGAAATCACCGCCAATAAGCCAAGGCAGGTTGCTCAGACCTGCAAGCCTATGAAGGAGAGACCAAGAATGAGACCTGCAAGCAGCATTAGGGTCTCCATAAAAGCCAGTAAATCTCCAGTGACTACCGTCAGTACCCCGCACAAAAGAATCAATGTGACCCTTTGTGAAGGATTGAACCGAAACATCAACAGAATCCCTCCACAACAACATCAAACCACCACCCAAGCCAGATCTATCAACAGAAAAACAGCACTGGAAACCTAAACCACACTTAATTCTATTTGTGTTTCTACTATCAATTCTAGTTTCAGATAAGAAAATTAAAAGAGGTTTTTCATTTTGCACCACATTGCGCAGTGCTCGGAATGCTCGAGGGTTTCCCAGTCCCTGAACATTCCAGCATAAGATTTTCATAATGGGCGGCGGTGCTGGGGACCAGACACCGCCAAATCCAAAGGTAATAGTGACAGACTTTTACGTCGTTTCCTGCTTTGCCCATTCTCTTCAACCTCAAAATTGATTGATCTCTTCCCCAACTGCACTGGTTCTGTTGTAATTGTCACAGCATTGTTCCTTGCCAATCGCTTCCAGCTTCTTTTTCTAGGACTGCTGACCACATTCGGATCAGCCTCTTCCGGTTCAAAAATGAGAGGCATGCTCACTGAGTTAGAGCTCACAACCGAGCCATTATTCGCTCCTTCTGGTACCCCACTGCAGCTAGGATCTGGGGTATCACACCTCACTGGTCCAACATGAATTGGGTCTGAAAAAGCCTCATTTTTTCCTTTTTTTATTGCCGAGGCAGCAGACATGCTGGCAGCAAGCAGATCCTGACAAGGGGGAGGGTCAGGCACTGCCTCCTTAGCAATTACGCTGGTCTCCATCTCTTCAATTACACAGTCAGTTTGTATTTGCTGGTTAGGAACCAGTCTCAGTTGATCTAACAAGTGAAGAGTCTCCTTCAGCATTCTGAGATGCACCACCATCAAGTTCGGTAGTTTTACCGTCCATGGAACCAGCGGCTGTCTCCTCTGAGGCATCAGCACTATGACTTTCAGATACAATTCTGCGATTTCCTGGGTAGACAGATTTGCTGTACCCCTGCGCCCTCAGCCAACTTCCAAATTTAAGGTGTGCTGCATCTTTGATCACTCCCTTTGCTTCAGTACATTCTCGCAGTAAGTGACCCATCCTGCCACAGAGGAAGCAAAAATTGGGAAGTCTCTCGTAGCAAAGCAACACGGAAGCTTCCTCGCCATCGTCACCAATCACGGCTTGCAAGCCCCTCTGTAGAGGTTGTGTGATATCTATGAGGATCCGTACCCTTAAGCACTTTCCCCAGCAGCTCCCATTCGCACCCACATCGACTTCCTTCACCTCACCCAGAAGACTACCCAGAACCTCACCAACTTCCCTGCTCATGCAAGCCAGCGGCAAGTTGAACATCTGAACCCAAAACAGAGTTCGATCGAAGTCTAGATCAGCAAGTTTTCCCATCCCAGGTGCCTCTTTTAGCACTAATAAGTTTTTGTCATATGACCAGGGGCCACTTTCAAGAATTCTCTTTCGATCTCACAAGCAACGAAATGTAAAGATGAAGAGATTGGTGCCAAGAGATTCAATCGTGATCCCTTTCCTGGTCTTCCAAATCGAAACGATTGCAGACTTAAAAGACTCCCTGTGAACCTCCTTATTAGTCACGATCTTCCCCACTAAACTCATCGATAGCTCCTTCATACCTCTAACCTTCAGATTGTGCGCGATCTTCACTACTGGAACCTTGCCCTCAGAGAGTGATAGGTTAGCACACCTTCGAGCGATCTCTTCTGGATCCATGAAGAAATCACCTTGAAATGAAGAAAGCAGAAAACCTTGCACTCAAAAAGAGTGGGAAAAGCACCCAAAATGGGTGAGATCAGCTTCTACTCACCATTACTAGGTAAGCTCCCAGACGAGAGAGACGAGAGCACCAGAGGAGAGAGAAGAAAATTTGGTTATATTGAATATTAACATGCTGCAGATTGTATATCCGATTAGTATGGATATCCACTGGCATGTGATTTTCATGTTACATGATATAATTTCAACGGAATGGACGTACCGAAGAATCTCTCATTTCCTCCTACTCTTTATCTTTAGGGTGTATTTTTCGAAATTCAAGAAAAACTGATGTTATTGGTAGAGAGAAAGGGTTAAAGAGAGAGTGGTTATCACGAATTTCTTTTTTTAAAGTGTGAGATTTATTAACTTTTAGTATTTTTATTTCAAAATCATATTGTTAATTGAATTTGACTATTTACCCTACGCCGTTTCAAACATTTAACATAATACTAACGGTGAGGGGAAATTTAGAGAATACAAACATTTTAAGAGGTAAACGACGTATTTACAAAAGTTTACGGGAAAAAATAATAATATTCCAATTTCCGAAAAACAATCACCACCAAACAACACGTTCTTTGACTGGTGAGGAAAAAGGGTTGACTAATTGTGGAATGCCTACCATGGATCTAAACTGCAGCACAACAAGAACCATTTTTTTAATTTTTTGTTGATGTTTGTATTTATAGATAATTTATTTGTAATTAGAAAGTGAAATGTATATTTTCTTGGTTATAATTGATCGGTCTCCAAGTCTAACTGTTTAAATCTGTTATAAATTTATAAGAAATTTTTCAAAAACAATTTATTAAAGAAAGAAAGTTGATAGCATGGTGTGAATTGTATGTAAAAAAAGTGATGTTAATCGACACACCATATATGATCTGTCCAAACATCTTTTTTCTTTTTTAATAAAGTAGTTAAAAAGGAATATCTCTACCTATAAAATAAAAATTGGGCATGACCCAAATGTTTCCCCTTCTCATATTTTGATGTGGATTCATATAAAAAGCAAACTCCATTGCATCATTATCATCATCACATTTTGAATGATTCAATATGAGAAAGCAAAATAAAAATTTAAAATTTTTAAAAGTTGTCAATCATTTAAAAGTGACATATATATATATATATATATTAAGTTACTAAATAAAGACATAACTATAAGGTCAAAAAGCACTTTGATCAAAAGCATTTTATTTGTTTTATAGCTTTTGATATTACTATAAATACATTTTCCATACATTTATAGAGATACTCGTGTTTTTTTTTAGAAAAATGCTACTACACAGAAGCTTTTGTTCGCCAAATGTCAGAAAAACGTTAATTAAATTTCATATGCTGAGTCATGAAATAAATATGATTTTTTTTCCATATCATTCTTTTATCGATACGGTTTGGAGAAATATCTATAATTTGACCATGGTAGGTCTAATGTTGTTTTCTTAATTTGGTTTTAAGTTTATCAAAAATCTTGTCCATTTCTTGGCTCTCTCCTTTGTACCACTTGTGACAATTCATTGACCAATTTATTTGCTCTTTCTCTTAAGAAAGCAACCATATCTTTTTCTGTTAGGTTTCCTCCACTAATGACATTTGACCAATTTATTATATATTATATCATTTTCTTAAGTTTTGGAGAAAGTAACCAAATCTTTGGTTAAAGTTGAAAAATCTATCCTGCCCACTTTTTTTTTCCTAGGTGATTGAAAATGACAAAAAATTACACTATCTACTAACACAACCATTTATACCTCAAGTAATGTGTAAATTTTTTAACATATTTGTAACGAAAGTTTAACTATAATTAAAATATATGAGGAGATTTTTTTTTATTATTTATAAAAATACATATATTTTAATTATATAAGAATAGATATCCGAAAAGTATAATCTCATAAATTAAAAGTGGTGGAATCTTGTATGTTTATGGGCACTAGCTATATTTTCTGAATTAATTTATTATTTTTTTCAAAGTCAAATTGAACAAGGTATATATATGATCCATCTTCCATTAAAGGAAGTTTGATGAATGATGATGATGATGAGCTTGCATACTTTTTGGTGGGCCATGCATTTACTTCTCTTTGGGAAAATCCCTTCAATAATTTGACAGATAATTTGTGGGGTCTATCAAAGTTTTTCTCTCATTGGCCAACCAGAACTCACATGCCAAATAATTCACTTGGCTCAGCAACTGGGTATCTGGGTATCCATCCATGCATATGCAATTATGACCCTCACAACTCTCTCTCTCTATCAATGGCTTTATGGCCAATCACTACTGGATATGAAATGATTTCTGGTCCCAAACTCAATCAACTGATCAAGTCATCTCTTTTTTTTTTACCAAAATAAACAAAATACCTTTTGAAAAAGCATTTTTTTTAAATTAAAAAACACATCAAACAGTTTCTACGAGAAATATTTGGTATGTAGAATGTGGTACAAAAAAAAAAAATAGTTTCTACACTCTTAAAAGTTTTTTCTACAAAAGTAGTTCTAAATATAGTAAGGGAGAAAATCTTAAATGCACGCGATGAACATAGGTGCAATTTGTTCATCCAATCACATACCATGTTCGTTCATATATCGTGCTATGAGCGAGTGACATGATATGCCCGCCCCAGCAAAAATTTTCTATAAGTCTAAGATATTGTATAATCTAAAGATTCAAACTTTGATCAAAATCATCAAATACTTGGGAGATGCTAGAAGCCTAAAAAAACTTGCATCTCTTCATCTAAAAACATATCCTCACAATAAGATCACCACAAACACAATCTACAGTATTTAATCTTCTATAGATTGTGTGTGCATGTCTAGAGAGAGTCAGGTAGGTCGGCAACTTGAAGGTGAATGTAAATATTACTTGGCCAAAAAAGGGTGGATTTGATAATATTAATTACACAGCCTCTATAGGTGTATGGAAAGTTCAAAAGAATCAAAGAGTGCCTTACAGAGTTTTTTTATATATCAATAGCATCAACTGGAAGGGATGTTGTCCTGTGAAGAGAGTGTGGAAGCAATGATCCATAGAAATTCTTGGCAGTGACCATATCCTCAGCTCTAAGGGATTCCTTGATCGCCTCACGATTTCGGGCCCTTTGGGTAACCGAATTGGGGCAGCTTTTATTGACAGGATAATGCGAATCAGAACTAAAATGCTCGTCAATGGTGGGGACTTTTGAGCGAACTGCATTTCTGCCTCGTCGTAATAGGTTTAGTACAAGGGATGACAAAGTGCCGTCACTTGTTTTGTTTTCTTTGTTGTTATACCTTGAAGATTTCGATGCAACTCCTATTTGCTGATCTTTTAGCTCCCTCAATTCCATCTGGTATTTTGCTTTGAGCCATCTCAATTCTTGCTGAACTTCCTTCTCAGTACCGTCTGAGACATCACAGTACATTGAAGAAACTGCAGAAAAAGAATGAGAACTTGATGAGTGTTTAACTGACTTTCTAGCATTTGTTGCCATTTTGCTTTCCACATCTATCTCTCTATTGTCCTCGACTGTGAATAATCGATCCAATTTTTCATATTCTTCATCAGAATGGCTCTGTCCAGAGCCGATTGAACTAAGTTCTCGGCTTTCATGTTGACCCCAAATTTCCGGATAGTGCAAGTAGTCTGATTGGCTCGATTCATTTGGTGCACCATCAGTCACATGGTGCTCAGATTCATCGACTTCAAAAGTTATCTCTTCAAACCGTCCATGCATTGAAGCACATCCATTTCTACAACATTGAAGGAGCTGCAGGTTCTTGGAGCCTTGATTATGTGAAAGAAAATCATTGAGGGAACCAGTAGAGGTACGGTTGGAAGCACAATTGTGACAGAAGTTTTGATTTGCAAAGCGTGGTGTTTCCTCTATTCCTGGCCCTGGTCTCCATGCAGGTACTAAAGAAGCAATCTCCCCATCAATCATGTCTGCTATTTTAGTCACATCTTGGTCAGTAATATCCAGCTCCGCAACCATTTCGGTTGCCACACTCAATGCTGTATCGGTTTCAATGTCGAATGGGAAATATATGTTTCGGATACGACCTGGAAAGACACATCAATAAGTAACTGGTTTTGAATTTTCCACCAGAAAGCAAAAGTCAACAATCCATGAAAATGAAGTATTAAAAGGAAAATAAGAAGAGGCTCCCAAACCTTCTTTATCTGCAATTCTAAGTCTTAAAAAGATACCACCATCATCTCTTCTCTTCCCTTTGATACTAATGTCAACATTTGTCGAATGATCATCATCATGATACTCGAAAAGTTCAATTCCTGTTGGTTCAACCTCAGCTGAATGATAGCTCCAATCATTTTGGGGTTCATGCCCATAACCATTTGAGTATCCATTACTAATGGAATTGCTACTGTGATGAAGTTCAAGATAAGGTTGCCTAATGAGAGGACCCATATCATCGAGTTCTCGGTAATCGAGTGGTCTCAAATCGGACTGACCATCTTCGATCTGTAGAAAAGGATCATTCAACAACTCCCTTGCAGAAAGCCTAAGAGACACAGTAGCCAAGCATTTCTCGACAAACTGTCGCACTTCCGGATCCTTCACTTTGTACAAAGCATCCGGTTTTTTACCCTAAAGCAATGAAGCATGTTAATGGAATCTAGTATTTTCATTCAGTCTAAAAGTATATAAAAGCATATCAATAGAACAAAATAAAGAGTGGTCTTACAGATATAACTTTCTTGTAAATCTGGGCAGGATGAGTGCATTCACTATATGGATATTCAAAGGTCACCATTTCCAAAATGCACATCCCAAATGAATATATGTCAACCAATTCATTATATGCCTCTTCATACACTTCTGGAGCCATAAATTCTGGTGTTCCTGAAAAAAGTAAAACACCATAGATATATGAAATCTCCCCCTCACTCCAATTAAACCCACCAAATATTCCAAAAATTGAATATTGGGGGAAATATATTCCAAGTACTATTATGTTATGGTAAAATATCAGATGTAGTAGTACAAGGTCTTAACTGGTTTTCAGTGCTAGTGAGAGAGATTCATAGATTTGAGTAAGTCAAACATACCAACACAATGAGCAGCATGTGATTTTCTAAGGATTGCAGCAAGACCTAGATCCCCAATCTTCACTTCTCCTTGGTTCCCATTGACAAAAATGTTGTCACACTTGAGATCTCTGTGGATCACAGGAGGGTCATGGCTATGGAGATAGAGAAGTCCACTCAAGATCTGCCTACACCAATGCTTCACTGCTCTTATGTTAACTCTCCTGTGCTTTAGCCTATACCTATCAAAAGCCGAAAAAGCAAAACATCTAGCAATCAGCAACCTGATATGACAATTTGAAATCAGATAGTTTTGATAGAGATTTTTGACAAATCTTACTGTCTCAAAGTCCCAGAAGTGAACATTTCAGTGACAAAGTTGATGTTCCTATTTGCAGTATCAACCCAAGAAGTGTAGAATTTCATGATGTTCCTGTGCTTCAATGTCTTTAGGAGATGAATTTCACAGTAAAGCCTCTCAAGATCTTCAGGACTTTGCAAGAAATCATAAAGCTTGACCTGGTTCCAAGCAACTTCAATCCCTTCATATTCATCAAATGCTCTGTAACTGCTTCCACAAAAAAAAAAAAAAAAAAGTTAGCTCATAAATCAAATCAACTACCCATTTGTTAAAACTCATCAAAACACCTAACAAAAGCTCAAATTTTGCAGAAATCTCAACTGGGTATGCACAAATCCATCCAAAAGAGCCAGAAATGTACAAACATCAAAGAAATCTCAAATGGGTATCCAAATAAATGAAGAAAAAACAGGACTTGGATTCATACACTGTCTTTGAAGCTCCTTTGCCAAGGATTTCATTGTACTGCAACAATCAAAAACACAGAAAAAAAAATCAAAATACAAACAAATGAACCCAAAAATCAAAACTTTATAGCTGAAACAAGAGATAGAGAGAGAGAGAGGTGCAGAGATGTATATGTACCCTGCCGTATCTTCCAGTTGGATCAGCTTCAACAAACTCACAGTAATCATCAGGCTCAAGATGTGTGAGACCATTCATTCTCTAGAAAGAACACCAAAAAAAAAATTTTAAAAATGGGTCTTTTATTATAACTTTTTCCCTTAGTTTGGTATTGTAAGATTTTTCTTTTGTGGTCTGACACAACACAACCAAGAGAGAGAGAAATGAGGAAGCTGATGAAATATTTATCAAACAAACACCAAAAAAAATATTGGTACAGCTTTTTCTGTAACTACAACCCTTTTGGTCTTTTGGACAAAGAGGGAAAAACAAAAGGATGAGAAATGATCAATTACTACAATTTATTAACATGAAATCATAAATGAGAGAGAGAGAGAGAGTTTAAAGAGATGTTTTTGCAACACTACCACATTTTAGAGAGCATACAAACAGGGCCACCCAACCAACCAAGAGGCAAAGAACATGACAAATACAGAGATAGAGAGACTCTCTCTCTCTCTCTCTCTCTCTCTAATGTCCTGTCTGTCTTCTATAAAAATTTGGAAAGTAGGCCTGCAAATTTGTGAAAAATGAGAAAATAAAAATAAAAATTGGAGTTAAACTGGTTTCAAACATGGACCCCACATGAGTGTTTGATGCTCAAATCTGGACAACCTAATTAAAAATCAAAGAAATACAACACAGTTGTTTCATTTTTTTATTTAGTTTTACTCTGTCACTACTTTACAATATTTTCTTTCTGTACCTGTAGGTACAACAAGAATTATACATCTATGAGGAAGAAAAAAAAAAATAGTTATATGAATTAAATAAGACCCTCCAAATCCAAACTCATATTAGAGTAAAATTTGATCCGGGTTTAGCGCACTAAATTGCACTAAATTAGATTAGATTACGTGTATGTATTTAAATTGAATTGAATTTAACTAAATTAATACATGCATTTGGTACAGTATCGACTAGATTAAAAATATTATTAGTTATTTAACATTTTTTTTCCTTCTCCTCTTTTCTCTATGAGGAAATGAGTGTGGAAGCCGACCTCCCCTTTGGGTAGCCATCTGCTCTCTTGCAGTAGATCTTTGTTGTCGCTGTTTTAGTTATTTTTAGGGCTTTTTGTGCTCCTTTGGTTTTTGAGTCTCCTTCTTCTGTTTTGGTTTTGGTTTTGGTTTTGTGGAGTGGGTTTTGTTTGCGTGTTTTTATCTTGCAAGTTTTGTAATGGGAATGGTTACGGAAGACATTGCGAGATTGTGTGAATCCCTTTTCCTATCTGATGAGGATGTTCCTCTCCTTAATATTTATGGTGCGGAATGTGCTGATAGTGTCAAAGAAGTATCACATAGCTTGGTTGGGAAAATTTTGGCTAGAAGAAAAATAAGTAAAGATGCTTTTCGGGGTGTTATTGAGCAGATCTGGGGATCGATTGGGTCAATAGACATTGAGGTGGTGGGAGAGAACATCTTTGTTTTCCATTTTCAGTCGTTGGAAGATAGGGCAATGGTGTGGTCAAGGGAACCCTTACACGTTGATCATAATCTTTTGGTGTTTCTGAAGCCTGATGGTGCAGAGGAAATCTCTAAAATGATTTTCAGTCATGTTGAGTTTTGGGTTCAGATCTACAATATTCTCTTCTTGTGTATGAATACAAAAGTGGCTTGGTTGTTAGCATAATCAATTGGGAATGTAGTGGAAATCCTTCTTGATGGTAAAGGCTGCTGGGGTAGGTTCCTTAGAGTGAAAGTCAGAATTGATGTTACAAAGCCACTAAAGAGAGGAACTAGGGTCTAGCTGGAGGAATTTAAGATGATGATTACAGCTCCAATTAAATATGATAAGCTCCCTGAGTTTTGCTTCGCTTGTGGGATGGTTGGCCATTCTTTGAGAGAATGTTTGGATGATGTAGCTAGGTATGGTGTGCTGAATGGCTCGAATATGAAGTATGGTGTTTGGCTTCGTGCTCCGGTTCCAGTGAGTTCTAAAGGGCATCCGAAAGATGAGGGCCCAAAGGTGAGTTCTAGTAATGGTATTCCATAGAATTCTAATGCTAATGAGGGTCTTGAGTTGAATACAGATTGTCCAGAAGTTCAGGAGTCTGGTGAGGCTGGACAGATGTCTTCTTCAGCGTTAGCGATTGGAGGTATAAAGAAGCTGAAAATTCCAAAATTAGTGCACACGTTTAAGAATGCTGAGGTGGTAAATGTTGTTCAGACAAATGTTGTGGAGGAGACAGGTACATATGCAGTGAACATTTTGCAGGTGAAGGGTACAGATGGAAGGAACGTTTTGCAGGCGAGGGTTGTTACAAAGTCTATGAATTCTGTTATTGTTAATAGTGGAGTGGGCCAGCTGGATAAGGTTGAGCCTTCCTCAATGCAAGGAGTGGAGTTAGAAGGATTGGATGAATCTATAGGTATGGACCAAGGCTTAGACACTGGGCTGGACTTAGGCTCAAATACGGTTGTTCAGCCTCTTTTAAAGAATAAGGATAATGGGTCTTCTGTGAGTTATGGCCGAAGATGGAAAATGCTGGTCAAGGCTGGGCCTTCCTCTGTGGGCTTGCCCATTGGAAGTCATAGTCCAATCCAAAAACTTTTGAAGACTAGCTTTTGAATCAAAAAAGGATGGAGATCGGGAAGTAAGTCTCCGGTTGTGGTTCCCTCACCGAGGGTGGAGGATTTGCTGGGCTCTTCAGGGTTCGAAGCTAGTTGTAGTGGTAAATGTGGTGCTGCAGAGTCAATTGCCTAGATCTTTACTGGGAAAAAGCATAATAGTGGAAATGGTTCAGCAACGATTGGATCGACAGAGCTTGATGACCAAGCTCACCGGTCATTATGAAAACCCTATGTTGGAACGTGCGGGGATTGGGGAACCCTCGCACGTTGCAAGCGCTTCACAAGGTTCTTCGAAGCTTTTCCCCTAGTCTAGTTTTCCTTTCTGAAATCAGATTAAAAGGTGTTTAGGCTAACCGTTTACGTAATTTGTTGGGTTTTGATGGAGGTCTACATTTTGATTGTGTTGATAAAACTGGATGACTTATTCTGCTCTGGAAAGATGTCTGGGAAGTGACGCTGCTATCCTTTTCTAGAGGACACATTGATGCAACTGTGAAGATGGAGGATGATAGGAAATGGCGCTTTATTGGCTTCTATGGGTGTCCTCAGGCCAATCAGAGGTCTGATTCGTGGGAGTCGCTGCGAAGGTTGAAGGCTGTTAATTCTCTCCCCTAGCTGTGTGGGGGAGATTTCAACGAGATTCTTCAGCCTAATGAGAAGCTCGGTGGTGTTGATAGGTCGGTTCCAAGTATGACTAACTTTCGTAAAGCTTTAAATGATTGCTATCTATTTGATTTGGATTTTTCTAGGCCTAATTTCACGTGGAACAATAAGATAGTGGAGCTAGAAAATATTCAAGAGCGTCTTGATCGCTTTTTGGCTAATGATGCTTTGAGATATATGTTTGCTGCTAATAAAACTAGTAATTTGGGGTTCTTTTTTTTTTTTTTTTTTTTATCATTGCCTTGTCCTGATGGAATTGAAGGGTGCTTCTTATTGTCGTAAGAAAGAGGGATTTGGGAAGTTTAAGTTTGAGCCCTACTGGCTGAAAGAGGAGGATTATTATTCGGTGATTTATAGTGTTTGGGGAGGTTTTGTATGTGGAGGGAATTCTGGGGCTTTGCTGGGAAAATTGGGTAGGTGTGCTGAGAGACTTGTTGCGTGGAGTAAGGAGAAGTTTGGCTCCTTTAATAAAGCCATTCAGAGTAAGAAAGATAGTATTAATGCTCTCTACATTAATTCTGTAACACCCCCTGACCCGACCAGACTGGATCGACCCAGGGAGCGCTACCGGTTTTCAAAACTTTCTAAATTCACTTTATATATTTCAAACCATTAAAAATCATATTAATTTGTAATTTAAAAATATTTTCCTAGTGAGCCCATCAAACTTATTTTCAAAAATTTCGGCAGAGTTTCCTCTATTTTTCCGATTTCCCAAAACCTGTTTTCAATAAAACAAATATAAAACAATATACTTTCAACACTTCTATTTCCACATTTCAAATCAATGCGCACTCTGCCGTTTTGTGCGACTTCCAAACAGTTTCAAATAAAACATATAGAATTAATAGTCACAAACATTTGAAAAGAATATAAATCATAAAGCAATGATTTCCAAAATAAATAACGGTCCAATTATCGATTTCTGTATATGCATGCTTAACTCGATACAATATACAATTAATATTCCATTATAACTACTCAAAAGAAACTGTGACTCTGGACCTTCAATCTGCTGTTACTTCTTCTCTGTTCTTTGTTTCTCCCCTGTGTCTCTGATACCTGCGCGTGATAAAATCAACGCGCTAAGCAATAATGCCTAGTGGGTGTACACTAAACTCAAGTTTCAAAATCAAAAATCATTTCATAATAAAAACTATACCGATATTATCGAATATAAATCATTGACAGAAATAAAACTGATAAAATCAATTCGATATAAATTACTCAAAACAATTAATAATCCATGCAAAACCAAATCATCAATTCTTTTCTAATCATTTCTTTACGAATCATTCTCAATTCTGGCCCTCTAGAATACTCAACATACTCTCTGCACTGGAATTTGGGTCTAATCTCTGTAATATCAGTGTGATGTCCGGGGTTGCCCCGCAACAACAGTCACTAGTATCGGTGTGATTGTCCGAGATTGCCCCGCAACAACAATCACTAAAATCGGTGTGATTGTCCGAGATTGCCCCGCAACAACAATCACTGGTATCAATGTGACGTCCGGGATTGCCCCGCTACAACAGTCACTGATCTCAATGTGACGTCCGGGATTGCCCCGCTACAACAGTCACAAGTAATAACGATGCAGTATGACAGTAATAACCCAGCTGGTATACCAACTTCCTATATTCATTTCCTATGTCCAAGTATCCTAGGACCGTTTTCATCATATCCTCTATTCAATTTGTTTTCTTTTCATTTCAAACTAATTCAGAATCATTTTCAAAACATTGTTCATACAATGATTAATTCAAAAACTCATTTTATAAACGAAATTCAAGAATGTTCTGAAAATTAAAATCATATAAACACATATATAATAACGTAATTCACAGTTCTTGTTACCAAAATCATTTTCAACTCCATACAAATCGTTATTAATATTATCCAAAATTATTATTTCCATCAATTATCAATTTCAACGAATCCAAAATCATAATTGTATATATTTTATTAAACAGAAATTTTCTCAATTATTCCAAAATCAATATATATCAACATTTGTAAAACAAGATAGTCAAAACATCTCAATAACAGACAATAGAACGTACTAATACTATAAATCATAAATCAATCTCATTAAATTTAATATATTCGAAATTCTGTAATTCAAATTCAATCAAATCAATTTAAATATGAAAACTAAACTCAAAATAGCAGTGTACACCAACCTGGTTTCCGTTTTTCGCATAATTTCTCTTCTGGCTTTCCTTTTCCCTTTCTCTTTCCCTTTTTCCTTTTTCTTTTCCTTTCTTCTTTTCTTCTTCTTTTCTTTCTTCTCTTCCTCTTCCTCTTCTTCTTTTTCTTTTTCTTCTTTTCCTCTTCTTCATCTTCTTCTTCTTTTTCTTTTTCTTTTTCTTCTTCTTCTTCTTTTTCTTTTCTTTCTTCTCTCCCTCTTGGTCTATCTTTCTCTCTGTTTTTCCTCTCTTCTCTTTTCTAGAGACTTCACGTCTCTTCTTTTTTTTTTTATAAAATTTTGATCGTCGCGACCTGTGGTCGCGGTGACCTGGTCGCGTTGCTCTCTGGAGCAACTTCACCGCCTTCATCGCGATCACACCTCGCGGTACCCTGGTCGCGATGGTGGTCGCGTTGCTCACTGCCAAGATTGTCACTTTTTCATCGCGAGCCAGTCATCGCGATCTGTGATTGCGGTGACTGGTCGCGGTGCTCACTGCTAAGAAGCAACATTCTTCATCGCGAGCAGCTCATCGCGATCTGTGGTCGCGATGGCCAGGTCGCGATGCTCACTGTCTCAGTTTTTTTTCACTCTCTCTTCGTGCATCGTTTTCGATCGTTCAATTTGGTCCACTTGAAAACCATAAAATAAACATATTACACCCCTCAATTCACAAAATTTATTTTCACATATTCAAAATTAATTACTCGAAATTTGGGATGTTACAAATTCTCCTAATGCTTGTAATTTAAGAAAGATTAGAGAGCTTGAAAGGGACTTGGAGTATTTATTGTCCAAAGATGAGTTGTACTGGAGGCAGAGGTCTATGGGTTGATTGATTGCTTGCGAGTGATAGAAAATCTAAAATTTTTTCATCTCAATGCAACTGCTAGGAAGAGGAAGAATAAGATTAGAGGTTTGTTTGATGATGCTGGAAATTTCTATAATAATAAGAAAGATGTGGGCAGAATTGTTTGTAGGTACTTCTCCTCTTTGTTCTCTTCTAGTTGCCCCTCAGTTCAGGATTTGGATGTGGCTACTGTATGTTTGAGTAGAAAGGTTGATTCTGATATGGAGAGTATTTTGATAAGGCCTTTTGTGAAAGAGGATGTTACGCAAGCTATTTTTGATATGGGGCCAACAAAAGCACCAAGGCCTTATGGCTTTCATGCCCTATTTTTTCAAAAGTATTGGAACCTAATGGGAGAGGACATTTCCAGCATTTATGTTAGGATCCTTAATGGGGAATGCTTAATTAGAGACTTCAACGATACCAATATTGTTCTAATTCTCAAGAAAATAGGTCTAGAGGTGATGAAGGATTTTAGACCCATAAGTTTTTGTAGTGTTGTCTACAAAGCAGTCACGAAGGCTATGACTAATAGGTTGAAACTGATCCTTCCTGCTATTGTGCCTCCAGAGCAGAGTGTGTTTGTCCCTGGGCGGCTAATTCACGATAATGTTCTGATTGCCTTTGAGATGTTGCATTCCCTTACTAAGAAGAAATCTAGCAAAAAGGGTTTTGCTACCTTAAAGCTGGACATGAGCAAAGCTTATGACCGCGTTGAATGAAGGTTCCTAATAAAAGTTTTGTAGGTTTTGGGTTTCCCTCAGAGCTGGGCTGATTTGATTTTTGATTGCATTTTCACTTCGCGACTGTCCTTTTTGGTTAATGGGAAGACTGTGGGCTTAGTGGTTCCTCAGCGTGGGTTGAGACAGGGTTGTCCTCTCTCTCCCTACTTGTTTGTGTTGTGTGCAGAAACTTTATCAGCTTTGTTTAAAAACAGGGTCCAAAATGGAGATTGTTTGGGGTTTAAGTATGGCAGAGGGGGTCCCTCTGTGAGGCACCTTTTTTTTGCTGATGATAGTATTGTTTTTTGCAAGGCCTCTTCTGATAGCTGTCTGGTGGTTAAGAATATTTTGAAAATCTACGAGAAGGGATCAGGTCAATAAGTCAATATGGCCAAATCTAATGTTACCTTTAGCCCGAATGTTAACAGTGGCTTGAGGACTAGCTTTCTGCGGCTGTTGGGGGTTGATAGTGCTTGTGCCCATGACAGATATCTTGACCTCCCAACTTTGGTTGGCAGAAATAAGAGGCGAACCTTCAAAAATATCAGAGTGAAAGTCTGGAATAAGCTGCGTAGTTGGAAATGGAACTTTTTCTCCATGGGTGACAAAGAGGTCCTCATTAAGGTTGTGGTACAAGTCATTCCTACTTATTGTATGAGCATGTTTCAGCTCCCCTTTTCCTTGTGTAATAAGTTTTGTTCTCTGGTGTTGAGCTTCTGGTGAGGCGCCGAAAAGGGTAAAAGAAAAATTAGTTGGATAGCTCGTTATAGGTTATGTCTCCCTAAGGCTTTGGGAGGGCTTGACTTTAAAGATTTGTCTCTTTTTAACCAAGCTCTCCTAGTAAAACAAGCTTGGAGGTTGCTGTCTAACCTGAACTCTCTTGCCAGCCAAGTGCTTAAAGCTAAGTATTTCAAAAATGTGGATTTTTTGCAAGTTGGGTTGAAGTCCGGGAGCTTGCATCTTTGGCGTAGTTTACTGTGGGGTAAGAGTCTGCTTCAGAAAGGCCTTTTTTGGAGGGTTGGTAATGGCTTGAGCATTGATGCCTTTAAGGATCGTTGGCTTCCAAGGCCCTCCACTTTCAAGCCCATTTCTAATGCTCCTGTTTTTTCTGTTCCTATTGCTTCCTTATTTCTTCCTGACAGTTGCTTGTGGAACACTGCTAGATTGCAGGATCTTTTCCTTGAGCAGGACACGGATGCTATTATGAGTATCCCGCTTGGTTTGTCTAAGAGGCCTGATCACCTGATGTGGTTCTTTGATAAAAAAAAAAGGCACCTATAATGTAAAAAGCGGCTACCGCTTGGCTTTTGATTTGAAGACCCAAGATTTAGGGGCCTCCTCTCAGGCTGACTCTAGATGGTGGCTAACTCTGTGGAATCTCAACATTCCGCCCAATGTGCATATTTTTATTTGGAGAGTGTGATGGAATGCTATCCCTTCCCTTTCTAATCTTAATGCTAAGAAGGTATTGTTTGATCCCTGTTGTAAGAGATGTGGGGAGGCCCCTGAGAGTGTTTTCCATGCCCTGTTCTGGTGTAAAACAGCTATTGATATTTAGTCTAAAATGATGTTCTGGGAGCTTTTTGAGCAGTTTAGAGGTTTGCAAAGTCTTGATCTTTTGAGGTGGTTGCTTGATAGAGTGAAAAGAGGTGATCTAGAGTTTGTTTGTTTGGTTGCTTGGAAAATTTGGAATGACAGAAATGCCTTTGTGCATTCTGGTCAGTGTAGGTCTGCCATTGATTCTTTGAATTGGATTGCTGGGTTTCTGTTAGATTTTCAGAATTCGTCCAGAGCTCTGAAGTCTGCTTCCTCTAGTCAGGCTGCCCCCTTTTCTCTGTTTGGTGCCCCCCTCCTGCTGGTTCCTTGAAATTGAATACTGATGTTGCCTGTAAACAGTCAATTTCTCATTGTGGGTATGAGGCTGTTATTCACAATGATAAAGGAGATGTGGTGGCTGCCTGTTCTGTGGCTCTTCCTGGCTGCTTCTCTGCTGAATTAGGTAAGCTTTTGGCTCTCAGAGCTGGCTTGGTTATGGCTAGCGACTTGTCCCTTGTGGTGGACTGAGTTGAAGTTGATGTTGTGGGTGTTGTTTTAGGGATTTCTTCTGGGTCCTTTTCTTCCAGCTTGGCTGGCCCTGTTGTTGATGATATTAAAGGCCTCATGTTAGCTGTTAAGGTTATTAAGATCCTCTCAGTTCCTTGTCTTGGGAACAGGATGGCTCATACCTTAGCCGCTTTGGCTTTTTCCTCCTTAGAGGATCGTTTCTGTTTTTTTGAGAAACCTGAGTGTGTGGTTCCTTTTCTGTACTAACAAAAGGAGAAAAACCATTTGTTCAAATAGTAAAATTTTAATTCTAGCCAGAATTAAAAGATAAACAAAAAATTTTTAGTCTACAAATTAACAGTTGGATTTTGATGGGTCCTAATTAATGATATGTTAATGGCATTGACATTTTCAATGTAAACAAAAGAGAATTCAGTGCTGTAACTAGCTCAAAACAATAGTTTAGTGATTGAGGTCGTGGGTGTTATTATTATTATTATTTTTTAAAATTGTATAGTTACAAGATTGATTATAAATCTGTTCAGATTTGTCCGGATTAATCATTAAATATACAGTCTGAATATCTACTCTCATAACTAATAACATCTACTCTCAGTCTTCCAGAGATAGTGGGTGTTATTACTAACTTAAAATATACGTAAACTAATGTTGATGGGAACTTATATAATCTCTTTCTTATAAAAATTATATAAGAAAATTAAACATTAACTTTGTGTACTTAACAAAAAAATTATTTTATAAGGAAACATCTTTTTTTTTTAATAAAAAAAATCACTTACAAGTTGCATGTGTGATTTAAATAAAAAATATAGTCTTTTTTTTTTTTTTATCAACTCGTAAATCTGTAATATTTAAATGGAGACTCATTGAGTAATTATAGACTAATCTAAATAATTTTAAAACATATCGTTATTCGTTTTTAACAATTGTCATGGGTAAAATCCTTTTAAGATAATTAAAAGCCTCCGCATTAGAAATATTATTCACCAAAAATTAAACCAGCCGTTTTTTAACCAAATTTCAATGTAATTTCCTCAAATTTCACTTAATTTGATTTTATAACTCTCTTTTTTTCATTTTGATAAAAAAAAAAAAAAAATTGTCTAACTTGCCGGCCTAGGACATTAAAGAAATTTGGAAAAGGCTAAAAAATAATTGGATTTTATTTTACAAACTAATGTTTTTTTTGTTTAATTTTGGTTGTATATATAATAAGATTGCATATGCAAGACTTAATCTTATATTTAAAATTTTATTTTGTTTAAAAAATTAATCAAATTAGCCCAACAAGAATGAGTTTGCTCTTAATTTGACTAATAATAATAGGTCTCTTCCATTTTGTGAGGAAAGCTATAATTTGTGCGAACATATATATACTTTAATGGGCCCGGATGTATATATTCAGGTCACCAATCATTATGCAATTTGATATAGGTCGCATGGTATGATTTGAGCATACACCAACACAATTAAGCATTCTTGAGCGTAAAATTTTTTTTTTTTTTTTGAGAAACAAATATCCTTTTACAAAATCATTAAAAATAAATTTATCAAAATAATGATAATAAAATATTATTATTATTGGCTTTTGACTCCATTTCAATTAAATACTATATATAAAGTAGATACAAATTATCATTGACTATTTCAAATATATTTACAATAATATAAACAATGCTCACAAAATTTGCATTAAACCTAATATTTACCTTCTATTTACAATCTCATTTAAATATCGACCTTATAGCTCTTATTCCCGTTCATATGTTATTCTTTTTTAAAAATAAAAAAATTCTATAACTTGTGTTACTATATCAATCCAATCAATCAATATCACTCAATATTGTGTAATATTATTGTGATATCTTTTTTTTTTGTATATTTTATATTATTCTAATTTTCATGTATAAGAGATTCTATATAGCTTATAAATAGACTCCCTATTGTACATACATATGTATATTCAGACGGTAAAATATTGTTCCTAATTTCACTATTAACTTGAATGGCAAAATCTCCTTTCCACATATGATATACAGTCAACGATTAATTCAATACGTTTAATATTTAATTAAAAATTATACTTAGATCATAGATTGGAATTTGACAACAATGTGAAAGCAAACATGTACCCATTGTACTCTTAATTTGTGCATATATGGGTTGGTTCATCAAAGACCACACCAAAACCAGCTCAAATTGTTCTCTCTTTTTTTGTCAACTTTATTTAAGTCTTTGTTTCTCAAATATCTAAATTATACCAACCATTATGTCTATTCTCTCTCTCTCTAAAATAACTAAAAATATATTTTTTCTTTTGGAAAAATTTAAACTCGAAACTTTAACTGCGTTGAGAGGTGTGATTACCATCAGACTATATATGACCACTAAAATAACTAAATTTTACAAAAATAAAAAATTAAATAAATATATATATTATTCTTAGAATTCATTAAAAGAAGTTTATTTAGAATTTTAAAAATTGTAATAGATACTCTTAAAATTATTAAAAACCTCCTTTGAAATTTCAAGAAATTTATTAAAAATCTATTTTACATTAAAGACTTTATCTACTTTTCAAACTAAACATGTTCGTCGGTAATTAAATCGAATATTAAAAGACGTGAATGAAATTTATTCTAGAACAATCCGGTGGTATGCATTTATTTAGATGAATATAGCCCGTAGCTACAATTAGGTTGAACTACTTTTTCAAAGCAATTTTCATGGAAAATGCATGTTTCCTCGTCCTATAATGTGTCCTATATTTTTCTTTGTTAAGAGAAACAACATAGGGTTGATTAAAAGGTGATAATAAATTAATTCTATAGCTAAAAGAAATTAGGTTTTCCTAACTATAAGAAGAGCTTTAATTGATTAGTTTCAAATTCATGAACAAAAAAGAGAACCCAAAAAATAATAAAAAAGGTACTAGTGCTACCAAAAAAAATGTAGGACATAAAATTTAAATGGTATGGGAAAAAAAATTTATTGTCAAATATATTCATTAAATATCATCATTTATTGTTAAAATCAACCCACTTTTAGGTCAAGACAAGACAATGCAAAAACTAAATACAACAAGTACATACATTAGTATTTGTTTGTTCTAAAGTAGAGGTATTAGTACTTGTTTGTTCTTAAGTAGAGGTAGAGAAAATTTTGGACCAAACCAAAAGGTAAATATTGATTTCAGTAAAAATATCGGAGGTTTAAATTTTTAAAAATTTTAATGAAAATATAGAAAAAATTACCAATATCCTCAAAATATTAGAGATATTTAATTATACTTTTGATAACAATCATCCCAAAATATAATTAATATTGTGTATATTTTGGTCAAAATATTAATATTTACTTTCTTGGGCGAAACATTATTATTATGAGATTTTCATTCAGAAACGACACGAGCACAAAATAATATATTATTAGTTTCTGGATAGAATTTTCACGGTGAAACGTTTCGCCCAATATCAAGCACTACTAACTTGGTTCGGATAGTTACTAAAACTAGGTTAAGGGTTCGACGAGACCTGTCAAGATTATCTTGACTTAGATAGCTACTTGCCTACTTTCATGACACAAAGAGAGAAGTCTTCATGCACTTGTTTATTTATTAACAAGATGAAATCCAAACCTCATATACAAAATACGGAGAGGAAGGGGTACTACACCTCAAAATACTCACTTTTTTTAAGGGTATAATTACTAGATTAACAACTGCCGAAATCTATCGAGATTAATCACTAAACGTGCGGCCTAGATATTTACTCCCATAAGGGGAGAAAACTACCCGGATATTTACTCCCATAACGGGAGAAAACTACCCATATATACTGGCAAATGAACATGGTAGGACTTGAACCTTCACCATTGAGGTGGGAGAGAGGTGCACTAACCATTTGAGCTATGAATGGTTGTCTCAAGATACTCACTTGCTATATTGATTTAGTGAATTTTGCTGATTTTTTTAATGATAAGTAAAATAAAATTTACTTATATATATATAAATCTTTTAATAAAATTGATCAAAAATCTCTACCTAATTTTCAAATTAGACAATTGTGCCAATATATTCTTGGTTTAATAGTAGATAATTATGATTTACCTACCAAAAAGTTAATATTAATTAATTAAGAAAACTATAGCTGTCCAACAATAGGTATGTAATTTTTATTTAGAAGGTTAAATAGATTACTTTAATTAATTCTATTAATGTACATGCATCTCTACTTTTCAATTTTTGAGCATGCAATCTAAGCCACACATCTCAACATTTTGTGTTTTTCTTTTTTATTTTTTTTTTATTTTCAAAGATGAATAATAAGCAGTGATGACCAAGGAAGAAAAAAATCGGTTTCGGTATCGGTTTCGGGCTTCTAAATTTATGAATATTTTGGAGGTAATATCGAAATCGGTGGATATTTTGTTGAAAATTGAAAAAAATATGGATATTTACATCTTAAGTTAGAAATATTTTATAAAATTTTAGGACAATATTAAACAAGTAATTATACATCAAATAAATTATAATTTAACAATCAATTAGTATAATTATGAACGTATCATAAATTATAATATAAATAGAGTCTGTATACAATTTTTTTAGATTAAGTATTTAATAGAATAATATTTTACTTTTACTTTTATAATATTTTAAACAATAAAAAAGAAATGAAATACTTAATAAACAAGATTGTCATAAAATAAAATATAGTTCGATGATTCTATCATTCATTACATGTCTGAAATTTAATACCAAAATGAATTTCTTGGTGGTTCACAAACATAATGTATATTTCTATCTTGATTTGAACATTAATTTTTCCAAGAAAATGTGCTTGCATAGTTTTTAAGGTAGTTATTAATATGTCATGTGTATATTGCTTAATCTATTCCAATGGATCCATGAATTAGTAGTTTGGATTTATCCAACTTGGTGGATATTACTGATCTGCATGCATAAATATTGCATATGATATTTGTGGTAAAAGATAATCAAATATACTAGAGCCACCACAAGGTCAATAACTACCATAATTTGGTATTTAGGAACTTGACCCTGCTTGTGGATCACCGAAAGAACTATTTCTGTGTCTGTACTCATTGAGGAAAAATACATAGTCAAAGAATCTTCATCAATTTAACTCATTCCTCATTGTTGTTTACCACGATTTTGATCAAAATTTTTGAAATAGTTCTCTACTTGCACCAAAAATCCAACCTGCTGCACTAACATCCCAACATGCTGCATGTAACACCCCCTGACTCGACCCGTCTGGATCGATTCAGGGAGCGCTACCGGATTTTCAAAACTTTTCTTAACTCACTTTATAATTTGCAAACCAAATAATTTATAATTTAAAATCCTTTCTAGTGAGCCCATCAAAATCCATTTTAAAAATTTTGCCAAAGTCCCCTCTATTTTTCTGACTTCCCAAAAATCCTGTTTTCAACAAAAAAAACTAAACAATACAATAATCAACACTTCAAATTTCTTTCTCAATCAAATGCGCACTCTACCGTTTAGTGCGAATTTCCAAACATTTTCAAATGAAATCAATTCATAATTAATATTTACAAACTTTTGAAAACAAAAACATAAACCATAAAACAATTATTTACAAAACATAAATATATCACATTTACAAACTTCTGTATATATGCATGCGTAGCTGACTATAATATACAAAAATATATGACTACCCAAAGTTTGGTGACTCTGATACTCAGTCTGCAGCTATCACCTTTTCAGTCTTTTTCCCCCTCTGTATCCCTGTTACCTACGCGTGATAAAAATCAACGCGTTAAGCATATCGCTTAGTGGGTATACACTAAACTCATGTATCAAAATCATAAAATAAATTTCATAATAAAATGTAAACATGATATAATATAAAAACAACTCACTATTTAACTCAATTCATAATTTAAACTATACAATATCAATTTTTCTAAATTCGTTTATAAACAATTTATCAAATTTCATTTCAATCTTGGCCCTTTGGTATACTCAACATACAATCAGGACTAGAATACGGGTCTAATCTCTGTAATATCGGTGTGACGTCCGGGGTTACCCCGCTACAACAGTCACTAGTATCGGTGTGATTGTCCGAAATTGCCCCGCTACAACAATCACTGGTATCGGTGTGACGTCCGGGATTGCCCCGCTACAACAGTCACTAGTAATAACGGTGTAGTACTGCTGAAATAACCCAGCTGGTATACCAACCTCCTATATCCGTGTATATGTCCAAGTATTCTAGGGCCGTTTCACAATACCATATATTCAATTTTCATTTCTATTAACATTCATATATTCAACAACAACTATATTCACAAAACAATATTCAAAAACATATAATATCACAAATCCATAGTAATTTTCAAAATCAATAACAAGTGTTTCAATTCATTTCAAATCATTTAATCAAAATATAAAAAAATTCAAATCAAATAATATAATGAAATTAGCAAAGTTTTTAGAAATACGTGTACACCAACCTGGATACCGTCTTTCCGACTGTTTCTTTTCTGGATTCCCTTTTTCTTTCCCTTTTCTCTTTTTCCCTCCTTTCTTCTTCCTTTCTTCTTCTTCCTCTTTTCTTCTTCTTTCTTTTCTTCTTCCTTCTCTCTCTTTCTTTCTCTCTCTTTTCTTTCTCTTCTTTTTCTTTCTTTTTCTTTCTCCTGTTCTCTCTCTTTCTCTTTTCTGTTTTTTTGGATTGCTTCCTCGTGAAGCTTCACCGCCTCTTATTTTTTTTATAAAAATTCGGTCATCGCGACCTGTGGTCGCGCCACCTGATCGCGTTGCTCACTGGAGTGATTTCACCGCTTTCATCGCAATCAATCATCGAGGTGCCTGGTCGCGACGCTGGTCGCGTTGTTCACTGCCCAAAATTCATATTTTCACCGCGAGCTGCTCAGGGCGATACCTGGTCGCGGTGCTCACTGCCTAAAATCACCATTTTTCACCGCGAGCTGCTCATCGCGATCCCTGGTCGTGGTGACTGGTTGCGGTGCTCACTGCCAACTTTTCCTTCTCTTTCATGCAGTCTTTTTAGACCGCTCCATCTAATCCACCTGGAAACCTTAAAAATATACATACATTTAATTATATTTTCTACCCTTCAAATCATAAATATTATATTCACATACTCAAAATTAATTCAACCCTACTTTTCATATTTATTTGAAATTAGGAATGTTATACTATACTAGTACTAGTTAAATGATATTTAAACCGGGTTATTCCTCCATTGTGCATCATCTGCCCATAAAAGATGTATATAGTACCATTTTTGTTACTCTGTATTTGTTCACAATATTCCCATGCTGGATCACTTTTAGTACCACACATTTCATGCAATATAATTCTTTGTCAAAACAAAATTTAATTTTGTATCAATCAATTTATAAAAATGAGAATTCAAATGAGTTTTATAAACAATGCCACACAACATTTACAATTTTCATACAATTAAAATATCATTATTTTTAGGGCAATTATCAATTTGGTATCTAACTTTGAGGGAATCATCAAATTTTTAACACAGTTTCGTTTATTGGTATCATTGGACCCTAACTTTATGAAAATATATTATTCTGGTCCCTCTGACTAATTTTCTAACCGTTAAACCTCATCAAATTGGCAAAAAAACTGATTTACCCTTGACTCTATTTCAATGAGTCAAAATTACAATTTTAACCTCAAATTTTTAAAAAATATTATTAATAATTAGAATGGTAATATAAAATTTTAAAATTTTTTTAAAAAAATTAAATGAATCTCCACCGTCCATCAAGATTGATGGATTTAGATGGATAGTGGAGATTATATTGAAATTGTTTTTAAAAAAATAAAAATTGAACATTAATTTTTTTTTAAAAAAAATTTTGCTTTTCAGCCAAAAAAAAAAAAGAATTTTTTTTTTTGAAACTCAAAATGGTGGAAATCCAATCTGGATTTCCACCATTTTCAACTAAAAAAAAAATTGGAACTTGAAGAACGAACTCAGTTTCTGGGTTCGTTTAGTTTCTGAGTTCGTTGTTAAAGACGAATCCAATTGGGTTCGTCTTCAACAATGAACCCAGTTGGGTTAGTTGGATTCGTCTTCAACAACGAACTCAAAAACTATGTTTATTCTTCAACGAACTTAGAAACTAGGTTCAATTTTTTTTTTCTTGTTATGGAGATGTCCACCCTTCGATCTCCATGGAGACCCAGCGACCTCTATTGCTGGAGGTCATTTCGTTTCCAGCGTTGGAGATCGATCTCCATCGCTGGAGATCAAGCTTTTCCAATATATATATATATTGTGTTACCCCAAGAGCAGGAAAAAATATTTAAAATATATTTTTTTTAAATCTCTATTCAATTTTTTTTTTTCAAATTTCAATATGATCTCCACCGTCCATCAATCTTGATAGATGGTGGAGATTCATTTATTTTTTAAAATTTTAATTTAATTTATTTAAATTTTTAATTTGGGGTAGGTTTAAAGACAAAAAGACCCTTAGAACCGTTAAGTTTAACTAACGATTGACTCACAGAAGCACCAAATTGATATATTTTCATAAAGTTAGGACCCAAGAATACCAATAAACATAACTTCATTAAAAATTTGATGATTTTCTAAAAGTTAGGGACCAAATTGATAATTTCCTTTATTTTTAAATTAAATTATCAAAATGAACATTTACATACCTGAATATTTGATGAAGATATGGAGAGAAAATAACGTTGATTGTAAATTTGTAATGTGCAGTGTTTGATGAAAACTAAAAAGAAAGAACCGATAAGAAAGAAGAGTAGAGCTGAATTAATAAGTAAGTGAAAATGTAGAGTGAAGATATATGCATTCATTCATATAATTTGCATAAATAATTGAGAGAATAACAAATAATAGATAACATTATCATTTAGATTCTCTAGGAAATAGCTAAAATCCAAAATAATAACAAATAATAAGAAACATCATCATGTAGATTCGCTGGGGAAGAATTAAAATTTAAATATCTTTTGAATTTTTTTTATATTGTTTTCAACAAAAAAAATAATAAAGAATCTCATAATTGATTGAGATTTTTTTTATAAAGAATTGAAAAAATAAATAGTTGCAGATTGCAGTGCATGTTTTTGTTGTTGTTTGAAATATGTATCACATGGTTTACATATTTATAGTTTTACTCTTGGTCCAATTTTACTATTAACTATTGTTTAATGATTTTTTTAAATAATTTTCAATTTATATTATTTTAATAATAATTCAAGTGTTTAAGATTAAAAAAAATATTTTAATAGTTAACAAAATATCAATGAATTTTTAAGGAAAAATCACAAAATTTCAAAAATATCGGGATATTTTGGGAATATCATAAAATTTTATGGATATTTTGAACATGTCCGAATATTCTGTAGGATATTAGATATTTATTTGTTTCGATATCAGTCTCTTCAAAATATAGAAATATCGGTGGATATTTCGATATTTAGTTCATTGGTGATGAGAATGTGTAAACTCTTGAGAAAATATAAAAGATTTTGTAATTTTTGTATTAAAATAATTTTTATAATTAATATAAAATAAAATGTTAAAATAATATACATTCAAACAAGTTTTGAGTTGTATTGCAACTATTTTTCAAAATAGTCTAGTCAAATATGTTTATTTATTTTTAAAAAAAATTGTGTTTAGATTATATTTTAAATTTTAAATCAAATAGACCTTTCTAAGGATTATCCTAGGACACAAGTTAAATGGTGGTGTTTAAGACTCATCACGTACATTTACCAGTATGTGTAATGAGATTTCTTTTCTTCCCGTTGTATGAGAGTAGATGTCTCTCAGTTATGAGAGTAAATATTCAGATCGCACATATAGTAATTAGTGTCAATAGTACCCACTAGACCTTTAATCCATTCAATATCAACTTTTGAAAAAAAAAAAAAAATATTAGTACACGTTAAGGCAAACTTCTTAACATTATATTGTTTTAATTGGACTATAAACCCATATCATAATCATAAAAAAGTATTAAATTATATTGTGTTAGAAAGATAATATTTTTTTATAGCTCCATATATATATATATAATAAATCGTACAAATCCATTGAGACTTATCGACTACTGAGCTAAATTATTGATCGCACAGTCCGAATATCTACTCTCATAACGGGAGACATATATTTTCGCAATAAGAAGAGAAAACTACTCATAAATACCAGTAAATATATATGATGAGAGTTAAACTCTTACTACTAATATGGATGGAAGATCTACTCATCATATATATATATATATATATATATATATATATATATATATATATATATTAATTAGTATATGTTGAATCAATTCCTTGTACCGAGGCTTCCGAAAAATAAAATAATTGGAAGACATGAATGTTGCTTTTTCTTTGGAAACAAAAAGTTAATAACAATAAAGTAATAATGACAATAATAAGCAAACAACATAATTAATTGGTTGAGTATGTTAAGAAGTTACTTAATGAAATAAAATAAATATTTACAAGGAAAAAAATGACCTTATTTCAACTACTTTGAAAACCAATAACAAAAACAAATACAAAACACATTTGTTGGCAATTTTTTATCTAAAAAAAAGAGATTTTTGTGCTTCTAATTAATAAATAAAAATATTTAATTACTTTTAATGACATTGCCTATTAATTTTTACATTAACACAATAACAAATATAAGTATATTTCAGGAATATTCACCAATCATTAGATTTATAAATATTGTTTAGTTTAATTTAGCGATCTCCTTTCGCTTGAACACTTCACCACGTTATTAAATATCAACTTAATTTTTGTTAAACATATCTTTTATACAGTGACAAAATACCTAATTAAATGAACCATTTAACACAAAATCGTCATGTTAGTATAAAAATGGTAAAAAAAGAATTAATTAAAGAAATACTAGAGGTCTCTCCCATGTGGTGGAAATTACGGTGACTAGTTTTGATAGACCTCTTACCCATTAGTATCAGCCTCACCAAAAAAAACATTGAAGGATAATTTTTATTTTTTTATTTTATTTTTGGGGCTGTGTTTGGTTTGGTGGGGCATCTCTAATCAATTGTGTTTGGTTGGCTTTTGCTTTTGAAATTGAACTTGTTGGGACAGTCTTGACTTGATAATGATGTTAAAATGGTTTGGCCTATCCTATACATATGATTTTTGTCAAAGGCTTCATGTTGTTGTGTCTTCATTTTAGTTTCGGATAATATTTTAATTCCTTCTAAACGTGATTTTTTTTTTTTTTGGTAAAAAGGAGGGCTCAGTCCAGCACACCAAAAGGAAAAATAAAAGAGTTGTTAGCCAGGAGCAAATCTAGCAACAACAATCTGCTTACAATCATTGACAAAAAATTTAAAAACTTGGGGAGGAGGAGCATCGAACATGTGAACTCCCAGCTCCACATCATGACCCATCCTTGCTAAGCCATTAGCAACCATGTTAGCTTCTCTGTACATATGCTCAATAGTGCACCTCCAATCAGCATTAAAAAAGGAGCAATACTCCTGGATCAGATTGAAGCAAGAATGATTAGAGTACAATGTACCATTAACAAGCTTAACCACCTGTAAAAAATAAGATTTCACCACAATTTCCTTAATACCAGTAGCCCAAGCAAACTTCAATCCTTCCAAAAGACCCCACAACTCAGCTTCCAGAATACAACCCACACTAATTTTGTAGGTAAACCCTCCCAACCAACAGAAATTATGGTTCCTTAAAACACCAGCAGTCGCAATAGAGCTGTCCCTATTCCTCACACTCCCATCAACATTTAATTTAAAACACCCCTCAACGAGGGGCTTCCAGGAGATAAATCTCACAAATGAATCTTTAACAATTGAGCCTTTCCCCAAGACCTCCCACCACTCCTTACTAGCCAGCATAATAGGCAAAAGAGGGTTCCTAGGAAGGGAAAAAATAAGATCAAAAATTTTACAACACCTCTATTTCCAAAGAAACCACAAAGAGAAACTGAAAATGATAAACCAAGGGATACCAAACCTGCAAGTAACAGACTTTTTAAGATTGACATGCAGCCAAGAAGAGAGATTACCAGAGTACTCCCCAAGCTTAGTAAAATCTGCACAAATGTGCTCCCACACAGAAATAGAAACCCTACAACCCTTAAAGAGATGCTCAAGAGATTCGAGGCCACAACTGCACCTGGGACACGAGGCATCATTGGTCAAACACCTGAGCAATCTATGCTCATTTGTAAGGATCTTACCATGTACCAGTGTCCACAAGAAGGTCAAAATTTTTGGAGGAAGTTTCAGCTTCCAAATAAAGCCCCACTACCAAGAAGGAGAGTCACAAGATAGCCCAATATCATACGCAGTCTTCACCGAACAGGCACTCCCAGAAGCCCCTCTCCAAATCATTCTATCAGGGTACCTCCCAACAAAGATTTTGGCAATTCTGTGGATAATATACCAGGGAAGAACCAAAGCTAATTTTTCAAAATACCAACCAGCATCTCTCCTGTAATCTGCCACCTTCTCCAGAAGCATATCCCTACTCACAATATTGGTAGCATGGAGGACAAGGGGGCCGTAATCACCAATCCACAAGTCAGACCAGAAATGAACATTCTCCCCATTTCCAATCCTCTACAGAATCCCATCACTAAGAAGTTTGGCTCCAAACTTGATCCCCTTCCAAGTATTAGAACATATCCCTTTAGGAATCTCATTGGAGTTGCAGAGAGAACCCTTTTTCAAGTACTTGCAAGACAGCAGCTGACTCCATATCCCATTCTCACCCTGAGTTAGTCTCCAACCAGCCTTAGCCAAGAGAGCTTGGTTCATAGTTTATATATATATATATATATATATATATATATATATATATATATATATATTTGTGTATGAACATCTCATTTTTATTAAAATCTCGTTTAGAGTACTTAATTGTTTGATCAAATTTATTGAATGGAGGTATTTTAATATAAATCACAATATTTTAATGTGTTAGATTCGCTTGACATTTGAATGTTCACATTTAATAAAACATACATGTTTATAATAGTTTTAAACGAGTTAAAAGTGCATATCCACTTATAGTTCAAGTGGTTAGTGTATTTTTTTCCTATCTCAGTGGTGAGCGTTTAATTCCCATCACATATATTTATTAGTATATGTGGGTAGTTTTCTCTCTTTATTATGAGAATTGATATCAGAACCTAACAATTATTGATCTTATAATTGTACCCCCTTAAAAAAAAAAATTAAAAGTAATTGTTTGAACGCAAGATATCAACTTAAAATTCTATTAAATAATTCATATTTATTCTTTCTATATATTACTACATAACTTTCCGTATTTTTTAAAAATTAAATATAATTTTTTTGTGTACTTTTTTTAAGAGTATAATTACAAGATTAACATCTATCGGGACCTGCCTAGATCCATCATTAAACGCGCAGTTCAGATATCTACTCCCATAACAGGAAATATCTATTCTCACAATAAGAAGAGAAAACTACTCACACTCATATTGGTAAATACGCATGGTGGGACTTGAACCCTCACTATTAATATAGGAGGAAGATGCATAACCACTTGAACTATGAGTGGTTGTACATCTTTTTAATTATTTAAAATGTGTCCTCAGGTCACGTGTAATATTTTTCATGTTAAAAAGTATTTTTAAAACACAATCTAATTAATTCACTCCTTAATATTTATTCAATGTAAAAACTGTCATCGGATTAGATTCCCCAACTAGTTTTTAATAATTAATTAATTAATTTTTCAATCCTTCAGTTTCAATACCTAGTAACTTAACTGATCTTTTTTAATCCGGATTAATTTAATAACGTTTATTATCGTACTTTGTATTGTTTGACTATTTTAGTTTTAATTAATTACTTAAGAGTAAATAATAATTAGACATGAGGCTTGTTCATCTATAAGTGTAAGTGGAATCAACTTTTAGTTTATTGATAAAGATCTCTTCTACCGTTAGTCAAACTCCATTCAATTTAACGGTCAATCATATTTAACAGTTAAAAAGATCAAAATACTCTAAAATAATTATAAAATTACTAATATTTATTAAATAAAAAAACTGTAAAAAACAGTTAAAAATATGAGATGGATGATGAAGATTTCAACATTTTTTTTTAGTTTTTTTTTATCTAATGAATATTAGTAATTATGTATATTATTTGGAGGTGTTTTGGTCTTTTTAACAGTCAAATATGATCAACCATTAAATTGAATGGAATTTGACTAATGGCAGGGGAGGTTTTTGCTAATAAATCTAAAAGTTGATTTCACTTGTAGATTAGCATATCTTAAAGGGTTTAGGTGTTTTTCGCTCGTTAATTAATTATTAACTAAAAAGAGTTTGCCCATCTCCTTGTTATGTATGGGAGTATTGGTCTCCTAATTATAGGAGTAAATATTTATACCGTATATGCATTAATCAATCTCGACTCTCCTTGTTATATGGGAGTAGATATATATATTTACCGGTATATGTGAAGAGGTTTGTACTCATTGTAATACACCCTGACCCGACTCGTCTGGATCGACCCAGGAAGCGCTACCGGTTTCAAAACTTTTCTTAACTTACTTTATAATTTGAAAACCATTGAAAATCAAATAAATTATATCTTAGTGAGCCCATCCAAAACTGTTTGAAAAATTTTGCCAGAGTTTTCTCTGTTTTTCTGATTTTCCAAAAATTCTGTTTACATCAAAAACTCAAACAATATATTTTCAACACTTCAAAATTTCTTTCTCAATTAAATGCGCACTCTACCATATAGTGCGACTTACCAAACATTTTCAAATAAAACAATTCATAATTAATAGTTACAAACTTTTGAAAAAGAAAACATAAACCATACAATTATTTACAAACAAGTATATAACACTTTTACAAATTTCTGTATATGCATGCGTAAATGAATATATTATACAAAACTTATATTAACTACCCAAAAGTATGGTGACTCTGATCCTCAGTCTCCAGCTACTTCTTCAATCTTTTTCTACGCTGGTATCTTTATTACCTACGCGTGATAAAATCAACGCGTTAAGCAATAATGCTTAATGGGTGTACACTAAACTTATATATATCGAAATCACAAATAAATTTCTAAATAAAAATGTAATCATGCTATAATATAAAAACATATCATTATTTAACTCAATTCATAAAATAAATTGTAACACCCCCCAACCCGACCCGGCCGGACCGACCCGGGGAGCGCTACCGGTTTTCAGAACTTTCAAAATCAGTTTTATACGTTTCAAAAATTCATTGTGAGCCCAATTAATAAATAAACTTTTTACGAAAATCCGGCAGAGTACCGTTTGTTTTTCGGACTTCCCAAAACCTGCTTTTACACAAATCAAATCACATTACATTTTCACAAACACTTCTATAACAATTTCAATCAGTTGCCCACTCTGCCGTTTAGTGCGACTTTCACAGATAGTTTATAAAATAAAATAAATCGAACTTAAACATTTACAATCATTTTGATAATAAAAATACAGAAATCATAAACTAGTTAATTACAAAACATTTTACAAAACATATTTACAAATTCCCTGTATATGCATGCTTCCAGATTATATATACACAAAACAAAAATATAGCTACCCAACTGTACAAATCCTGTGACTCGGTCTGCAACTCTTTCTTCCTTCAGTCTTTAACTTCGTCCGGATTCCTGGTACCTACGCGTTAGAAACAAACTAACGCGCTAAGCATAATGCTTAGTGGGTGTACTATAAACTCAATTAAATAAATCACAATATAAATATCTTTTAAACCACAATATATATATATAATTTATTTCGAATCCATTTCAAAATCAAATAAATTTAAAAATCAGAGCATTAAACAAATTCAATCACTTTAATTTCAATAATGCGGTCAGCAATGAATACTATCAATAAAATCATTCGGTTCACTTTTCAATTTCCAATCAATTCTGGCCCGCTAGAATAATAAACATATACGAACTGGAATATGGGTCAAGCTCCCAACCCCCAGAACGAATTCTGAGGAGGTACGTGTCTCCCAACTCTAGGACCGTGGGTACGGAACCTAGAGAGATACATAACTCCCTATCCCAGGAACGAATCCTTGGGAAGGTACATTAACTCCCAACCCCCAGGACGAATCCTGAGGAGGTACGTATCTCCCAGCCTCTGGACGAATCCAAGAGGAGGTACATCAGTATCATCAATATCAATCAATCAGTAGCGGCGCAGTACTGCTCAGTAAAACCCAGCTGGTATACCAACCTCCTATATCCATTTCTATGTCTACGTATCCTAGGGCCGTTTCCGATAAACCAAATTCACAATAATTGTCGCAATAGTTACTCAATATCAATAATCACTCAATAATCATATAAGTCACGTAATAAACTTCAAGAAATATGAACAATAGTAATATACAAGTCTGAATCAACTATTTAAAACGAAATCGGAATATTCGAACCACCAACAAATGCGATCTAATATAAAATCTTTCCATAATCAACCAAAAGTATATCAATCATAAAGTTTTACACAAAAAGTAAGCACTTTTCATACGAAACTCGAAATCGAAAATTTTTCACGAAATCGAAAACATAAACGAAAACGAAAACAAAAACAACGAAAACGAAACAATAACGATGACTTTTCGTAACGATTCCGAAAGCAAACGTACACCTACCTCGGTACCGTTTTTCGTTCGAGAAATCGCGGTTCCACGATCTCTTTTTCCTTTCCTTTCCTTTTCTCTTCACCTACACCTTTCTTTCTCTTCTCTTTCCTTCTTCTTTTTCCTCTTCTTCTTCTTTCTTCTTCTCTCTCTCCTCTCTTTTCTCTCCTTTTCTCTCTTTTTCTCGGCTCTTTCTCTCTTTTTCTCACGCTGTTCTGTTTGCTGTGTGTTTTTCTCGCTTCTGCGAGAAGCTTCTTCTTTTTTTTATATTTTTTTCTCTACCGCGACCGCCGTCGCGACCTGTGGTCGCGCCACCAGGTCGCGATGCTCACTGGAGTGCGCGCACCGCCTTCCTCGCGAGCGTGCCTTGGTCGCGCGAGTGGTCGCGCTGCTCTCTGCCCGATTTTAAAAATTTCATCGCGAGCAGTCCATCGCGACCTGTGGTCGCGGTGGCTGGTCGCGATGCTCACTGCCAGGTTTTGCCATTTTCATCGCGAGCAAGCTATCGCGACCTGTGGTCGCGGTGACCAGGTCGCGATGCTCTCTGCCCAAAATTGCATTTTTCACCGCGTGCGAGCCATCGCGACCTCTGGTCGCGGTGACCAGGTCGCGATGCTCTCTGGTCCAGTTTTCCAATTTTTCATTTTTCACTATCCAATTTTTCATTTTTCACTATTCAATTTTACATTTAATTACATTTACACCCCCTCAAATAGTAAAATTCATTTTCACATATTTCACATATATAAAAAATTTATTACCCGAAATCCGGGATGTTACATAAATCATATAAAATCAAATTTTAAAACTCATTTATAAATTCACGAAATCGCTTTTCAAAGAACATTATATTCAAACATATTAGTATGCAAAGCAATAAATAAATTATTATAAGAAATCAATTTTGTAAATTCGCTTATACCTATTTCATTCAAATTCATTTCAATCCTAGCCCTTTGGTATACTCAACATAATTTTAGGACTGGAATATGGGTCGTTCAACCTCTCAATGGCTGTCTGTCGAACATAACTCCCAACCCTAGGACCGGCAGTTAAGCCTGCTCCATTCAAGGGTGGTACATATAACTCCTTACCCTAGGACCGAGTGTTCAGTATCTTTAGGGAGATACATAACTCCATACCCCAGGACGAATCCTTAGGGAGGTATATAATATCAGGATCATAACTTCCAACCCCAGGACGAATCCTTAGGGAGGTACATAATATCAATATCAATATCAATATCGGTGCAGTACTGCTAAAATAACTCAGCTGGTATACCAACCTCCTATATCCGTTTACTATGTCCAAGTATCCTTGGGCCGTTTCCATTCCTTTTCACGAATCATAAAATTCATATCAAAATATTCCATTTCTTTCGAAATCAACAACTGTAACTCTCAAATCTGAATTAAGCTCAACAATATAATTTCCAAACAAGATTTGTAATTCAAACAAGATTTCCAAACAATTTATTCTAATATAATCGTTATAAATCGAAAAGCGAATTAACTCAAAACATTCAAATAAAGAACTATATAAACATATATCCATCAAAATATTCAAGAATCTCAGTTTCAAATCAAAACACAAAAATAAAATCCCAGAGTTTTTCAAAAACGAGTGTACACCAACCTGAATACCCTTTTTACGACTTTTCTCTTCTGGGTTTTCCCTTTTTCCTTCTCTTTTCCCCTTTTCTCTTTCTTTCTTCCTCTCTCCTCTTTTCTTTCTCTTTCTTCTTCTTCTTCTCTTCTTCTTCTTCTTCCCTTCTTCTTCTTCTTCTTCTTCTTCTTCTTCTTCTTCTTCTTCTTCTTCTTCTTCTTCTTCTTCTTCTTCTTCTTCTTCTTATTCTTTCTTTCTCTTCCTTTCTCTCTCTTCTTCTTTTTCTTTTTCTTTCTTTCTTTCTTTCTCCCGGTCTCTCTCCTTCCCTTTTTCTCTCTTGCTTTTTCGTGAAGTTTCTCACCGCCTCTTATTTTTTTTTTATAAAAATTCGGTCATCGCGACCGCGCCTCGCGATCTGTGGTTGCGCCACCTGGTTGCGTTGCTCATTGGAGTGATTTCACCACTTTTATCGCAATCAACCATCGCGGTGTCTAGTCGCGATGTTGGTAGCGTTGCTCACTGCCCAAAATCAACATTTTCACCGCGAGCTGTGGTCGTGGTGCTCACTGCCTAAAATCACCATTTTCACCGCGAGCTGCTCATCGCTATCTTTGGTCGCGGTACTCACTGTCAACATTTTCCTTTTCTTTTATGCATTCTTTCTGGACCGCTCCATCCCTCCAATCATAAATATTATATTCACATACTCAAAATTAATTTCATCATACTTTTCATATTTATTTGAAATTAGGGATGTTACACTCATTACATAAGAGTAAATGTCTTTCAACAATATGAGAGCATATATTTAAAACCGCATATTTAGTAGTTAATCTCGGCTGTCTCTATTATGTGAGAGTAGGAGAAAATATTGGGTGCACCCAGTGCACCAATCAGCATGTGCACATAGCCACCCATGTATTGACATATAACGAAATAAATATTAAAAAATGTTTATTTGGCAGTTTTTTTTTTCTTTCCCTTGGACATTTATTTTCTTTCTCCTTCATTAATATATTTTTATAATATTTATTTTGCTACTTGTCACTACTTGAGTGGCTTGGTGCACCCAATAATTGGTGCACCAAGTGCATCCAAGATTTTTTCGTGAGAGTAAATATCTAACATATACATATAATGATTAATCTCGATAAGTTACGGTAAGGTAGACCTCTAACTAATACGTTGGATGTTAGCTTAAAGGCAAAAAAAAAAAAGTGATTAATTAATTAACTAAGGGGAAATTGCACAAACAACCCTGATGATTGTAAATATTGCACTTGCTGGCAACTTATGCTTTTATTACACAAATATTTCCTGAAAAAAGTTGACCAAACATTTGATTAACCTTAACTTTAAGGTTAAGTTATTGTAATAAGAACAAAATTATCTTTTTTTATTAAACTATTAAAATAATTAGAAAATAAAAAAAATAAAAAAAAAATTAACTCCAGATCTTTATGTTCATCTTTTTGCTTGGGTCCAGATTTTTTTTCCATTGGACTTCTTCTTCTACTTCTTCTTTTTCTTCGAATTTTTTATCCACCAAACAAATTTTTTTCATTTCTTCTTTTTCTTCCTCTTCCTCTTCCTATTCCTCTTTTTCTTCTTCCTCCTCTTTCTCTTCATTTTCCCTTTCTTCTTCTTCTTCTTCTTCTTCTTCTTCCTCTTCTTCTTCTTACTCTTATTCTTATTCTCCCTCCTCTTCTTCTTCTTCCTCTTATTCTTCTTCTTTCTCTTCCTTTTTCTTTTCCTCTTCTTCTTTCTTTTCTTCTTCTTCCTCTTTCTCTTCTTTCTTTTCTTTTCCTTCTCCTTCTTTTTCTCCTTCTCTTTCTCATTCTCCTTCTTCTTATTCTTCTCCTTCTTATTCTCCTTCTTCTTCTACTTCTCATTCTTCTTCTTTTACTACTTATTTTATTTATTCTTCTTCTCCTTCTTCTTTTTTTGAACCGCCGGTTCCGGTTCAAAACTGGTTAGGAACTGGCTAACCGAAACCGGAACCCCCCGTTCCAGTTCCGGTTAGCCATAAAATGAAACCGGAACCGCCGGTTCAAGAATCAATAAGAACCGGAATCGACGGTTCCGCCGGTTCCGATTCTAATTTTTTTTTAAAAAAATTAAATATAGATCCCAACACTGTTGGGCCACATAAAATAATTTAAAAATAAATATGAGTATATGGCTCAATACTATTATTGGGCCACATACCGCTTTATCATATCTCACTTTATTTTTCTTTTGTAGCCTAGCTTTTATAAACACTCAATTTTCTACACTACCCTTTTTTTTTCAATGTGGAACTACTTACTAGGGTACTTATCTTTTATATATACTTCATCTCCTACACCCCTCTTTTACTTTCAATGTGGGACTAATGCACATAATTTTTAACTATATTCTCAAATCCCAGATTGAAAGTGTACAAGATTTGAGCTATCTTTGCTTATATATATACATAACAATTTTTCTAAATCTCACATTGAAAGTGAATGTGTTTTGAAACTACCTTTACTTATATATATACACACTTCTAAAATTTTTATTCTCCATCCAAAATGATCAAAGCCATATTACCTTCGGTTTATTCAATTTTAAAATTTTTCCAATTTGTGTATTTTTATTTAAAAAAAATCTTAATTTTTTTTTAAAAAAAGGGGGCCGGAGTTTCGATTCCCGAAACCGGAGGAGGAACCGAAACCGCTGTTTCTCCGGTTCCAGAATCAGAACTGTGACCCTAAGGTCCCGGTTCCGGTCCCCCTCTGGTTCCCCTTCTAGGGGACCAGAACTGATAGTTCCAGAACCGGAACCGTCGGTTCCAAAACTGCAGGTTCCGAAACTACAGCCACCCCTATCATTCTCATTCTTATTCTCATTCTCCTTCTTTTTCTCATTCTTCTCATTCTTATTCTTCTTATTCTTCTTCCAATTTTTTTCCACCAAACAAATTTTTTCCATTTCTTCTTCTTCTTCGTGTACGTTTGGAAGAGCTTTTCTACTGGCCAAAAGAGCTTTTTTTAATCTCAAAAGCTCTTTCTAATTTTTCTTTGTGTCGTTTGGTTGCCACTTCTGTATAACTTTTTGACGATTAAAAAAGCTGTTTTATGTCTATACGAAGAACCTCAAATTTTAGGTTTTTCCAAATAGATCTTTTTAAACTTTTAAAAACACAAAAATATATAATATAAATATATTATATTTTATTAATTTTACAGTGTCCTTTTAACTTAAAATATGCCATTTTTTTGTAATCCTATTATTTCAAAGAGTTTTTTTAATTGACAACCAAACGACCAGCAGTTTTTCCTTAAAAGCTCTACACGTAAAAGCTCTATTTCTAAAAGATCTACTTTTAAAAGCTCTACTCGGAGAAGTTATTCCAAACGGACCATTCTTCTTCTTCCAATTTTTTTTCACCAAACAAAATTTTTCCATTTCCAGTTTTTTTTCCATTTTAAAATTTTTAATTGATTTTTTTCCAATTCTAGATTACCACCCAATCTTCCAATCTTTTTTCCACCAAACAAATTTTTTCCATTTCCAGATTTTTGTTTTCCATTTTTTATTTTTTAATTGATTTTTTTTTCTTCAAATTTTCTTCAAATTAATTTTCATCAACCCCAATCACTAAATCTGTAAAAAAAATTTCAATTTTGTTTTTAATCAATCACTCACAAAAATTCCAGATTGTTCATCATCTTTTTCATCTGCAAAGTATCACCAGAATACAAAACAAAAAAGGGAAAAAGAAAAAGAAAAAAAGATGAACACTGGTTTTTGGGTGAAATGGTAAACTGGTATTTTTAAATTTCAATCAACTATTAAATTGAAGTAAAAAGTATGAGACATTTTGATCTGATCATGTAGCTTCTTTTTTTTTTTTTCGGTTCTTTAAGAAAATGAAAATAGTGTTAGTCTTTTAAGAGAGAGAGAGAGAGAGAGAGAGAGAATGGTAGTGGATGTGGAAGAATCGATAGAAAGAATCTCAGCAATTTTTGTTCTTAAAGGATAATAAATTATTAAATAAGATAGTAAGGGTAGAATGGTCTTTTTGCTCAAAACATTAAAATTAAAGTTAGTCAAACATTTAGTCAACTTTTTTTAGGGGATATTTGTATAATAAAAATATAAGTTGACAGCGAGTGTAATACTTGTAAACATCAGGGTTGTTTGTGCAATTATCCCATTAACTAATTAATGAATAAGAATTAAAAAAATTTCAAACTCATTGTTTGACTAGTTGTCATTTGACTCCGTGGAAGCCGTACAAAATTGACAAACGGTCAAAAAAATACAAAAAATAAAATGCAGTTAACATGATCCCTAAACAAAGGATACAGCCAATATTGCCGCAGTTAATTAAGCTTCAATCGTGGTTAATTAAATATTATTTGCTTTTTTATTTTATTTTAATACTTTTTTTTAAAGAGAATAATTCTTTTGATTAAGAGAGTTGAGATTGGATAATCTATGTAGAGATTTACAGTGTGTGAAATGATAGTGATAGATTAAAATAAAATAAAATTAAGATACTGATTAAGACGAGATGCGGACACGTGGATGATTAGAGTTACACAATTAATTAATTAATTATATAATTTTGTGTTACATTTTTATGAATAATTTATAATTAAGCCAATTGGATACTTTCTTCCTTACTTGGCAAAAAAAGGAAAAAAAAATCAATTTTTATTTATTATATTAGTCATGGCCACGGTTCCAAAACCGATGGTTTCGGTTTTGGAACCGTCGATTCCGGTTCCATTTTTGGCCTAACCAAAACCGAGACCGTGGAGATCCTGATCCCGGTTCCGATTAGAATCGGAGGAGGAATCTCGGTTCCGGTTCCTCCTCCGGTTTTATGGAACCGTTAGTGGAACCGCCAATTGCATAACCGGAACCGGCCCCATCAATTAAAAAAAAATTTTGAATTTTTTTTAAATTAAAAAATTAAAATAAATTAATAAAAAGTTGAAAAAATTAAACTAATAAATAAACCAAAGATAATAAATCATCGTGGATGGAGAATAAGAACTTTAGAAGTGTGTACATATATATATATACAAAAGTAGTTTCAAAATATATTCACTTTCAATGTGGGATTGGTTATATATATAGATAAGTAAAGATGGTTCAAGTCTTGTGCACTTTTAATGTGGGATTTGAGAATATAGTTAAAAATGGTCTACATTAGTCCCCCATTGAAAGTAAAAGATGAGTGTAGGAGATAAAATTTTATATAAAATGGTAGTAAGTAGTCCCATATTGAAAAGAAAATTGTAGTGTAGGAGATGGTTGAGTGCTTATAAGTAGTCCCATATTGAAAAAAAAAATGGTAGTATAGAAAGTTGAGTGCTTATAAAAAGAATGAATATTTGTTGGGATATGACTAAAGCGGTATGTGGCCCGACAATAGTATTTGGTCATTTACTCATGTTTATTTTTAAATTATTTTATATGGCCCAACAGTGTTGGGATATATATATATATATATATATATATATATTTAAAATACAAAATAAAAAAAAACGGTTAGAACCAGAACCGAACGGCTCCTTGAACCGGCAGTTCCTAACCGACGGTTCCGACTGTGGCCATTACTAATTATATATACTTTAAAGTTTAAACCAACCAAGATAAAAATAAAATAACAAAATCTTATTATTAGAAACCAATTACCGTGTGTTTACGATGACTTTTCAAGTAAAGTTTATGAGAATAGATCTTTTTTCTTTTTTTTCTGAATAAGGAGATATAACATATGCCAAAAGAGACTAACTACATATTAGGACTAGAGTCATAAGCAAGAAGACTCCCAGTACATGGAGGATAATCCTCCATCCAAACAATATGATAATTTATAGAAAGAGCAAGCTTAACTAAATAATGAGTCATTCTATTGGTTGTTCTATAAAGATGCGAGAACGAGAAGATGAATGATCGATCTTGAAGGAAAGAACGAATCTCCTTAATTAAAAATCCAATTTCACTAAGAAACAAAATTGAAACCAGCATCAGAAGCCACATGGAGGCCAAAGAGCACAACCATGGTCTTAACAATTTCAGGAGAAAAAACCCCTACTAAAGACTTCACACCAGAGAGCATAACACGACCTTTCCAATTCGGAACAATAATGCCCAAACTAACAGTAATTCTAGCAGCATCCGTGTTGATCTTCAAATACCCCTTATCAAGTGGGATCCACCAAACAAATCGGAGAGCAGAGGCAGAAGGCTGGAACTGGGCAGCCGACTGAAAATGTGAGAGGAATGATTTAAATTAAAGATGCACCTCTTCATCTTTACCATACTGATTGCCATGCAAAAGAGATTTTCTTCTAAACCAAACTCTCCATAACACAATCACCAGCTCCTAAAATCTTCAAGTCGCAGTATCTTTTTATAAAAAATCAACACATCTATTAAACAAAGATTATCATCCCAGCTGCAGCCTTTCAAAGGCTTACACGACTTTCAGATTTGACGGAGAGAATGGCAACCAAGAAGGGTGTGGACTGTAGTTTTCGGTCGATGAGAACAAAGAGGACAACTAACATCCACCAGAACTCTTCAACCAACAAGATTAACAAAAGTTGGTAACCAATTGTTAATCTTTTAACCGAAAAAGGCAAGCTAATATGCACTTTTAACCGAAAAAGGCACCATATTTTTCAAGATTCCAAATTAATCGATCAAGAGTAAACCTAGAGGATAAAGACAAGTTGAGAATAGTTGTGGCATCATACTCATCAAAATTATTATGAATTAACGACACATTCCAACCACCATCCCCAGGTTTCAAATCACAAACCTTTGAGGAAATAGGTAGCAGAGAAGGAGACATGATCTGAGAAGAAGGGAACCGAGGAAGCCAAGAATCTTGATAAATTGAAATCGAAGAGCCATTCTCTACCCTCTACCTTAGACCCTTCACAAGCAGCTCTTTGCCCCAAAGGATTCCACATCAGTCCATAGAAGCACATGAAGAAATACTGGCCTGTAATCAAGTGCCATCCGAGAAATAAAAGTGTTTTAAGACCCGAGCAACGAGTGAGTGTGAGTCCGGTTCTTGGATAATACGCTACCCTTGCTTAGCCAAAAGTTCTTGGTTGAAATTCTAAAGATTCCGAAAACCTAACCTCCCCGCCTTCTTAGTCGCACAAAGAACTTGCCAAGAGCACCAAGGAATTCATTTTTTATTATGGCCACCCCCCACCAAATACGAACACTAAGGCGATGGAGCTCATTAATAGTGCATTAAGGCAGACAAAATAGCTGCATGGTTTATGTAACACCCCCTGATCTGATCCGTCTGGATCAATCCAGGGAGCGTTACCGGTTTTTAAAACTTTACTTAATTCACTTTATAAATGACAAACCAGTGAAAATAATATAAATTGGATTTTAAAAATGTGTTTCTAGTGAGCCCATCAAATTTTATTTTCAAAAATTTCGGCAGAGTTTCCTCCGTTTTCTGATTTCCCAAAACCTGTTTTCAATAAAACAAATATAATACAATATAATTCCAACACTTCTATATCCAAATTTTCAAATCAACGCGTACTCTGCCGTTTAGTGCGACTTCCAAACAGTTTCAGATAAAACATATATATAATTAATATTTACAAACATTTGAAAAGAAATATAAATCATAAAACACTTATTTACAAAACAAATATGTACATGTCGAATTACAGATTTCTGTATATGCATGCTTAACTAAATACAATATACAATTAAAATTCAGTTGTAACTACTCAAAAGAATTGTGACTCTGGACCTTTAATCTGCTGCTACTTCCTCTCTATCCTTTGTTTCCCTCTGTGTCTCTGATATCTACGCGCGATAAAATCAACGCGCTAAGCATATAGCTTAGTAGGTGTACACTAAACTCAATTGTCAAAATCATAAATAATTTTGCATAATAAAATATCACCATATTATCATATATAAATCATTTACAGAAATAAAACTGATAAAATCAATTCAATATAAACCACCCAATATAATTAATAATCCATGCAAAACCAAATCATCAATTCTTTTATAGTTATTTCTTTGCAAATCATTCTCAATTCTGACCCTCTAGAATACTCAACATAATTTCAGGACTGGAATACGGGTCTAATCTCTGTAATATCGGTGTGACGTCCGGGGTTGCCCCACTACAACAGTCACTAGTATCGGTGTGATCGTCCAAGATTGCCACGCTACAACAATCACTAGTATCAGTGTGACGTCCGGAATTGCCCCTCTACAACAGTCATTGATCTCAATGTGACGTCCGGGATTGCCCCGCTACAACAGTCACAAGTAATAACGGTGCAGTACAACAGTAATAACCCAGCTGGTATACCAACCTCCTATATCCATTTCCTATGTCCAAGTATCCTAGGGCCGTTTTCATCATATCATATATTCAATTTGTTTTATTTTCATTTCAAACTAATTCATAATCATTTTCAAAACATTGTTCATATAATGATTAATTCAAAAACTCACTTTATAAACGAAATTCGATTATATTAGAATGTTCTAAAAATTAAAATCATATAAACACATATATAATAACGTAATTCACAATTATTGTTACCAAAATCATTTTCAACAAAATTCTCAAATGAAATAAACTCCATACAAATCGATATTAATATTACCCAAAATCATTATTTCCATCAATTATCAATTTCAACGAATCCAAAATCATAATTGCATATATTTTATCAAACAGAAATCCTCTCAATTATTCTAAAATCAATATTTATCAACATTTATAAAACAAGATATTCAAAAAACATCTCAATAATAGAAAACAGAACGTAATAATACTATAGATCATAAATCAAACTCATTAAACTTAATATACTCGAAATTCTGTAATTCAAATTCAATCAAATCAATTTGAATCTGAAAACTAAACTCAAAATAGCAGTGTACACCAACCTGGATACCAGTTTTTACGAACTTTTCTTTATGGATTTCTTTTTCCTTTCTCTTTCCCTTTTCTCTTTTCTTTTCCTTTTCTTTCTCCTTCCTTTCTTCTTCCTTTCTTCTTCTTCCTTTTCTCTTCTTCTTCTTCTTCCTTTTCTCTTTCTTCTTTCTCTTTTTTTTTTGTCCTCTCTCTTTTCTTTCTCTCCCCGGTCTCTCTCTTCTATTTCTCTTTTCTTCTCTTCTTTCTGCCATTTCCACTGCTTCTTATTATTTTTTTTTTATAAAATTTTGGTCGTCGCGACCATCATCGCGACCTGTGGTCGCGTTGCTCACTAGAACCATTCCACCGCCTTCATCACGATCACCCATCGCGGTACCATGGTCGCGCTGGTGGTCGCGTTGCTCACTGCCAGAATTTGACATTTTTACCGCGAGCTAGTCAGTGCAATCTGTGGTCGCGATGACTGGTCGCGGTGCTCATTGCCAAAAATCACCATTTTTCATCACGAGCGACTCATCGCGATCTCTGGTCGCGATACTCACTGCCAAGAAATTTCATTTTTCACCGCGAGCAGCTCATCGCGATCTGTGGTCGCGGTACTCCCTGTCCACTTTTTCCTTCACTTCATGCAATCTTTCTGGACCACTTCCTCTGGTCCACCTGGAAACCATAAAAATATTTAATTACGTTTTACACCCCTCAACTCACAAATTATGATATCCACATACTCAAAATGACTTATTCGAAATTAGGGATGTTACAGTTTCAGCTAGAATAGTATTATATGTAAGATTTCACCATAAATGGCCACGTCATCGCCAACTGCCAGCATGGCTCCAAGAGAGAAACTATAAGTACGTGCCCCATTGGGACCGATCCGATGGCCCCAGAGGAAAAGAGGTCTCGGCGACTGCCTACCGGAGACGGCGAAGACCTCGTAAGTACCACGAGCTTCTCGGAAACCATCGCCAACACGCACAAGACCCGACAACCCAAGACAAGTTGAAAAGAGAGATCGGGCCTGTCAGGAGCAATGCTGACACACTACGACACAGCAGTCTGATCACTGGAAAGCGGAAGGCTTGAGCGCAGAGGGCAGCAGACGCAATAAATGCGATGACAGGTGCAGGTTACCATTCAATAAAGCAAAAACCCTCTGGCGTTAGAAGCAGTCTGATGAAGAGACGAATGTTACACGTTTAACGAAACATCTCTCTGCTTACCTCTTGAAACGACATCTGCAACATCTGCATATACCCGTAATAGAGGTCAACGAGAAGGAGAGACTGTAACTATAAATACAAGTATTTATGAGAACTAAGACACGCTGTAACACCCCCTGACCCGACCCATCTGGATCGACCCATGGAGCGCTACCAGGTTTTCAAAACTTTTATTGACTCACTTGTAATCTAAAAACCATCGAAAAATCAAATAATTTATATTTTAAAATGTTTTTCTATTGAGCCCATCAAAAATTATTTTGAAAAATTTTGGCAGAGTTTCCTCTATTTTTCTGATTTTCCAAAAATCCTGTTTCCAATAAGAACTCAAATAACATAAATATCAACACTTCAAATTCATTTATCAATCAATTGCGCACCCTGCCGTATAGTGCGACTTTCCAAACATTTTCATATAAAACAATTCATAATTTAATATTTACAAACCTTTGAAAACAAAACATAAACCATGAAACAATTATTTACAAAACATAAATATATCACATTTACAAACTTCTGTATATGCATGCTTAACTAAATATAGTATACAAAAGTATTAACTACCCAAAGATATCGTGACTCTGAATCTTCAATCTGTAGCTACCTCCTCTCTACTCTTTTTCTCCATCGGTATCCCTATTACCTACGCGTGATAAAATCAACGTGCTAAGCATATAGTTTAGTGGGTGTACACTAAACTCATTTATCAAAATCATTAAATAAATTTAAACATAAAATATAAACAAGATATAATATAAGAACAAATTTCTATTTAACTCAATTTATAAATTAAACCATACAAAATCAATTTTTGAAATTTGTTTATAAACAATTTATCCAATTTCATTTCAATCCTAGCCCTTTGGTATACTCAACATAATTTCAGGACTGGAATATGGGTCTAATCTCTGTAATTTCGGTGTGACGTCCGGGGTTGCCCCGCTATAACAGTCACTAGTATCGGTGTGATTATTCGAGATTGCCCCGCTACAACAATCACTGGTATCAGTGTGACGTCCGGGATTGCCCCGCTACAACAGTCACTAGTAATAACGGTGCAGTACTGCTGAAATAACCCAGCTGGTATACCAACCTTCTATATTCATTTTCTATGTCCAAGTATCTTAGGGCCATTTCCAATACACAATAATCAGAATTTTCATATCCAACTAATTCATTCATTTCGAATCCATAGTTTTAATTCACAAAGATCCATCAATTTCAACTACAGTAATATTCATAAAATAATATTCGTAAAACCTATTCGAAAATATACGATATCACAAGTCCATAAATTGTTTTTCAAATCAATAATAATAATTTCTCAATTCATTTAATCAAAGATATAGAAATTCAAATCAAATCATATAAAGAAATTCATAAGGTTTTTAGAAGTACGTGTACACCAACCTGGATACCGTTTTTTCGACAGTTTCTTTTCTGGATTTCCTTTTTCCTTTACCCTTTTCTCTTTTTCCCCTCCTCTTCTCCTTCTCTTTCTTCTTCATCTTCTTCTTCTTCTTCTCTTCTTCCTCTTCTATTCTTCTTCTTCTTTCTCTCTTCTTCTTCTTCTTTCTCTCTCTTCTTTTCTCTCTCTTCTTTTTCTTTTTTTTTCTTTCTTTCTTTTTCTTCTCCCGTTCTCTCTTTTTCTCTTTTCTGGTTAGCTTCCTCGTTTAGCTTTCCACCGCCTCCTATTTTTTTTTTAATAAAAATTCAATCATCGCGACCTGTGGTCGCGTTGCTCACTAGAGTGATTTCACCGTTTTCATTGCGATCAACCATCGCGGTAACTGGTCGCGATGTTGGTCGCGTTGCTCACTGCCCGAAATCACCATTTTCACCGCGAGCTGCTCATCGCGATCCCTGGTCGCGGTACTCACTGCCCAGTTTTTCACCCTTCTCTTCGTGCGTTGTTTTTCGACCGTTCAAATTGTTTTTCGACATTTAATTATATTTTCACCCCTCAAATCATAAATATAATATTTACATATTCAAAATTAATTTGACCATACTTTTCATATTTATTTAAAATTAAGGATGTTAAACACGCAATTTTTGAGAGAGAAAGCAACTACCCAGAGAAATACTTAACTTCTTCATTTACTCTTAAGAAAACCTTAAAACTGACTTGATCGTCGGAGGTTGATCGCCGGCAAGAGTCCGGCACCTCTGACCGATAGTTCTCTGTTTTGATAGGTATACAAACCCCAAAGTCTAAGCCGATCGCTCTATAGATCCCGCGAGAACTCGTTTCGTGGGGTAATAGTTGTCTTTTTTACATATCCAGTTCAACGAACCATAAGGTGACCTCACGTGGCTTCGTTGACTTGCATTGACCGTAGAATCCATTTTTTACTGTCAACAATTTGGCGCTAGAAGGAGGGCTGAGTGTTATACTCCTACGAGGAAAACCTTGACATGGATCCAGTAAATCCAGGGAAGGAACACAGTCCCCAACAAATGTCGCCTCCGAAGAACCCGTTATCTCCGATAAGGCAAACACCCCTCGGGTTCGTGATACCCGACTGCATGCCCACGGTATCCCAACCTCCTTCAATAACCCGACCTACGGAGATATCTACTCGAGACGCGGACCAGGCCGGATACCACCCCCAAAAGTTTATGGAGAATGTGGGAAGCAGGCTCACCCCCCCCCCTGGAGAAAAGTATGTAAGAAGCACCGGGCTTGGCAAGGAAGTCACCAAGTCTAAGGGGAAAGAACCTCTACCGCTCCCAGAACCTTTCAAAAATTAGTCGCCTTCCCAGAGCACTGGTAGCTCGCAGATAAAATAGAGGTAACCTTGGTGAGAAGGGAGGACTCATCGAGAAAGCAAGAGGAAGTGCGCTCCCGCCAAAAAGTCGAAGATGACGAAACAAGAGCGACGCCAGCATTGCAGTAGCGAATTCAACCAAAGCCCAACAATTTTCGCCGGAAGTTACCAAACAAGCACCGACGGGGAATCGATAAACGAAAGGAAGTCCATGCTGAGAGAAATCCGACAACTGAAAGAAGGACTCGAGCGAGTTCAAAGGAGAGGACCCCTACCCAAGAGCTCAAACCCCTGCTTCGAGGCGACGACGAGCAAATTCACTGACAAAGTGCTAGTAAAGAAGTTCTCGAGAAACTTCAAAATGCCCAGCATAAATGAGTACAAAGAAGACAGAGACCCAGTCGAGCACATATCCCGTTTCACTACTCTTATGGGCACCCAAACCAGAGATGACAGATTGCTATTCCAGGCCTTCCCAATCACTTTCGGAGATCTCGCAAGAAGCTGGTTCCGACAATTCCCCTTTCGCAGCATCGACAATTTCGAGCAGTTTAGCAGAGCATTCTCCCAACAGTTTATGGGAAGCGTACAAAGAAAGAAATCCCTATCTCACTTGTCTTCAGTCAAGCAAGGAAGAGGAGAGTCCATCAGAGCATATTGGTCCCGCTTCAACCGAGAAGATGTCCAAGTAGAAGATTTTAACGATGCAGCTGCAATAAACAGATTCACGAATGGGCTACAAAATGGGGCGTTTTCTTTCCAACTAAGGAAACAACGGCCAAAAACCTACCCGGAGATGGTAGAGGTAGCAGTCGACTATGCTCGCGCCGAGGAAGAGGAAATAGCTCAAGGCCGCCATCTAGTACACGGTGGCGTACGACCCAACGAACCCGATCGTTCAAGAACCCATCCTAACAAAGGGGACAATGATCGCTTTAAAGGAAGAGGACTCCGAGAGTATAGCCGAGAAGTCAGAAACAGACTGCGAGAAGTCAATAGGGCGGAAGGGAGATTCGACCGATACACTCCCCTAACGCGGGGATAGGAAGAGATATTATCAATCGCTCAAAGCAACGGAATCGTTACTTGGCCGGGAAAGATGACCTCGGCACCCCAAAAGTGAGATAAAGATAAGTACTGCCGTTTTCACCGCGACCACGGACATGACACTTCTAAGTGCTTCCAACTTAAGGATCACATTGAAAATCTAATTCGAGATAGACACCTGAAAGAGTTCGTGGTAAGGAGGGATGACGACAACGCCCAACGCCCGGCGAGAAGAACTTTCGACAAAAAACCAGAACATCCAAGGGGAGCGGAGCGACAAAATAACCCTTGAAGCCCCAAGAGGTCGAGTGAACTGTCCAAAAGCCCAAAAGTTAGCCCTATCAACACAATACATGGTGGTCCGGGAACCGGTGACAACAATAGGGAACGAAAATCGGAGATCCGAGAAGTCTCCAATCGTAGTAAACCTTCGGAAATACACTTAATACAGGGGGACAGCAAAAGACTGCGAGAAGATTGGGACACCATTTCATTCACTCCAAAAGACGGCGCCGGAGTAAACGCGAAACCAAATGACACCATAGTCGTAGAACTTCAAATCGCACACAGGAATGTACGAAGAATCATGATAGATAACAGGAGTTCGGCTGACATCCTCCACCTCTCGGTGTTCGACCAGTTGGGTCTCCAGCGTAAGAACTTGGAACCTTTCAACATCCCCTCCAAGCGTTCGACAGAGCAGAGATCAGACCATGGGGAACAGTGATGCTTCCAGTCAGAATTGGAACTAAACCCTATAGAAAAACTGTACTACTGGAGTTTGTGGTAGTCGACATACCCAATTGGCCCTACAATGCATTACTGGGGAGGCCTTTCCTTAATAAAACAAAAGCGGTGATGGCCACCTACTATCTCAAAGTCAAATTCCCCACTGAAAATGGAATCGGAGAGATAAAAGGTTACCAGGGGACAGCCCGACAAACCAATTTGTCTGCCTTCAAAAACAAAGGAGAAAGGGAAGTCTGCCAAATCACCAAGGATTTGTAGCAATTAAAGATAGTCGGGGAAAAAGAGGACGCGGAAGTCCCTAGAGAATTCGCCCTAGACCCGCAAAAACCCACAGCGCGAGAAAGGAGCGATGAAATAGAACCCACCAAGGACGTTGTTCTCGACCAAGACTTCCCCGAGAAGGTCGTCAAGATAGGGGCGAAGCTGAGTGCCAAGGTCGGAGAAGACCTAGCAAAGCTGCTCCGTGAATTCAAGGATATCTTCGCATGGAGTCATTCCGACATGACGGGAATCAATCCTTCTACCATTTCCCACGGATTAGCTGTACACCGTGATGTGAAGCCAGTGGTCCAAAAGCGGCGGCATTTTAATCCTGAAAGAAACTCCGCCATACGAGAAGAAGTTGAGAAGTTCCTCGCAGTGAGGTCCATCCAAGAATCACGTTACCCATCTTGGATAGCCAATGTGGTCCTAGTCAAGAAAAAGAACAGGAAATGGAGGATGTGAGTGGATTTTACAGATCTGAATAAAGCTTGCCCGAAGGATGGTTTCCCATTCCCAAAAATCGATCAACTAGTAGATGCTACAGCGGGCCACGAACTCCTCAGCTTTATGGACGCATATTCAGGATATAATCAGATCAAGATGCATCCACTTGATGAGGAGAAGACAACCTTCACCATTGATTAGGGTTTGTACTGTTACACAGTAATGTCCTTCGGCCTAAAAAACGTTGGAGCTACCTACCAGAGGCTGGTCAATCAAATGTTCGCAAAACAAATAGGACGAACAATTGAAGTATACGTCGACGATATGTTAACTAAAAGCTTAACTGCCGAAGCACACGCCCATTACCTGCAACAAACATTTGAAGTCCTACGAGAATATGAAATGAAATTGAACCCCGAGAAATGTATTTTCGGCTTGGCCTCAGGGAAGTTTTTAGGTTTCCTAGTTCACCAGAGAGGGATTGAAGCCATCCCAGAAAAGATAGATGCCCTTGTCAAGATGAAGCCCCCCAAAACGCTCAAAGAATTCCAACGCCTCACAGGAGGTCTCACGGCATTAAATCGATTCATCGCGAGATCCACCGACAAGTGCCTTCCTTTCTTCAAAGCAATTAAGAAAGGCAAGGGGGTTGAATGGACTGAGGAATGCAACGAGGCCTTCCATCAATTGAAAAACTATCTTGGAAAGGCCCCTGTGCTGTCGAAACCACTACCAAATGAAACTCTGCATCTCTACCTCTCAGTAACTGATGCTGCGACAAGTTCTGTCCTAATACGAGAAGAAAAAGGGGTACAAAAACCAGTATATTACGTCAGCAAAGCTTTGATCGCCGCCGAGACTGAAACACCCCCTGACCCGACCCGACTGGATCGACCCAGGGAGCGTTACCGGGTTTTCAAAACTTTCTAAATTCTCGTTATTCATTTCAATCCATTTAAAATCATATCACTTTGTAATTTAAAAATATTTTTCTAGTGAGTCCATCAAATAAATTTTCAAACCATTGGAAAACCACATAGTTTATAATTTAAAAACATTTTCGAGTGAGCCCATCAAATCAGTTTTCAAAAATTTCGGCAGAGTTTCCTCTGTTTTTCTAATTTCCAAAACCTGTTTTCAAATCAATCTCAAACCAAATATAATCCACAACACTTCAAATATCATTTCATTCAAATGCGCACTCTGCCGTTTAATGCGACTTTCAAACAGTTTTTAAAATAAAATAATTCATAATCCAATATTTACAAACCTTTAACAACCTTTAAAAATGAAAAACAGAAATCATAAATTTAATTACAAAACACAAATATAAACCACAATTACAAATCTCTGTATATGCATGCAATCTACTCATATTATACAACAATATATTTATATATCTACCCAAATGTAGTGACTCTGGTTCTCTGTCAGCAACTCTCTCTTTAATCTTTGGCCTCTTCAGTATCCTTGTGACCTACGCGTGATAAACATCAACGCGCTAAGCATATAGCTTAGTGGGTGTACACTAAAATAAATTTCAATATCATATAAAACACTAAATCTCAAATTCAGAACGGAACTTCAGAAATTCAGAAATAGATATACATAAAACAACAAATCTTAAATGCGGCATTTCAAAAATAGCTATATATAACAATGAATCAGATTTCAATCTCTAAAACTATATAAAATAAAGTATTTCGAAAGTTTCTGGATTTCATTCGTAGTAACATTTCTTTGTTTTTCTGATTTTCAGTTCTCAATTGGGCCCTTGATACACATAACAGGGTTTACAGGACTGGATTACGGGTTTTACAGTCGGGTTTCCCATCTCATATGAAATGGTATCCGTATAATCTCACAGTCGATTTCCCATTTCACGAGGAAATGGTATCCGTATAATCTTACAGTCGGTTTCCCATTTCACGAGGAAATGGTATCCGTGTTTAATAGTTGGTTTCCCATTTCACGAGGAAATGGTATCCGTATAATCAACAATCAGAGGCATCATAAATCACGGTGCAGTACTGCCATATATTCACCCAATTGACATGTCAATCTCCTATATCCATATATCCCTATACATATATCAGGGCCGTTAAAATATCATAACAAATTAGTTCTTTGGTTTCAGGAATCAACGAATATCAATTTCAATCAAACTCCATAAATAGGAAAACCAAACAATAGTTGTAAACCAGGTTTTGAAAACATACGCTTTTATTCGAGTTTTCCATAATATCAGAATATTGCACAAATAGTCCAACAATATGCAAAAATGAAATACGAGTATATAAACAAATCAATACGAGAATATATAAAATCCATAACTATATTTTCAGACTTACTAAATCAAAACATTTATCGAAAATAAATTCAGAAACATGTGTACACCAACCTGGATACCGTTTTATAGGTTCTACGCCTTTTTCCTTCTGAGTTTTCCTTTTTCCTTTCTTTCTTTTCTTCCTCCTCTTTCCTTTCTCTTCCTCTTCTTTTCTTTTTCTTTCCCTTCTCTTCTTCTTCTTTTCTTCTTCCTCTTCTTCTTCTCTTCTTCCTCTCTTCTTCTTTCTTTTCTTTTCTCTCTTCTTTTCTTTCCCCGTTTTCTGCTTCTTTCTATTTTTTTTTTTTGGCTTCCGCGAGAAGCTTTCTTTTTTTATACAAATTCGGTCATCGCGACCGTCATCGCCAAGTCGCAGTACTCACTGGAGAAGTTCCACCGCCTTTATCGCGATCACTCATCGCGGTACCATGGTCGCGCTGGTGGTCGCGTTGCTCACTGCCCGAATTTGATATTTTTCACCGCGAGCAGCTCATCGTGATCTGTGATCGAGGTGACTGGTCGTGGTGCTCACTGCCAAAAAATGCCATTTTTCACCGCGAGCAGCTCATCGCGATCTGTGGTCGCGGTGAGGGTCGCGGTACTCACTGTCACTTTTTCTTTACTATATGTAATCTTTCTGGACCACTCCATCTGGTCCATCTGGAAACCATAAAAATAAATATACATTTAATTACGTTTTACACCCCTCTAATCATAAATTTTTATATCCACATATTCAAAATTAATTATTCGAAATTAGGGATGTTACAGAGACAAGGTACCCCGACGCAGGAAAAATGGCCCTAACTCTAATCGTAGCCGCACGAAAGTTACGACTCTACTTCCAGGCACACAGCATTGAAGTACTCACAAACTACCCTCTGAAACAGATATTGCGGAAACCAGAAGTATTGGGGAGACTGACCAAATGGGCAATCGAAATAAGCGAATTCGACGTAAGCTTTAGACCGCGAACGCAATCAAAGGGCAAACCGTAGCAGATTTCATCGCTAAATTCACCGAACTGATAATCGACGTTGTTTTTCCCACCGATACGGAAGAAGGTAACATTTACCCATGGAAGTTACACGTAGATGGTGCCTCCAATTCACATAGAAGTGGTGCAGGAATGGTCCTTACGACCCCTGAGCAAGATGAAGTAGAGTGCGCACTAAGGTTCGATTTCAAAGCAACCAATAATGTCGCGGAATACGAGGCCCTTCTCGCAGGACTCCGTGTAGCCACCGCTTTAGGTGCAGATAAGATAGACATCTTCAGCGACTCGCAGCTAGTGGTCAACCAAATCTGTAACGAGTACCAAGCAAAGGAGGAAGGAATGATCGTCTATCTGGAAAAGATGAGACGAGCTCTTGGCAGATTTACCAAATTCAGAATCATGCAGATCCCTAAGGCGGAGAACTTGAAAGCTGACGCTCTGTCCGAACTAGCGTCAGCCACCAACGTCCTGCTATCCAAAAATGTACCAGTCGCGCATCTCTCGCAACCAAGCATATGCGAGGAAGACGATCTTATGGTCGCCGAAGTAAACCTCGCGGAAATAACATGGATTACACCCATTAGAGCATACCTAGAACAGGGAATCCTTCCAGAGGACAAGAACGAAGCCAAAAGGCTAAGGTACATGGAGGAGTTTGTGGAAATCATGCCGGAGGAAACAGTTTGGCACATAAGGCCCTACAACAAGGTTTTTATTGGCCGACAATGTTCCAAGACGCCAAAGAAACAGCTTCGAATTGTGATAAATGCCAAAGGATCGCTGACAATATCAAGCAGCCGCTGGAGAAATTAATAAGTCTCACGTCCCCATGGCCTTTCGCGCAGTGGGGGATCGACCTTATCGGACTTATGCCAGCGGCGAAGGGATAACCAAAGTATGCTATAGTGGCTGTCGATTACTTCACTAAATGGGCAGACGCGGAACCTTTGGTCCGGATCACTGAACAGAACACCACTGATTTTGTGAGAAAATCCATCATATACAGATTCGGAGTCCCGGACACCGTTATCTCAGACAATGGTACACAATTCGACAACCTCAATTTTCCAGAATTTTGTAAGGGATGGGGGATAAGGAACTACTATGCATCTGTAGCACACCCGCAGACCAATAGGCAAGTAGAGGCTGCGAACAAAATCATCAAGCATACTATAAAAGCAAAGCTAGACTCAAAAAAGGGCAAGTGGGTCGAAAAACTCCCTGAAGTCCTTTGAGCTTATCGAACGACTGCGAGAACGTCCACCGGGGAAACACCTTTCGCGATGGTATTCGGGGTCGAAGCAATGATTCCCATCGAAATGCAAATCCAATCACCTCGAGTAGCCTTGTATGACCAAGTCTAAAACGTCTCCGCCCTGGAAGAAAACCTCGACGAGTTAGAAAGCCGCCGAGATAGAGCGTAAATAAGAAACACTATGTACCAGCAGAGGGTCGCCAGGTACTACAATTCTAAGGTAAGGGAAAAGAGATTCCAACTTGGAGACTTAGTGCTGAGGAAAGTATTGCTCAACACCAAAGATAAAACCGCAGGTTCTTTGGTAGACAAATAAGAAGGACCATATCATATTATCGGGCAAGCAGGTCACGGTTGTTACAAAATCGCCAGGTCAGATGGAGAGATAATTAGCCACCCTTGGAACGCTTAATATCTTAAGATGTATTACCCATGAAAAATGTACGAACAAATGTATTGATGATCGCAATGATATATGGAAATGAATTTTTGTGCACAACCCTTCGCGAATACCTTGTTAGTTTGTGGAAAACAGCGAGAACGCCACGTCAAAAATAAAAAATCTCGCCTGAGAAGAGTTAACAAAAACTCTCTCCAGAGGTCTAATAAGACGGTGAGAACACCGCATCAAAGATAAAAGTCTCGCCTGAGGAGAGTTAACAAAAACTCTCTCCAAAGGCCTGATAAGACGGCGAGAACACCGCATCAAAGATAAAAAATCTTGTCTAAGAAGAGTTAACAAAAACTCTCTCCAAAGGCTTGATAAGACGGTGAGAACGCCACATCAAAGATAAAAAAAAATCTCTTCTAAGAAGAATTGACAAAAACTCTCTCTGAAAATTTAATAAAACGGCGAGAATGCTACGACAAAGAAAAGCCGGCGAAAATGCTGGATCAAAGATAAAAGTCTCAGTTGAAGAAATATAACTAAAACAATGCTCTGCAAGATAGTGTTGTCTAAATAAGTCTAAAGGAATCCAGTTGCAAATCTCAAAGGGATCCAGTTACAGCGAGAAATCACAGTAAGGCCAACCATATCATAAGTCCTGAACGCTGCCTAAACGACTCACCCTTTAGGACTCGGGGGTAGGAAGTAGATAAAAAAATATACACATATACAACAGGAAATTCAACAGATTCTTATACACATATACAATAGAAAATTTAACAAATTCAAATCGCTTCTACTACACGTATATTCAAATCAAAGGCATCAACAAAATGCTAAAGACAATCAGATCATGGTCAGAGATATCAAAAAATATTCCATGTATATATTAAGAATTCATAACTATTACAAAAAGTTCGCAACATTAAGGAGCAGAAGGATCAAGATCTTGAGAATTCTTAAAGGGCTCAGGATCCTAAAGATTCTTAGAAGGCTCAGGACCTTGAGAAGTTTTCTCCTTCTTGGACAACTCCGCCAAGGAAAGGTGGTCCTCAGGATCCGTTTCCACTGAGGTCGAGGCTTCTTTTTCACTCAAAACCAGGCTTTCCTCACCATCTGACAACTCGTAGTCCACGTCTGGATCAGGTCCAGCATTTATCCTCAAGCCAAAAATACTAGACCCGGGCTTTTCGGCAGCATAAACCTTAGGAAGACCACTTTGGTCAGGTATTTTCATATGCATATCCAAGACGGGCAAACCCCAAGATCGACAATGAGCCCGCCACAGCTTCCTGGAATCACAAAGGGACTGTAAGGCCCTCGAAGCGTTGCTCTAGATAACAAGGTCCATCAACTTCCGCGCCTCATCAAGGTTCGAATCCACGATGTTTCGACATTCCTGAATACCATTCCTGAACTCTCAATGCATGAAGGCATCAAAAGCAGGGGAAGCCTTGTAACGATCTACGGATCTAATCTCGATCTCGGTCTTCATCCCTTCCAAGTTGGAACGGAAGGCGTCGATAGTACCGCTGAGCTCAGCAACCTTCTCCTCTGACTGAGCGAGTTACCCCTCAACCTCTACCCAAGCGACGATAGCAGCATCAAGAAGACTGTTGGCAAAAGCAATCACCTCATCCTTTTTAGATAAAAGAGCAGTTTTCTCAGCCTAGAGAGCCTCCAGTTTGTCTTCACAATCACTCACTCTGGTTTTATAAATCTCCCTCTCGGACGAGAGTGTCTTCACCATATCCTCGAGGTCTCCAAATCTCTCTTTAAGGACCTCTCGCTCTTTAAGCGCCGCTTCGTTAATAGAAAAAGAAACCCGCTCAACCTCAAGATCAGCAAGACGACGCTGTAGGGCCTCTTTCTCGCGCGCCACAACATCAAACTTCAGTAGAAAATTCACGATCAAAGGAAAATATATTAGCACTTGTAAAGACTCGAAATAAATGGGGAAAGGAATGACGAGTTACCGCAGTCGAAAAGCTAAAGAACGATTGCAGTTGTTTCTCGATGGATTCTCTCAAAAAATTATCGGATGAGGTAGGAATAGCACAGCGAGAACCACCGGCGACATCCATGAGAACTTTGGCACCATCGCCACCCATCGATCTCGAAAGCCCCTCTTCTTTTTGAATAGCAGAGCCCTTACCCTTTGCAGACGAGCGACACAGCAAGGGTTCTTCCTCTGAATCCACGCATCAATGCCTGCCACTACCGGGCTCTCTTTCTCCGGGGCAACTACAGAAGCAGCATCAGGAGCACTCCCAGGAAGAGGAAGGACAAAACTAACATGAGGAATTAACGCAGGAACATCCAACGAACGATCCATCCTTCTCGACCGGCGTGGAGGACGGCCAGTGGGAACATGTTTAACTTTGGTCCTAAGAGAACCCACCTCTTTAGACGATGAACCGGGGTCATTAAAATCCCCGGTCACCCTACTCCTCTTCGTAGGAACATCAGAAGTTGGGGAAGTATCTTCACCACGAGCGACCGAAGCCCGATCCAAGTCATCTCCCCGAAGTTTCGTAGAGACTGAGACTCGTTCTCCAACGTCTGTGGTCTTCTTCGAAGGAGACTGCCTCTTCTTGTCCGAATCCTTGCCCAGTTCTCGGCGACAGGCAGCAGAAAGGTTCTTCAAATCCCTGACCTCTTGACCAGAAATTGGATCCTCGTCCTGAACTAAAAAAGGAACCAAAAGGAAAAGTCAGCCAAAGCGCAATTAATTACATGAAACAAACGAAGATAAGAAAACTCACTGCGGAGGCGCTCGCGGAAGAATTCATCCGTATCATGACGAAAGATATCAAACGCACGCCGCTCTAAAGCTTTGTCGCAACGAAGTAGAGTCGCACAGCGATCATATACGCGAGTGGTAACGACCCGCAGAACTCGGTGGGCTTCTTGGTTGGTCAACTTGGGACCCTCATTCCAAGTATCTGCACAAAAAGGTAATGGTAACTCACGTGATGCACACTATAGTTATGAAGATACGTCCGACCAATCACAAAAATACCTGGCTGAGGGAATAAACGAGGAACGCACGCTTCGCTCAAAGACTTCTCTCTGTCAGCAGGAAGGTTGCGCCCCTAGTCCCCGCCGACAAAAAACAAAATCCCCTTTCAATATTTGTTGGAAGATGGCAGCCCCCACAGGACCCCTCTCTTCTTCTCGTCCGACACATCAAGCTTGTCGAAAAGTTTCTTGCCATCCTCGCTGATGGGCAGCCATTAGTTCGGAGTGCTTGACGCGAGATAATAGGACCCCTCGGAGCCGGGTGATGATCGAAGCTGATAGCAATGGCAGATCTCGCGAGGGGTCGGATCTAAGAAGCCGGATTGACGCCACAGAGCGCACAAAGCCATCAGAGTCCTGTACCCATTAGGCACCAGTTGCCTGGAGCGAGGTTGACATCACTGAGGAAACACGCAACAAAAGGTTGAAGGGGAAGGGTAACCCCACAGTTCAGCATAAAGCCATAGATGGCCACACAACCTTTTGGAGGATTCCACGCAGTCCTCCCCTCGGAAAGAACGAACTTTACCTCCCCTGGGATTTCGTAGTATTCTCTGTAGCGTCTCAGATGGCGCTCCGTAACTACATTGGGCTCCGTGTCGAGGAAACTAGGTGACGACGAAGAGAAAAGAAGTTGCCTCCCCTTCTGATGACTGTTATCCAATGAGTCCGGCCTCTGAACTCTATAGAAAGAAGTACCTTTAGCCATGGCTTCTTCAAAAGATTACGTCCTAGCTGGGGGAACCTGCACATTCGAACAATCGACACTCAGAGGGATGGGATGACGACGGGCGGCGTAAAAGCGAAAGCCGTCCCTATCGATTTCCTCTAACATCCACCTAATCTTCATCCACGAATCCATAAAGAAGAATAAAGAAAGGACAAAGAGAGGCCTTACCAGAGAAGCTTGCAGATACGAACCTCGGAACCCAACGATTTTGTCAATAACAGTTCAACTTTCTCCTTTCGTTCGAGACTTTGAAGAAAATAACAGAAAATGAAGAGTTTGCAAGGAAAGAGAAGTGTGATATATATAGACGCCAACGCATGAAGCGTAGCAATTAATTCCAGGAAACCAAAGAAACATCTCGAAAAGACAAAGGAAGTAACCGGCACACCAATGATAGAATTTCAAAAACCAAGAGTCGCCTCTAAAACCGTTACTCGAGTAAAAACGCCATAAACCGCCAATTAAAGACCCAACCCGCGAAAAAGGCCAGTTTTCCATTTTCAAAAATAAAAGTTAGGTACCACTGGTACGTTACGTACCGTTTCAAAAGAAGGACAAGAACGACTTTGCCGCTCTATTTCGAAATGCCTATAAGAATTACCCTAAGAAGTGAGTAAATCTCCTCATATATAAATCTCTTCGAAGATTTAGGGGGTATTGTTATATGTAAGATTTCACCATAAATGGCCACATCATCGCCAACTGCCAGCATGGCTCCAAGAGAGAAACTATGAGTACATGTCCCATTGGGAGCGATTCGATGGCCCCAGAGGAAAAAAGGTCTCGGCGACTACCTACCGGAGACGACGAGGACCTCGTAAGTACCACGAGCTTCTCAGAAACCATTGCCGACGCGCACAAGACCCGACGACCCAAGACAAGTCGAAAAGAAAGATCGGGCCTATCAGGAGCAATGCTGACACACTGCGACACAGCAGTCTGATCACTGGAAAGCGGAAGGCTTGAGCACAGAAGGTAGCAGAAGCATTAAATGCGATGACAGTAGCATGTTACTGTTCAATGAAGCAAAAACTCTATGGCGTTAGGAGCAGTCTGATGAAGAGACGAATGTTACACGTTTAAGGAAACATCTCTCTGCCTACCTCCTGAAACGACATCTGCAACATCTGTATATACCCGTAATAGAGGTCAACGAGAAGGAGAGACTGCGACTATAAATATAGGTATTTATGAGAACTAAGACACGCAATTTTTGAGAGAGAAAGCAACTACCCAGAGAAATACTTGACTTGTTCATTTACTCTTAAGAAAACCTTAAAACTGACTTGATCGTCGGAGGTTGATCGCCGGCGAGAGTCCGGCACCTCTGACTGATAGTTCTCTGTTTTGACAGGTATACAAACCCCAAAGTCTAATAGTTCTCTATAGATCCCGCGAGAACTCGTTTTGCGGGGTAATAGTTGTCTTTTTTACACATCCAGCTCAACGAATCATAAGGTGACCTCACGTGGCTTCGTTGACTTGCGTTGACCGTAGAATCCATTTTTTACTGTCAACAAAATAGTGCATTAATAGTGCATTGAGGCAGACAAAATAACTGCATGGTTTAAGCTGGAACAGCTTGAATGATTGTCTTCAAGAGCACTTCTTTGCCACCCACCGAAAAGAATTGATTATGCCAACCTTTCAACCTGTTCCACATTTTGTCCCTAAATGAAGCAACTAAACTATGTTTATTACGACCAACGAAATTAGGGAGCCCCGGATAGGTGGCATGACAATCCACAATACGAACATCAAGGATTCGAGCCAACATCTCTATATCATGCTAAGAGACCTTCAGACTAAAAAGCATAGCCGATTTATTAAAATTAATAGCCTGACCCGATGCCTCCGCATAAATGTCTAGCACAGACTTGACATGAGAGCATTCTGAGGACGTAGCTCGGATGAAAAATAGGTTGTCATCTGCAAAATATAAGTAAGAGATACGAGGTCCACCTTTCTCACAATGAAGACCCAAAATTTCACCATTAGATTTAGCAAGGCGTAAAAGATCTTAGAGACCCTCCGCACAAAGTAAGAGTACAAAGTAAGAATAGGTACATAGAGAGGGGATCACCTTATCGAAGACCTCTAGATGGCTGAAGATTACCACACATTACACCATTAAGTAAAAACGAATAATTGATTATAGTGATATAATCCATTATTTTATTAACCCATCGGCCCAAAAAATCCAATTTAATCTTAACTCCTCTAAGAAAATTTCATTCCATCCTATCATACACCTTGTACATATCCCATTTCAGAGCGGCAAAACCCATTTTTCCAGAGATGCAATGGCAAAGGACATGGACATACTCAAAGCCAATAAGTGCATTGTTCGTTATGAGGCGTCCCAAAATGAAAGCACTCTGAGTCTCAAAAATAATGGAACTCAGAACATTGGGAAAACGGTTGGCAAGAGTTTTGACAATGATTTTATATAACACCGAATAAAGACTAATGGGTCGAAAGTCTAGAATCCGATTAGCCTGCTTCACTTTTGGAATAAGTGCAATGAGAGTCGCATAAGTCGCAGCGACAGATTCATTACCATTCAAACACTTTAGACAGACCTCAGTAACCTAAATACCTATAATATCCTAAAATTTCTGGAAGAAAAGCGCCAGAAACCCATCAATCCTCAGAGCCTAAGTTGGGAACATCTAAAAACGGCACCCCAGACTTCCTCAGGAGGAAAATCGGCATCTAGAATAGCATTCATCCAGCGAGTGACTCTAGTCTCCAAGGTATCAAACACCAGCTGCATACAATTGTGAGATGGCCTACTGGTTTTAAAAATCTGTGAAAAATAGCAAAGAATTGTGTTAGCCATAAAAGTCTGGTGATCCCCCCAAATGGCTGCCTCCGAAAACAGTCCATGAATTGCGTTCTTCATATGTCTGGATGATGCTTTTGTGTGAAGATTATCTAATTGCAATTGAGCCTTTCGAAGACTTTGCCAACCACTAGAATTGCTTAACTGCCAGTACCTCACGTTTTTTAATAAAAAAATTTGTATTATGTTTGCTATTCAATTAAAAAATTACTTTTAAATTATAAATGGTTTGACAATACATTTATAAAAAGAGCTTTGACTGGGATAAATTAAAAAAAAAACAAAAATAAAGTTTATTAATAAAAAATAATGTAATAAAATATTTAAAATATTATGAAAATATTTAAGTCAATTTAATTTTTAAAAAATAATAATTCAAAAGAACTTAAAATAGGTCAAATTTTGAGTTTCTTCCGATATACGTAAAAGTTTATGTGTTTTAACCAGCAGGGAAGTCATAGTAAACACACTCTAACTCTTGACGGGAACACTTGAATCTATATTAAAGACTTTGAACTCAATAATCAACACTTTGTTTTCTTATAAATATCACCATCTAGGCTGAGGGGTCGTTTGTCGTTATTTTTTTATTTGAAGAGGCTCGAATTTTTTATGAAGATGAAACCCGAATAATATGTTTGGCTTTTCCCTTCTAACCACTGAATAAAAGAGTTGATTATTTTTTTTCCATAAAAATATCTTAATGAAGATCAAATTAGAAATATATTAATATATAACAATGATAGTTATAGAAAAAAATATTTTAATTATAATTTAGTGATTAAATATAGATTAATAAGTTAGATTTTTTAACTCTTTTTTTTAAATTTTTTTTAATAATATTTTTTAGTAAAGTAATCACATAAAAAATAAATAAAAATAATTTAATATATTTAATTTAAACTTGTTAAGTATTATGTGAAAAAAAAAAAAAAATGGGAACCTCGTAATTTCAACTGTTAATGAAATTATTTCGGGTGGATTGAGTGACGGCTTGGGTGATTAATACTCAATATGTTTGACTTAAAAAAATTAAATAAAAAAATCAACTATAGACTAATAGACTTGTGGAGTAAACTGAAGTATAATAATATTAATAATACATAGTTGACACCGACATGAAATTTGCATTTTTATTTTTTTCTTCTCTAAATTTTTTATGGTCATTTTTTACGTGCAAAAGAATCAGTTTGGCAATATGTCACTTTCAATTTTTCTTTTTATTTTTAGTTCTTTCAATCAAATCTTTTTCTACAAAGTTGGATTTCCATAATGTACCTATTCAGTATTCAGCATGTCCATCACTTTTTTCATGTTTAATTTACTCTTTTTTCTAATAATACGATTACAAGTATATTGAAACGAATGAAATTAATTATTAAACGTATGATTTAGATATCTTTTCCTGTGATGAGAGATATACTCTCAAAGTAAGGGAATAAAATTATCCGTATATACTAATAAATATGCAATGTGAGATTTGAATCTTTACTACTATAACTCGGATATCTACTCTTACAATAAAGAGAGAAAATCACCTACACATACTGATAAATTGTACATGGTAAGACCTGAATCCTCACTTCTAACGTGGAAGGGAGATGTACTAACTAATTAAAATATAAGTGAATGTGTTCATGTTTAATTTACGTATTTGGTTTTTTCTTTTTTTAAAAAAAATCTCTTTGATTACATTAAAAAAAATTGTTAATAAATAAATAAAATTATCCAATAATCCTGAAAAAAGTCATTAAACACACACACATATATATATATATATATATATATATATATATATTTAAATGAACACATACTTGAATCAGTAGGGTAGTTTTAAAAGGGTCGCAAGGTAGGAAATTAAATAAAGAAAAATCTAATGGTGGGTTTGACTAATTATTAGATGAATAATAATAATTATTATTATTATAATAATCATTATTATAATAACAAAATTAATTAAAATATATACATATATATAATGTGTTGGGTAGGCATGTGTTGTGTTTGGAGGTTGGGATGCACTGATGGATAGCCCACATGCACATACATTCTTAACAAGTAGGGATCCTATGCTCTTCTCTCCTATTTTTTTACTATACTTTTATTTTAATTAGCTTTATTTCTTGGAAGGTAGTAAAATGATTGAGCACTTTCTCCTTAACTTATTTCGAACTGAACTTGTAATGTTTGATCTCGTCAGATTTCAGTAAAGTACCCTTAACCCAATTGGTATCAGATTTCAAAATATATATATATATATATATATATATATATATATATATATATATATATACCCTTTCATTTCTCATATTCCATTATTTCTATAATTCTTATACTTTTTTTCATATATTTTTTTGGAAACCAATTATCTAGATCTCATACTCATATATATTAATAATTTGATGAAGTACTTATATGATTAATTCTATATTTCTTATATATATTTTCATACTCATACTTATTCCACTAATTAGCTTAATTGATTTAATAAAATCTGAATCTTGAATTCCCAACTATTATATAGATCTAACGGATGAAATATTTGTGTATTCCCTTATAATATATATGGTATGCTTCTCCCTAATCCACGTTAATAGTGATGGTTCGAATCATACCATACCTATTTAAAAGTATTTGTGAAGAGTTTTATCCCCGCTACATAAAAGTAGATATCCCTCGATTATATGAATAGATAATATAGACGCACAGATCCAGAGAAATATCTGACCCATACGATATAAACTTTTCAAAAAAACAAATAACATGTTTTTCCATTTGCCTATTTTAAGTGGGACAAGAACAAAATTAGTCGCAATCGTCAGGTATATTCAGCGGTTAAGATTTGATATTCAGTTGTCCGCATCAACTTTAACTTTATACCTATAATGTAAAGAGGAGAAACAAAGGTTTTTATATCAAATTATGACAAAATAAATTGAAATCTAGACCAAAGTATGTAAAAAAACCCAGTTCACCTACAGTTTGGACTGGTCCAATTCTATTATGTCATTATGTGATGATTCTTTAAATTATCATAATTAAACTTTTTTTCCTCTCTCCAACTTTTTCAAACTTTTGAAGATTTTATTTATTAAAAAATTGTTGTTATTCACTTTCAAATTGAGATATTCACTCATTTTTTGGGTGTGTTTAGTATTATTTTTTAACCTAATATTTCCTTTTTTATATTTTAAAAGTAGTAATATAAAACTAAAAAAAATGATGTGGAAACAGTGATTTTATGTGTTTTTAAATATATGTATATATATATATATAAATATATATATATATATATAAATTTTGAGATACATATATAAATACCCTTATCATGCAAATAAATTATTTGAAACTTGTGTTCAAGATTAGCTTTGTATGTTTGTATCAAAGTTGTTTTAAAAATAAATAAACAATTTTTTTTAATTGTATAATTACAAGACTCACTATAAATCTGTTGGAACCTGTCGAGATTTATTATTAAATGCGCGATTCGGATATCTACGCTCACAACGGAAGACATCTACTACTATCATCATCATTAAAATGGAATAAAAATACGCTAATAATTTAAGTTATGCATAAACATGCAAAATAAACAATCTTTTGAAGTAAGAACAGTCAGTCATATAAATAGTAAATAATACAACTATTATGAGCATGAATGTCTAATTTGCATGACTTAGAAAATTCACGCTAAAAATAATAAAAGAAAAAAAATTGTTTTCGATTTATCTTTTTCTAATTTTACGAATTCAAAAATATTTTTGAAATATAATTTATTATATTTATGTTCAAGAATTAATGAAAAATAACAAATAATACAATAGTTTATACGAAACAATTGTATTAGGCATTATCAATTTCCATTAAAAAAAATTGTATATCGTTTGAATTTTCACATATTTCATTCCTATAATAAGTTATAAAAAAATATTTATCTAAAAAAATTGAATTGAAATAACAGCTCTATGATTTTGTAATTTTAAATTTGAACAATAACATCTCATTATACTTTGAATTTACTTCATCATTTTATTTGATTGGTTGAAATCAAATAAAAAGTAAATAATCAATCATAATAAACATAAATATTGTACGAGTAGTTCTTCGTTAGCTTTTAACAAATATTACATGTCGAAATGCTACAAAGGTTTTATTTTTATTTCTTTTGAGTTGTAAGCGTGGTCGGGAAAGAAACTCACACCACAACGAATGGATATTGCCGTACATTTATTTATTGAAATAGTAAAATTTAAACTTGTACCACGAAGAGAGAGTTGTTCAACTGGATTAGCATTGAAATGCTAAAAAGTTGGAACAAAATCACACGAGAGTGGAATATAAAGTTAAAGGCCTGGTGATAATATATTATGATGATGGTGGGATGGTTCAAGCTAATTTTCAATTTGAATTTCGCAGAAAAAATTGCATGTATCATCTCTGTATATCTGTTTTCCACTCTTTTAGTCATTTAAAATTTTTGTTGAATAAAATAAAATAATATAGTGGGTTAAAAATGTTTGTTTAGAATGAGATGACATCAATAACAAAAAAAAAAAAAAATCATGCAAGATGTTTAGCTTAATTTCTGTTGCCTATAATGACTATAATCTGCATGACTTGTTCCTCCCCTATCACACTTGTAGAGGGGTTCAAACTCCTGACCCATTCGGCATATTCTATCAAACTCCTGACCCATTCGGCATCAAATTTTTAATAATATTAATAATAATAATAATAATTTGCATAACTTGAAAATTCATAGAAAAAAGCACATTAAGTGGTAATTTAAGTGATTAGTGCATAACTCTCTCACTTTAGTGGTAACGATTCAAGTTTTACCATTCGCATTTATCAGTACATGTGGATAGTTTTATCCTCTTATTGTGGGAGTAGATGTCTCCCGTTATATGAAAAGATATCCGGACAGTATTTAGTGATTTATCTCGATAAGTGCTGACAAATTTATAATTGTACAATTCTAAAAAAAAAAAATGTAAAAAAAAAAAACAACAAAAAGAGTACGACACTAGGGTACATATTGAAGAGACTACAAATAATGCTAAAAAAATGGCTGGACCATTAAAACCATTAGCACAAAATTGGTAACGAAAACCTCTAAATTAAAGCCTCATCGATAGTGAGGACTTCCTTATTTATAGGGCTAATTGACTTCTATTTATATTTAACTTTGAAGCAAACAATACGACAACAACATTTTTATACAAAAACGAAACAGCAGCTAGAATTGATCAACCCTTTTCGATTAATTGTACGAAAAATGAGTGTAGGTCTCCTCAGTGGCTCGACCCTGACGAAGTTTATTGAAGACAAAGATGTGTTCGAGAATTGTGTGAACGAATATTTCAAGTTGGTCAATTCTTCCGGAGAAGGAGGAGGAGGAGGAGGAGGGCTTTCTCGCGATAAGTTTATCGAAGGATTTGGCGGGTTCTTTGTACCGGAAAGCGATCCACAGTCGAAAGAAGGGATCGAACGTGTTTGCAATTCCATTTTCGAGAAGTTCGATGAGGATCGAAATGGGAACATTGATCGCGTAGAATTCGGGTCGTTGTTGAGGGAAATTATGGTTGCGATGGCTCAAGGTATCGGTAATTCGATCTCTCTGGTGTATCTTGATGGAGATGGCCTGATTAGCAGAGCTATTAAACATGAATTGGCAAGAGATAAGTGAATGGGGATGATTGGGAGAGACTTTGAAGGAGATCAAGAGAACCTTTTTTTTTTTTTTTCTAGAAAAATTGTATAGCATTAGCATTACAAGTAGAGCAATGTACTTGAATAATTTTTGTAACACTACTGGTACCCATTTTTATTTAATCATGAATTTCCTATAATTTCTCCGAGGTTTGGCTAAAATATAATTCCATTAGCTAGTTTAGAAGTTGTAAGAAATGTTCATAAAATTCATTAGAAACCGCATATATATATATATACACACACACACACGTTTGGTTATGTTTTAAACTAATATTGGTTTGGCTGTAATTAGGTCAAATCTTCATTTTTTTTAATCGAAAGCTGACATCGAATAAATTAGAGGTATGCTTGTTTCAAAAAAAAAAAAAATCAGAGGTATGCTGCAATCTACAAAGTGCAATCACTATATATACGTACTAGATATCTACTTCCACAATACAGGGAGAAAACTCTCTACACATGCTGTTATGAGATGCACACCACTTGAGCTGTAAAAAGATATACAATCAAATATTCAATTACTTTACAAATTAAAGGGGAATGAAAATTCAGTCTTGTGCAGAATTGTAGACATCCTCTTTTCATCCTTGTGCAGAATTGTAGGAAGTTCATGGAAGGTGACTGGTATTGTTAGAATTTTCATGTTTATGGGGAAAGTAACAAAGTTGCGGATAGACTTGTCAATCTTGGCCGCTCTTTGAGCTAGGAAGTCCCATTTTTTAAAAAACCTCCTCCTCATATCCTTTCTGTTTTTGAGGATGATGTTAATGGGCTAGCCATGGCTAGATCCTCTGATATCTCTATTGAGCGTTTAGCCCTTCCTCTTAAAAAAAAAAAAAAAAAACAAAGTGAGGAATGGAAATTGGTGTATAATTTACCTAACCAAGGTGAAATATTGGTTGACAAAACTACCTAGATAGCCATTGATTTGGTGTCCAAAAGTCCAAGTGTCTATGTTAGAAAAACAAAGGTGAGCTATATGAATTAGAAATCGACAAGTACTTTAAACTAACTTGTAGGAATATGAAAAATTAAATATAATTTATGACTCAAAACTTTGTGGTAGTGAGTGATATCATAAAATGCATTGAATTGTATAGGCTTCTAGGCCATTGGACTTGTTGAAGGCATATATATATAGTCTTTGGCTTAGAAACCGGGATTTGTCGTACATGTGCTTGATAACATCCAACAAAAAGCAACCTCCTGTATGTCATACATGTACAATATTTGATAAAATGATATATCACGGGGTAGTAAAGTGATTGAGTACTTTCTCTTTACTTCTGTGATATGAGTTCGAATTCCGTAACTCCCACATTTATTAATTAAACTGTAAAGTGTGAGAAAATCCTTCCTTAGCTGTGGGAGTTGTCATTTCAGACCGAACTTGTAGCGTTTGATATTGTCAAATTTCGATAGACTTCTAATTCAATTGGTATCATATTTAATTTTTTTTTTTTTTTGATAAAATGTATCTGTTAGTGTTCCCAAATTCATCCCTATAACCCAACATTGAGGTACATAAGCAATCGGCCTCAGGCCTGAAATATTGTGCTTTGGCGACAAAAATAATTTCGGGGGCATTGAGGGGTGTGTGTATCTTTTTTTAGTTTTATTTGTTTTTAAATTATAAATTCGTTTTTCAAAACCATTTTTCACAAAACTATACGGAAAAAAAATATCTCAAAATACGAAAATTTTCATTCACCTTTCTTCTTTAAGATTTGGTTAAAACATAAAGGCACACAAAAATCTCCCTCAAAAGATTGTCAAAGAATTTTTCTAAAAATTTATTAGAAATTTTTCAGAAAAAAGGTATGTACGTCGTTAGTCATGGTCGCGGTTTCAGAACCGACGGTTCTGATTTTAGAACTGCCAAAGGGGAACCGGGGGAGGAACCACTGTTATGATTCCTCCTCTGGTTTTGGGAACCAGCAGTTCAACCCCCGAACCGAAACCGCCCTTTTTTTTTTTACACTAAAAATAAAAATAAAAAAAGGGTTAGGAAAATGGAACCAGTTGAACAAGGAACCGCCGGTTCTAAACCGGTGGTTCCGATTCCCTAAAATAAAAAACCGGAACAGAAACCTTATGTTCCGATTTCGGTTGAGCGGTTCATAACCGATTTTGAACTGCGGCCATGACTATACGTCGTTCTACTTGGGATTATTTTTCCATAGGTTTCAATTCCGGTTGAGCGGTTCATAACCGATTTTGAACTGCGGCCATGACTATACGTCGTTCTACTTGGGATTATTTTTCCAATGATGATACACACGTGGTATACCCACATGACATTTTCTTAAACATGCATACCGATAGGAGGTGTATACCTATCCTGTTGAGTTTTTCTTCCTTCTAAATATTGCAAAAGAGAACTTTTTCAGATACTAAATAGTATCTCCAATGCTATTATATATTTACTTTCTCATTATAGATACCAACATTTTTATTGAATATGGATCCGCTTTTACAAAAAAATAAATTTATATATATACTCATCTCCAATGCAATTATTTAAAGAAAATTATAAATCCACTTTGTGACCAATGTCATCTCTAATATAATTATTTTTATGAGAAATAGTGAACTAGAATGTCTTATGAGAGTTTCTAGTTTGAAAAATTCATATCCATAATCTCTATAAAAAATTTTGCCACGTTAACCGGAAGAGTATTTCTTTAACTAATTATCTATTCATCCTACGTGATAAGAAACTAGAAATTAAGATCAAATCTGTATTTTAAACAAAATATTGACAGTCAGACAAATATTGTTCAAACCAAGATCAATAAACTGAACCCAACATTTCTACTCTCAAGGCCCCATCTCCCATTCCCTTTTTGAGATGGCAAACAAAAAAGAAATAAATTAATAATATTATATATATATATATAAAAGAAGATGGGATACAACTTACAACACAGCCCTTTTTCTCTTTAATCTATAGGAAAAAGAAACAATTATTAAAACAAATAGTCATGATTTCTCCAATTTGTGATCAACAACACAACACAACACAACACAATGAGAAGAGTAAGAGATCAGATCAAAGTCTCCAGTGCAACACAGCTCATGTTCTGTTTCTTTAGAAAGAGAAAGACTGAAAAAGATACTAGTCTTGTGAAATTAAAAATTTATATGCATGTCAATGGCGCAAATCAAGGGAAGAAGATGGAACAAGGCTCCAATTTTTTTTTTTTTTAAACTGTAAGAGGACAGACAGAACTCGAATTTATAATTTTATAATATAGATGTGAGGAGTATACTGCTGGAACAGTATTATTTAACACTCAACATTAATTAACAAAATATAACATTGAAAAAATGATATCAACTGTTATAGATTAGCTAGCTAATTGTATAGGAGCAACTGCTGCGGCTAATGATGATGGAACCCTTGTGTTCTCATGATCATTTTCAACATTCAATTTAAAAAGCAACCCCCACCTCATCTCTACCACCTCTTTTACAGTTTAGAGGGTTTTTTTTTTTTAAATAATAATTAATTTTTTAGAAAATTAGTATAAAAATTTAGAAATAAGCTAAGGGTGATTTTTAAAAATATAATATATGTTTCTAATTTTTTTCTATGGATATATAACTAATCAACTAAAAATTTATGATTTCATCATCTATTAACATCCAAACATCCTTCCAAAGTTTGAGAAATATAATTTTTAGAAAAAGGAAAAAAAAAAGGTTGTACTAACTTTATCAAATCAAACCCTTATTATAAACTACTCCAATAACTATCTCAAAAAGCAAACTACTTTCAAAAGGCTCCAAAATCCCCCCATTCACTCCCACCTCTCTCTCTCTCTCTCTATAGACACCCACATCTTTCTCTCTCTAACAAACTTCTTCAAAGTTTCAAAAACAACACAACGCCAACACAAACACAACTGAGCAGATATTGATTTGAAGATCAATAACACAATGATCCCATCGTGTTTCAGCTACCCCAACACACTACTCTCAAGCACCTCTCATCATCATCATCATCAAGTGCCTCCTCCTCATCATCATCAAAACCTCATCACTACCATCTACCAAGCAAACATATGCAACTCACCAACTTATCTCACACTCACCTGGTCCAAAACCCTATTCTCCCACTCCCTCACCATCTATGCACCAGACTCCTTCTCCATCACCATCTCTCTCCACCACCCATCATCACCCTTCTCCTTCTTCCGCAGCCGGCCCGGCTCCAAATCCATCTACTTGACCCACCACCATTACCAAAGAATCAAGCTTTATTGGGACTTCACTAGGGCTGAGTTCCCCAACAACTCCTCCGCCGAGCCCGAGTCCTGCTTCTACATTGCCATTTCATGCAATGCAAAGCTGGAGTTCTTCCTTGGTGATCTCCATGATGAGCTGACCAAACGGTCCGGGCTGGTCGTCATGCCTCGCCAAATCTCAGACTCGAGTTTGTTGTCCCGGAGAGAGCATGTGTTTGGACGCAAGAACTACGTGTCCAGATCACAGTTCTTGGGGTCAAAACATGAGATTGGTATAGAGTGCAATGGTGGTGTTTTGAAAGTGAAAGTTGATGGTGAGACGAGCCTGGTCATCAAGAGACTGGCTTGGAAGTTCAGAGGCCATGAGAGAATCTACGTTGATGGAATCGAAGTAGAGTTTTTCTGGGATGTTTTCAACTGGGTCAATCATGATCACCATCATGATGATGATGATCAACATCACGGTAACGGTCATGGAGTATTCATCTTTCAAGTTGGTGATGGTGGGGTGTGGCCGGAGATGGTTGGGCCGGAGAAGAAGTTGATGAGGAAGAGCTTGTCCTCGGTGGGAGGGTCCACGTCCACAGTCTCACTGCCTTCGCCGTCCCCGTCGTGCTCGAGCGTGTTGCAGTGGGCTGAGGAGAGCAGCGACGGCGGCAGGAGTTCATGCTCTTCATCTACCAAGTCATTTGGGAGTAATGGAGGAGGGTTCTCATTGTTGTTGTATGCTTGGCGGAAGGACTGAATTGAATAAAGTTGAAAGTTTTCGGGTTGAAAAGAAATTATATATATATATTTTTTTAATTTGTGATTACTATTTTGATCTATTTTTATTTTTGTGACATATATAATAGAATTATATTCTCTCCTAACCAAAGCGTTTCCTAAGCTTTTAGTAATGTACCACATATCTTTATATATCAGATGTGTAAAAATTTTTTAAAAAGGAGAATAAAATATAAAATCTTAATATCTTTAAATGTGTAGCAGAAAAAAAACTATTCTAATCCTATATTAATATTTATTGTATGAATTCAATTTTACTATTCTAATCCTATATTAATATTTATTGTATGAATTCAATTTTATCAAAATGTATGGAACTCAAATGCAAGAGATGTTGAAAATAAGGAAGTTTGATGATGGCCCACAGTTTGAAACATAAAACCTCAACAAAAGGGCAAAACCTAAAGGTTCTACTTCTACTCCAACCCAAAATAAATATATATATATATACAAAAATTTTTTTAGGAATTTTAGGTTTAAAAGCCAACAAATCTGTTAAATTAATCGATTCAATTCAATCACTTTGAAGTTTGAATGATCCAAATGTTGAAAACAAACCAATTTAATCAACTCCATTGGCAAGAATATTCGCCGAGCCCACAAGTATGATGTTCATTAATTAATAAATTAATGTTTAGTCTATATTCGACTTTAAATTATATTAATTTGGTTAAAGTTCTATTCCACTTCAAATTATTATATACAATTGGATTCCAATAAAAAAATGGGATTACATTAAATTGAAAACTATCAACATCAACTCCAACTCCAATAATTTTTATTTTAGTAATGGTAAATATAAAAAATTTATCTAAATTTATTAATCAAATATTAATAAACTATTATATTAATTATGAGATAATATATTAATGATATAGTAGTTATAAATCAGCTTACCACATTATTTTGATAATAAATTTAAAAAAAATTTTAATAGTCTAATATTACTCTTTTCGGCACTCTAAAACAAACCTTAATACGAGTTCATGAAAAAGGTAAATAAAAAAAATATCACTACAAATTCAAGTGTCTGATGCCCATGCTAAAAAAAGCAACCCGACGAACTAAGTTGTGATATCCAAATAGAATTAATGTGAGGACGATGGGTGCAACACAAAGAACTATTTATATATAAGCAAATGTACTGTGCATATTATCATTAAAAAGAAAAGAAGAAAAACAAAATTGGAGAGCCAAGTTCAAAAGGCTATTGATTAGCCCCACAATGCCGCAGCAACACATCTCAAAAGCAAATAACCAAAGCAATCAAAGCCAGCACAGCACGCATGCCCTGCCATGCCTTCCCACCACAACCACCATTACTCTCCTTGGATTCTCATATAAAAAAAAAAAAAAACAATCACTTCAAAAAACAAGTATTATTGAGAAATCTATAGACAGGTTATAAACAGCTTTCTGTGAAAAGTGTTAATTGGACTTTCTGCGCCAGAGCATGAGGAGCTCTCATTACTAAAGCTTTGCAAAAACAACCCACTAATATTTTAAGACAATGTCCCCATTTCATCATTACAACTGCTAGGCTTCTTCCCTTTAAGAACAGATAAGCTGATATTTGTTTTCTTCACCCAATTTGATGAGCAAAATCATCCACAAGTGAGTTGTTTTTTTTTTTTTTTGGGTCTGTCAAGAGATCAACCACTACAAGTATGATCTGAAAAGCAGATCAACCACTACAAGCACAACTTGAAAAACAACTTTCATTACTGGGGAAGGGTCTTCCCACACTTTGTGATTTTATTGACAAAGGTGGGACTCGGAGGAAATCGCACTAACCATTTGAACATGCACATCCACTCGTAAGTAATGTGAGTAATGTCGAAGTGAAAATATAACAGTTTAGTACTATAAGATTTGGGTTCCTCTATTACTTATAGATTAATCACCTAACAAAGCAGCTATAAAATTCTTAGCAGATTGATATATAACTGGATACAAAACCAGAACTCCAAGCATTGAACATAGCAGTTCTAAGCCTCCAAGGCTAAGAAAAGAAACTTGCCAAGCATACTATTATACTGGCTTGCTATCTTCATACGACGAGACCATATTGACTTCTTTTGTATCTAGAATTATCTTATTATTTACATAAACTAGCGTACCAGTTTTGTCCTCGCTGTCCAAATTCGGAACTGGCACTGAAAATAGTCAGGCATGAATTGTATTTGTGGAGGTAATGGATCTCCAGAAACTTTGTCGTTTCAATTACTAGGGGTGAATATCTGGCCAATTGCTTCTAATGCAGAAACATTCCAACTCTCAGCATGCCTAATAATCTGTTGAATGCATAGTGGCAAGCACATGTAAATAGCAGACAATCACAGCTAGCAATAATAAGTTCAAACAGAGAAACATCTAAGGAGATGTTTTTATACTTACTTTAAACTCATCATTCAATTCATAGATTGTGCTTCCATCAATAGAAATGACAGGCCTCCATGGAAGTTTCAAGTAGGTTCTGCAAATCAGAGAAACTTGCATATCATTAACAAGTTGATGAGGCAACAACGAAAGTTACCATAATTCCCTTGTTGAAAGATATTTCTTGATATCGAGAAAATAAATCTAGAAGAATATACTTGGTTCTATCACTCTCTTCCTCCTCTCTTTCCATCACAGACATGAAGAGTTGTTAGTGTAAGAAGAAATCATTTTTCTTGATTAGACCAGAAAAAACAATAGCAATTTGTCAATATCAAATTAGTGATCCATAAGGAGTATTTGACAATCATTGGGATAGTGTGGATATTTACCTAAGTTACTTTATGATACAAATTAGTTGTCTTAAATAAAGTTTAAAGCAATTCTCCGCCTACCGTGGCAAAAGGTATGACTTCAGATAAAATGGATTTTGTCAGGAATCGGAGAACAGATGGTATCTAAAATTAAGCACCTTAGTTTCCATGTTGCCAGTACAATATTTGTTTTAGAGTTGATTCCCTGCATATAAGTTCATTTAGTCAGGGACCTGAAACGGTAATTGAAATCAACACACGTTTGCAAACTTAAATTTTAAAGCAGAAGATAATAGAATATTGATGTGTACCCAGAAATCAACATTCCCTACCCAGAAAGATCCAAGGTCAAGACATTGACAAAATCATTGTACAAAGGAACAGCAAAATGCAATGAGATGAACTATGTCTTATGTGACCTGGGAAATGAAATGAGAATAAAAACGTCCAATAAATGTCAGCTGACCGAATTGATGCCACATTGTTTTCTTTTTCTTTTTCCTCTTTTTTCTCTTTTTGTTGGGGTGGACGGGTTGGCAGACGCATGAATAGTTTCAATCAGATCATTTTGATCTTTCTATATAATTTGCAGATAAGCCGCAATGGTCTTTACTTTAACAAACTCAAGTAATTAGTCACAATTCCAGCACCTTTCGTCCACAACCCATTTAGTAAAACACAGCATTGCAATGAATTGTAACTACTGAATTATAATCTACAAGACAATGAGCAGAATGGTAAAAATGGCAGGCCTGCATCGGAGCTGCATATATACCATTTGAAGTTCTAAGCTACAGCCACTTCCTCCTGCCCAACTCTCCCAGTTCCTTTAAGAAAGCTTATAATGATTTTTATTACCAACAAATTGCTTAGAATTCCAAGTTCCTTGTCTTCCTTTGGACTAAAAGCCGCTTTAAATTATCTAGAAATTTCCTTTTTATTGATAGGGGGCACCCGAGCAAGGAAAAGAAAACCCATTTTTGAACCGGGGAGGAGGTCGAGTTCTCTCTTATCTTATATACACAGTCACAATATGCACTGAAGATGTCACTTTCAATTGGCTTTTACTGTAGATTGAATTATCTAACAATCACTTTTGAAATTATTTATCAAGTATTGTTTTAGTACAAAACTTATTAAAGAGAAGAAAATATTTCTTCATCTACAAGAATCCCAACCTTATCCAAGTAATTACTTGTTTTTAAACTTCAGAACAGATAAATAGCATTGCAATAGTGTGTATGCCTGACAGCTAGTAAAACTAAGAGAAATCTGCTATTCTCTAACACAATATATGAGATCAAGTAGCAATATAAGAACCACTATTCTCAGATACCTTGTCACACTTATACTTCAGAAATAAAGTATATGCCTATTCCTTTCCTCCAAATAATTCCAAAGGTGACTGCCTTCGATCATCTTCCTGATATTAAGTTTTCTTTACTCCACACCCTCGGGTTCCAAGATGCAAAAGCTTCCTTAAACTTAATGACATGCAGAAGAATGATATCCAACTTAAACAAAAAAAAAAAAAAACAGAACAAGTAAATTGTGTGCTTAACCTTTTAGTTTCATGGTGGAGGAGAATCATCTTTCACATGTTATTTGACATCCTAAGGCAGCAGATTGCACAATTATCTAAGAAACAACTGTTAATTGTTTGAAACTACATAGTTCTAGCTCACGTGCCCCCAAATAAACCTCTAAAATTCAACAAAGGCAATGTGCATCATGCAATATGAGCTCAGAAATCAGGATAAAACGAACTCCGTCCAATTAATTCTAACACTTCCACCCATTTCTGAAGCTGTGTTTTCGGTAAAACATAAGATAAGGTGAGGTTATAGATATCTTTTTTTCAAACTAAAAAATTGACAAGCACAGGCTCAAATAAAGCCACCTGCTTTTACAGTCCATTGTTTGTGAACAATCAGTCAACATAGTTAATGTGGATTTCCAGGTGATAAATGTTAATCTTAAACCAAATCTCAACGCATGGAGAATAACTACCTTCTCAATCTTTTGCAATCGAATTGATGGAGATTCAAAGAAAGGAACGAGCAATTTCAAGTTGCGTGAATACAACTCCGTACCTGAATAGCCAAAGAACATAAAAATTAGTTTATATTAAAGATTGTAAGATGCAAATACATTTCTTGAGCAAGGCTTATGAGAAGACATGGGAGAAAACTACTGGAAGTATGATAGCACTTGACGTGCTTAGACACTAGCTTATCGAAAGGAACTAGAAGTAAACATTTAGATAAATTTGCATCAAAAAGTTAAAATAACCAGTCTTCAAACGATAGGTACATGATGCTGGATACAATTTGTCGGATTAACCCACTCTGGATACACGTTGAAATTAAGCAAAACCTATATGAATAGATGCTGACAAAGCCAAAAGGATGTATAAAGAGTTTAGCAAGAAAAGCACAGATTACCAAGTAAAACGAAAATGACATAAAAAAAGAACCCAATCGAAAGGACAAATAATAGATGGAACAGTTTGTTACACCTAAGTGGATAGAATTCAACCGAATATTTAACCATTACAGACCTCACTTTTAATCAAACGATGTCCACATTCACATCACATTATAAATGCGGAAAAAATGTTAATTACGAAAAAAGGCACCATGATTCTTCTTCTTACCTCGAAAGCTAATAGTTGGATCTTCAAATAAACAATCTTCAACATAAATTGCAGAAGTGAAAATCCCTATTCATTCAATAAAATAAAATGAATCAATTAATAGGAAATTTAGAAATAAGTATTTTGATTTACACAAACTTAAAAAGGATCTTTTTTTTTAAAAAAAAAATCCTATTAAATCATCCTACCTGTAACAAAATAAGCATTCTCATAATCAAACTTGAGAACAGTTACAACATCATCAATACCCGAAACCGAAACCGAAATCTCATCTTCTTGTCTGGAAATAAAAAAATGAGCAAAATAAACTTAAATAAACAAAAATGACAATCGCAATTTTGATTTTTTTTTTTAATTATTTCCTCAGATATTATAGAAAGTGTAAAAGAATCAAAATTGTGTTACTTTTTTCTGGTGTTTTCCCGGGAAACAAACGGAAAAGTACCTTGTTTTGTCTACTTCAGAGGAGAAGAGCCTGAGCAGCTCGGTGACTCCGGTCACTGCGAATTTCAAAACTTGAGGAGTTGCTTTTTTTTGGTTGTTGTTGTGGTGGTGGTGGTTATCGAGAGTGCATCTGACGGCATGGAGTCTCCGGAAGAATGAACGGTGGTGATAGACGGTTGGATTCGGTTGACAAAAACAGCTGATTCCCGCCATTTTCTAATTCCCTCTTGACTCTTGATTGAATACTAAAATATTATTATCTCTCTCTATTTCTTCTTATCCTCCCCCTATCCTGTGATACTTGAAATTTTTCAAATAGGTATTAAAAAAAAAAAAAAAGGTGTATTGTACTAATGCACCCAAAATTTATTTATAATTACACTTATAAAACTAATTTATTATTTATTATACTCAAATATCTTATAGTTAGTTGACTTCGTTAAATCTAATAGTTGGACAAATTTTTTATGTAAAATGACTTAACTACCCATAGTGAAAAATATAAAAATAATAACATTAAAAATAATAATAATTATTAAAAACAATAATAATACCACCAATCAATATCATCTTCATCATCACCGTCTTCATCTTCATCATTCAACTCACCATCTTTCATATTCAATTCATTTAATCTCCCTCAATTCAAAACCATCCACAACAAAAAGAAGGAACGTCTTCATGTTCATCACCACAATCCATCAAACCATCCACATTGATATGTTCCCTATTTTGTCTCTTCCAATTTCTTTCATTTTCTTAGTCCCTAAGCACTACATTAAAAGGAAATTTTCATAATCAATTCAATCAATTCCAAGAACAAAAACAATAAATTTCATAATCCAAATACAAAGTATAGATCTTCATCTTCAATTAATTTCAAGAACAAAACAACAAGTTTTTAGATCCTTCATCTTCTTCTTCACTTCTCCATCATTTTCTTCTTAAATCCTTAAATTGTTACTTTATCCTTCAATTAAAACAAAAAAACTAAAAATAAAAATTCGGGAGATTGAATAAATTTTTTTTTAAAAAAAAAACAGATCACAAAAAAAAATTTCGAGATTGGAGACTAGTTATTGTAAGAGCAAGAAGTGTAAGACGAAGGCGAAGAAGAAGTTGAATCTGGAGAAGCACTTTTCTAATTTAGCCATGACTCTAGATTTTATCATAAAAACACTAACCAAAACCAAACACAGGTGATAGATTTATAAGACAACAACAAGAATAAGAATAAGAAGAAAAAAAAATCCAAACTTTTGAAATACATTACCTTGAAGAAAAAGTTTAAAAAGAAGCAACTTTTGAGGGACACAAAAATCAACCCTCTTAAAGGGACACAAAAATGGCTCCTTTGTGCAATGAAGAAGACAATATTTTTCAGTTTTTTTTTTTTTAAGTTGAAGGAAACAGATTTGGATCTCTTTCATTTTAAAATAGTTTTTATTTTTTTAAAATGACGTGCTGTATTCTTATTGGTTAGGTATTTTTTAAATATTTTTTAAAAAATTTACATATAAAAGACCAATTTACCTTTGAACCGTTAAGTGTATTATTAACTTAACGGTGGTCAACGTGGTTAAGGGTAATTGAGTGTAACAAATGATAAATTGATATTATATGTGTAATTATAAATAAATTCAGGGTCTCTTCATGCAATTCACCTTAAAAAATCAAATACTTTTAATTAAAAACATTTTTTTTATAAAAAATTATATACAATAAAAAATTATAATATAAAAATAAGACGATATTGTTCTAATAACACGTTCCTTACACTTATATTTTAAAGTTAAAAGTTTAAGTCTTGAATTAATTATAATAGTTAAAAATATATATATATCTTCTTCCATGTTTCTTAATTTACATTAGTGGCTCATGCCTTCCTCAATTTATGTTAATGGCTCATAAATATATGGACACCTGTGTGACATGTGGGAAAGCTTTCTTTCTACTTGGCTACAATTATCTATGATAAATAGCAGAAAAATACAAAAATGTATGTAGACGACACCTCAGTCCACGTGTCCAATATTATTATCAACTCCTCTAAATCAGTAAAAACTTTGAAAAATGATCAAAATCAACTAATTAATCAAAGAGGGATGCTAACCTTTATGAAGCGACAAGTGTTCTTCTCTTTTTTTCTTTTTTTTTTTTCCAATTTTTATGTATAAATTTTATTTTAATTCTTATATTTATATTTAATTTTTATAATTATTAAATTATTATAAATATATTAATTTAGTCCATACGATAAAATTTTTAATAGTAAAATATAAATAAAATCACAATTAATTATTATCAAATTTTTTTAAAAAAAAATTAATAATAATTAAAATTGAACAAATTTAACATACAATCTGTCTGAGATTTATACTTTCATTTGTATATATAACTTTATAATCAATTTACACAAACCTACCTCACCATTAATTGAGACTAAGTCTAATCTTCAGGGAAATGAGATTGACAGAGACGAGGGTTCCATAAAGTCTAATATTTAACGATAAAGATTATTTCCATGGAAACCTCATATTTAGGGTTAGTCGCGGTTTGGTTCGAACTGTTGATTTTGAACCGAGACCGGCGGTACCGGTTAACTGAAACCGGACCCACGGTCCCGGTTCTAGTTAGCACAAAAATAAATCGAAACCGCAGTTCCAGTTCCGGTTCAGGTTCGATTCACTTTTTTTTCTCTTTAAAAAAGAAAAAGAGGCCACGGTTCCAGTCCCGGGAACCGACGGTTGAATTGTCGGTTCCCAAAATCGGAGAAGGAACAGTAAAGGTAATTCCTCCCCGAGTTTCGGTTCCCCTAGGCGGTTCCAGAACCAAAACCAACGGTTCCGGAACCGCAGCCAACCCTACTCATATTCATTTGAAAGTCTGATCTCCATTGATAGAGACCAAATTTGATCTCCATACTTCTATTTTAACCTGGTCTAGTCTCCATTATAGAGTCATTGTCTCTTCCATTAGACTTGGTCTGTAACATCCGTAATTTTTGTTAATTATGGAAATGCCCAAAAGTGTTGCTAATTACATGAAAATAATGTAATATGTTTATTGGACTAATTTTTAGGTATACAAGTGGACCAGGTGGAATGGTCCGGAAAGAATGCATGAAGGAAAAAGGAAAAAGGAAAAAGTTGGCAGTAAGTACCGCGACCAGTCACCGTGACCAGCTCGCGGTGAAAAATGGTGATTTTAGGCAGTGAGCATCGCGACCAAGGATCGCGCTGAGCAGCTCGCTGTGAAAATGGTGATTTTGGGCAGTGAGTAACGCGATCAACATCGCGACCAGGCACAGCGATGGTTGATCGCGATGAAAGCGGTGAAATTACTCCAGTGAGCAACGCGACCAGGTTGCGCGACCACAGGTCGAGATGACCAAAATTTTATAAAAAAAAATAAGAAGGCGGTGGAAGCTTCACGAAGAAGTAATTCAGAAAACAGAAAAGAGAAAGAGAGAAAACGGGAGAAGGGAAAGAAAAAGAGAAAGAAAAGATAGAGAGAAAGGAAGAGAGAGAAAGAAGAAAAAGAAGAAGAAGAAGGAGAAGAAGAAGAGGAAGAAGAAGAAGAAGAAGAAAGGAAAAGGAAAAGAGAAGGAAAAAGAGAAAAGGAAAAGGGAAAAAGAAATCTAGAAAAGAAATAGTAAAAAAAAAAAGGTATCCAAATTGGTGTACACGTATTTCTGAAAACTTTATGAATTTCGTTATATTCTTTGATTTGAATTTCTATATTTTGATTAAATGATTTGAAATGAATTAAAAAAATTTGTAGTTGATTTTGAAAATTATTATAGATTTGTGAAATAGTATGTTTTCGAATATGTTTATGAAAATTGTTTTGTGAATATAATTATTGTTGAAAGTGATGAATGTTAATTGAAATGAAAAATTGAATATGTGATATTGGGAAAAGGCCCTAGGATACTTGAACATAGAAAACGGATATAGGAGGTTGGTATACCAGTAGGGTTATTTCAGCAGTACTGCACCGATATCAGTAATTGTTGGCGGGTGTCTCTAAAGTAGCCCCGGACATCACACCGATACCAGTGACTGTTGGTGGGTGTCTCTAAAGTAGCCCCGGAAGTCACGCTGATGTTACATATATTAGGTCCATATTCCAGTCTTGTGATTTATGTTGAGTATACCAAAGGGCCAGGATTGAAATGAAATCGGATAATCTGTTTATAAACAAATTTAGAAAATTGATATTGTATAGTTTAAATTTACGAATTGAGTTAAATAGTGATTTATTTTTATATTATATCACGTTTACATTATATTATGAAATTTATTTTATGATTTTGATAAATGAGTTTAGTGTACACCCACTAAGTTATATACTTAGCGCGTTGATTTTATCACGCGTAGGTAACAGGGATACTGAGGGAGAAAAAGAGTAGAGAGGAGATAGCTGCAGATTGAAGATTCAGAGTCACTATATCTATGGGTAGTTAATACTTTTATATATTATATTCAGTTAAGCATGCATATACAGAAGTTTGTAAATATTATATATTATATTTTGTAAATAGTTGCTTTATGGTTTATATTTTCTTTTGCAAAGGTTTGTAAATATTAATTATGAAATGATTTCATTTGAAAATGTTTGGAAAGTCGCACTAAACGGCAGAGTGCACACATATTTGAGAATTTGATTTAGAAGTGTTGAAATTATATTGTTTGAACTTTTGTTGAAAACAGGATTTTTGAAAACTCAGAAAAACAGAGGAAACTCTGACAAAATTTTTCAAAATTAATTATGATGAGCTTACTAGAAAGGATTTTAAAATATAAAGTATTTGATTTTCAAATAATAAACAGAATTAAGAAAATTTTTAAAAACCCAGTAGCGCTCCCTGGATCGATTCAGACGGGTCGGGTCAGGGGGTGTTACATGGTCTCAATCAATGATGAGGGAGGTTTGTATCAATTGACTATAAAATTGTATATACAAGTGAAAATATAAATCTTAGACAGATTGTATATAAAATTTATTCAATTTGTTCAATTTTAATTTTTTTTTTCTCCTTTAATTTTTAAAATTTTAATAATAATTAATTGTGATTTTATTTATATTTTATTATTAAAAATTTTATTGGATTGGCTAAATTAACATATTTATAATAATTTAATAATTATAAATATTAAATATAAATATAAGGACTAAACTGAAACACTTAATCAAAAGCAGATTCTCTTTATAAATAAATAAAAATCTTAAACGCCTAGGTTTACTCGCCCCAATTTCTACTCTCACAGCTCCCCAGCTCTCTACTCTCTAGACTGTAGTCAAACCATGGCCGACACAACCTCCGCCGCCGACGGTAGCCGGCCTCGCAAGATCATAGCCGGAGCCGACGGTTTCGGTGCCGATCTAAAAGACGCGCTAGTCTCCCAACTCCGGTCCCTCAACATCGAAGTCGAAGACCTCGGCACGTCCGACTACTACTCCGTCGGCGCGGAGGTCGGACGCCGCGTCTCCGCCGCCTCCGAATCCGGGACCCGCGGCCTCGTTGCGTGCGGAACCGGCGTCGGCGTCGGGATATTCGCGAACAAGTTCCCGGGAGTGTACGCCGCTACCTGCCTCACCGCTGCCGACGCCCTCAACGCCCGGTCCATCAACAATTGCAACGTCCTGGCCGTCTCCGGCATGTCCACCACCAAAGACTCCGCCGTCGAAATCCTAAACGCCTGGCTCGACACGCCGTTCAAATCGCCCTGTCCCGCTTCGAATTTCAAACCTTGGGAGGATAACCTATCTTGTTTCCTTGACAATTCGATGACCGAAATGCCCAAAATCGGTAAAAATGAATTAAATTTCGATAATTCATGTAGTATATGTTGTTTGGTGAAAAACAGGGAATTGAATCCATTAGAGATTATTCCTGGTGGGTCGATGAAAATAGTTAGAGAGACTCCGACCTCGGCGATAGTGAGGTTCAAGGCGGGGAGCGTGGAGCCAGCGCATCACCACACGTTCGGGCACGATCTGGTGGTGATGGAGGGGAGGAAGAGCGTGTGGAATTTGAGCAAAGGGGAGAGGTTCGATTTGGGGGTTGGGGATTACTTGTTCACGCCTGCGGGTGATGTGCATAGAGTGAAGTATTATGAGGATACTGAGTTTTTCATCAAGTGGGATGGGCATTGGGATATCTTTTTCGACGAGGATCTTGAGACTGCCAAGAGTGAGATTGACAAGTGAAAGGGCAGTGCTTGGATTGTATTTTGGGTGAGTTAATGGGTTGGTTTCGTTTTCGAGTGTTAATGGATGAACAATAATGCTGTTAGGGTGTGTGTGTTTGTTAATAATGATGAATAAACCGCCATAGTTGTGTCTGAGTCTAATGTTTTGATGCCATTGTTTTGTTCTTGTTGTCTTGTTGATGTTGTTTTGGCTCTGTAGATTTTACTTCTTGCTGGATCTTTATAAATCTTGTGATATATCAGTCTTGATCTCTTGAAACGCGATCCTCATTCGTGTTACGATCACATATTATCGTAATAAAAAAAATTGTAATAACTAGAACAAAAGTTTTTTAGTTGGTTTATACGAGAAATCAGCGCTTCCCCGAGAAATTCAACTTAGTTAATTTATGGAATTCATTGATTTATTCTTGAATCGAAACCGAGTACAGTTCAACTGTTACAAACTAAGAAATAGGAACTATTGACAGAAATTATTGAAAAAGTTTTTTTTTTTTTTTTTTTTTTTTCTAGTGAAGTTCTCTTCTTTAAGTTTTTTTTTGTTCTTCCGCTGCCGCCGATCGTTCCTTTTTCCTCCGCCGCTTCTTCTTCTTCTGCCACATCAACGAAGCTATCTTCTTCTTCCGCTGTCACAGGTTCCTTCTTCCTCCGCCGCTTCTTCTTCTTCTGCCGAATTCGTCTTCTTGCTTGACTTTGGTGATATAGACTTCCCCGTAAACATTTTAAAAATTAATTTAAACTTATCAAATGAAGTAGATATTTCATTGAATTCTATATCAAGTGATGCTTTGATTATTCCATCTTTGCAGTTTCGATGAGGAAATACTGCATATTTCTGGATTATTAATTCCTTTGGCTTTAGCAAGTGTTATAAACAGCAGATCTTGATTATATTCCTTTAATAATCTTGCTAGTTGCTATTTTGGATAAGCATCACAAATTAGTGCCATGTGTTTTTGATTGGTATTTTTATAACTTTGTGAATGCATGGTTCTGGATCATTTTTATAACTTTGGGAATGCATGGTTCCATGTGATTCGGGACGGGAATATGCTAGATTAATCTTTTGAGTGGATGTAGTAGACCAACCAGGTAGTGGTTGGCACATGTAAATCTGGTATTGGGACAATTGCACAAAACTGATAGTTGATTCGATCCTCTGTTTTATATTTAAAGAAATCCTATGTCAAGCTTTATATTTTTTTAGTTTATTGATGAATTCGAAACTTTTTTTTTACTGTAGGCTAATAATTAATGGAAAGTAAAAAGTTAATTAATTCAATAAAAATTAAGTAAAAAGATTAATTCCATACAAAATTGACCACATATTGTAAATGAAAAAGTATTGGATTAATTAAGAAAAAGCTCACGGAACGACAGCAAGAAAGGCTAAAAGAAATGTGTTTTGGGCATTTTTTAAATGTCCATAAAATTGTGTTCTCGGATCAATTTTGTCATCACATATTGTTGCGGGAGTGTCATGTTGAAGATGTTGTAAATAAAATGTGGTTTCTTATTGGTGGAAATAGAATACGGTTTAGTGCAAACGAGTTTTGTTTAATGAGCGGTCTGCATTTTGGGGATACAGTCATTTCTACTACAAATACAAAGAAAAATGAGGTTGATAGAATTTGCCATAAATATTTTATTGGAGCAAAAAAAGTGACTGTATTGAATTTGCAAGGTTTCTTCGAATATGGACTTTAGGAAGAAAATGATAATGATGATGATATCATTAAGTTAGCTTTGTTGTTGATCTTAGAGATGACGTTGCTTGGAAAGGACTTGAGAAAAAATGTTGAATATTGGGCTATGAATTTAGTGGATAATTTAGATGAATTCAACCGGTTCCTATGCGGTTCATTTGTATATTCAAGGACATTCAAATCATTATCGACTTGTTGCAAAGGTAGAGATCGGAGGTTTATGGAGCGTGCAAAAAACGATCCAATTCATACAGTAGAGAAGTACAATTTGTATGAATTTGTGTATGCTTTTCAGGTAATATAGACTGTTTAACATTTTTTACCCTTTTAATTCTTTAAAACTCTTATTAAAATATCTTTTTTTTATTTGGTAGGTGTGGGCCATTGAAGCAATTCCACTGTACTCAAAGATGAGTTATACTACGAGGGTGTCTCGTACAGTGCCACACATTCTTAAAATAATTGACGGTGTTGTTATATTGATTTTATTACAGTGGTCACTATAGTGCATTTGTACTTATGTATGCTGAATACATCGTTGCACACAGACAGAAGTTCGATTTCAAAGCGAACCAAATTAAAGCTCTTAGAAAGAAAATATCTATTGAAATACTTGCAAACTCTACACTATTAGACAATGATGAAACATAATATTGACATGTACTATTTCCTAAATTATTCTTTATGTGAATAAATATTTTCTGTAATATCGGTTCTGTAACACCCCCCGACCCGACCCGGCTGGACCGACCCAGGGAGCGCTACTTCGGTTTTCAAAACTTTCTCTTTTCATTTACAAACATTTTTAAAATCATTGTGAGCCTATCAAACCATTGGAAAACCACATAGTTTATAATTTAAAAACATTTTCGAGTGAGCCCAATACATAAACTTTTTACAAAATTTCGGCAGAGTTCCGTTTGTTTTTCGGATTTTCCAAAACCTATTTTTCACAACTCAATTCAATTACAAAAATCATATCAACACTTCAATATCATTTTCAAACAATTGCGCACTCTGCCGTTTAGTGCGACTTTTCAACACAGTTTATAAAATAAAACGATTCAGCATTTAATATTTACAAACATTCTAATAATAAAAGACAGAAATCAAAAAAATAATTAATTATAGGACATAATTACAAAACATATTTATATGCATGCTTACAAACTATATATATATATACAACAATAAAACTACCCAACTGTAGTAAGTCTGAGACTCTGTCAGCAACTCTCTCTCTCTTCAGTCTCTGGCCTCTTCAGTATCATTGGTACCTACGCGTTAGAAACAAAACTAACGCGCTAAGCATATAGCTTTGTGGGTGTACACTAATCTCAAATATGAAAATCATAAATAACTTTTAACAAGAAACAAATTACAATATATCTCTTTTCGATGCTAATCATTTACAAATCCATTTAACTTCAGAATCAAAGCATAAAACAGTTTTAATCACTTTAATTTCAACAATAAGATCAACATATAAAATAGATCAATAAAGTTAATCAATTCATTTCTCAATTCACTTCAAATCTGGCCCGCTAGAATACTCAACATATTAGGACTGGAATATGGGTCAAACTCCCACCCTAGGACGAATCCTAAGAGTGGTACGTATCTCCCTACTCTAGGACCGTGGGTACGGAACCTAGAGAGGTACATAACTCCCTATCCCAGGAACGAATCCTTAGGAAGGTACATGTCTCCCAACCCCCAGGACGAATCCTGAGGAGGTACGTGTCTCCCTGCCCCTGGACGAATCCATGAGGAGGTACATAATAATCATCAATAGCAATCAGTATCGGCGCAGTACTGCTCAGTAAACCCAGTTGGTATACCAACCTCCTATATCCATTTCTATGTCTAAGTACCCTAGGGCCGTTTCGATAAACTATTTTACAAATATTCACTATATACACGATCAACGGAAGCATTTGATGTCAATAACATAGATTTGTCATGGGAAAATCAACAATAGTAATCAATCATCGATTTTTCATATAAAATAAACAATTTTCATACGAAAATCGAAAACGAGAAATTTCAACGAAATCGAAAACGAAAACGAAAACAAAAACGAAAACGAAAATGAAATACTTAATACTTTTCGTAAAGATTCCGAAAACAAAAGTACACCTACCTGGATACCGTTTCCTTTCGGCAAAACGCGGTTCCACGATTTTCTTTTCCTTTCCCTTTTTACCTTTCTCTTTCACCCACACTTTCTTTTCTCTTTCCTTCCTTTTCTTCTTCCTCTTCTTCTTCTTTCTTCTTCTTTCTTCTCTTTCTCGGTCTCTCCTCTCTCTTCTTTCTGTTCTGTGTGTTTTCTGGCTTCTACGAGAAGCCACTCTTTTTTTTATATTTTTTTAGCCATCGCGACCGTCGTCGCGACCTGTGGTTGCGCCACCAGGTCGCGGTACTCACTGGAGCGTTTGCACCGCCTTCATCGCGAGCACACCTCGCGGTCCCTTGGTCGCGCTGGTGGTCGCGTTGCTCATTGCCAGGATTTGACATTTTCATCGCGAGCAATTCATCGCGACCTGTGGTCGCGGTGACTGGTCGCGATGCTCACTGCCAAAAATCTCATTTTCCACCGTGAGCAAGCCATCGCAACCTGTGGTCGCGGTGACCAGGTCGCGATGCTCTCTGCTTCAGTTTTCCTTTTTCTTGCATCATTTTTGGACCGTTCCATCTGGTCCACCTGGAAATCATAAAAATAAACATACTTTTAATTACATTTACACCCCCTCCAATTACGAAATTTATTTTCACATATATGAAATTAATTATCCGAAATCCGAGATGTTACAGGTTCTCCTGGAAAATGTAAGCACATGTGGCCTGTAAACCTGCAATGTCAGCCTTATGCTCAATCATACCAATTTTCAATAAGATATGTGAGTAAATATTTTCTGTAATTTTGGGTTGTTAGCATCATTTTTTGCGGGTTCCCCAGTTAGTGAATATAATATAAAGCTGCCATTAGATACAACAAAACAGGAAATGATTAAAAAAGACTGAATTGAATGCAGTGATCTAAAAGTCGCCGAAATCGGCCGCCTAGGCGCTAGGCGGCCGGCCGGCGAGGAGAGAATGGCCTAATCGGCCATTCTAGGCGGACGCTTGCCTAGAAAATGCTAGGCGGGCGAGTCGGTCTACGCGGCCGCCCAGCAGCGTAGAACGCGGCCGCCTAGGCGGCCGAGTTCCTCTTCGCGGCCGCCTAGGCGGCCGAGTTCCTCTTCGCGGCCGCCTAGCCGCGGAGACGTTTGTTTTCTGCAATTCTAAGCAAAAACGACGTCGTATAGTTCAAGGTTTGTTTTTTTTTTTTTTCTGAAATTTGAAGCCAAAACGACGTCGTTTGACTGTTTTAAAAAAACAATGCCAAAACGACGTCGTTTTGGCATTGCTACAAAAACAAAAAGAGGCAGAAACGGGAGAAGACAGCAGCTGCCACAAGTCAATTTTTTTTTCACACTGGTTTCACTTCTTCGGTTCTTCGGCAGCACACCACTCTCCATCATCATGAATTATTTTTCCATTTTCAACCCATTTTCTTCATCAACAACCATCTCTAAGGTATGTTTCTTGTATATTTTACTATTTTTAAGAGTTATTGTTGTTAGGATTGTTAAATATATTATGCAATCCAAGTGTTTGATAAAATGTGTAGATGAATTTTTTTTTATAAAATTGTGAATATTTTTAATTTAGTCTTCATTGATAATTAATATAATGTTATTATGAACATTTGAACTTGAAATGATAATTAAAAAAAAATTAAATTGTTATAAAGATTTAGGGTTTACTATTTTAGTATTTGTTGTAAATTGTAATTAATATTTAATTATTTATGTAGGAATTAGGAGATTTTTAAAATTTATAGATAGTTTAATTCTTGTATAGTTATATTATGGAATTAATATTAATGACTTAATGTATATATTAAATATTAATTTATAGATGATATAATATTTTATATTTGTAGTTTTGTATAGTTAAACTAGTTGTATTATGGTGGAATTAATATTAATGTATATATTAATTTATAGATGATTTAATATTTGTATAGTTGTAAATTGTAATGTTGTATAATTTTATTTATATTATGACTTATGATTATGAATTATGATTAAATAAATCATAAATGTTTGTTAATTTTTTCTAGGTTGTTATAAATATAATGGCGTCTTCGGCAGCCTCAGTGGACCAAACGGTCCAATCCACATCCGAATCAGTGCTTAAAAGAAGGTCGAATGATGTCGGATGGGATTTTGGGGTGTTAATTGACCCAAAGAATTTGGACAGGGTCAAATATATCTTATGTGGAAAAGTGATGTCCGGAGTAGCTTATAGAATAAAAGAACACATAGGCCAGATATCAGGAAATGTTGCAGCTTGTCCAAAAGCAACACCGGACGCGCAAGCCAAGTGTAGAAATGCCATTATGGAGACTAAAGGTAAGAAGAGGGGTAAGAAGAAGGAATAGTTATTGTTGAGATCACAAGTAAATGTGGTTGATACAACTAGGGAAGGAGATGCGTGGGAAGAATTAGGGGGGAGGAGAGATCCCCAAACTCTTGGCCCCATGGATCGATTTGTATCATCCATCAATCCTGAAGCTTCATTGGGCAGTGGAACTAAGAGACAACAAAATATCAATGAAGCACTTTTTAAAAAAAGAACTCATAATGTGCACCAGTATGTGAGTAGATGGGTGTACGGAGCAGGGATTCTTTTCAATGCAACTGATAATGATGATTTCAAGCTGATGATGGAGGCGGTTGGTCAATTTGGACCGACATACAAACCACCAACTCAGTACGAATTGAGATAACCGTTGTTGAAGGAGGAGGTTCAGAGAACAAAAGAGTTACTGAAGAAGCAAGAAGAAGACTGGGCTTTGAATGGGTGCTCCATTATGACGGACGCTTGGTCCGATAGAAAAAGGAGGAGTATAATGAATTTGTGTGTCAATTGCTCAGAAGGAACCACTTTCCTTTCCTCTAAAGAGTCTTCAGATGAGGCACACACGGCTGATCTCATTTTTCAGTATGTGGATGGGTGCATTGAACAAGTTGGACCGAAGAATGTCATTCAAGTGGTCACAAATAATGCCACAAACAACATGGCAGCAGCGAAGTTACTCAAGGAGAAGAGACCTCAGATATTTTGGACGTCGTGTGCAACTCACACCATTAATCTCATGCTTGAAAGTATTGGTAAGCTCCAGAAGTTCAAAAAAACTATTAAGCAAGCAAAGAATTTTACCATATTCATCTATGCACACCATAAGACATTATCCTTAATGAGGTCTTTCACTAAAAAGAGGGACATAGTAAGGCCGGGAGTGACTAGATTTGCCTCTTCATTTTTAACATTGCAGAGTATGATGGAGAAAAAATCTCAATTGAAGGCAATGTTTTGTAGTGAACTATGGGATCAATGTAAATGGTCTAACACTACCAAGGGGCAAAAGGCATATGCTACTGTTATGAGTACGAGTTTCTGGAATGGTGTGACCACTTGCTTAAAGGTCTTTGCACCTTTGGTGAAGGTGCTTAGACTTGTTGATGGGGACAAAAAGCCAGCCATGGGTTTTGTATATGGAGAGCTACTGCAAGCAAAAGAAGACATCAAAGTAGCATTGAACAATGTTGACCGGAACTACAAGCCGATCATTGATATTATTGATGCAAGAATTAAGGGTCGGCTTGATAGTTCATTGCACTTGGCGGCCTATTTCCTCAACCCATACTACTGCTATAAAGACACCACAATTAAAGATAAGATTGATGTGAATGTTGCAATGTTTGAATGTGTGGAGGCTATTTATGGTACGGGCAATTTTGCGATTCAAGATACAATTGCAAATACTGAAATTCGAAAGTACAAGATGAAGGAAGGAACTTTTGGGCTACAATTGGCGATCTCAGGATGTAAAAACAATAGACAAGAATATGATCCAGGTACTATTTTTAAGTTGTAGTTGTAGTGCTTTACTTTTTTTCTTTTAATATTATGTTCTAAATCCTAAAAACTTGAAATATGTATCTTCGTGATTGCAGCTTCTTGGTGGTCTAACTATGGAGGTCAAACACCCAATTTGCAAGTCGTTGCTAAAAGAATCCTCAACTTGACTACGAGTTCCTCCGGATGTGAACGAAACTGGAGCACTTTTGAAGGAGTGAGTACACCACTACACTAGTTCACTGTAAATTTACAAATGAACTCTTAACTAACAGTTTATTATTGTGATATTGTCATTTTGATTTTGTAGATACATACAAAGAAAAGGAATAGACTAGATGTGAGTCGGTTGAATAATCTAGTCTATGTCCAATTCAATTCCAAGTTGAGGAACAAACAAAGAAGAGCAAAGGAAAAGAATGTGGATGTCCTTCTTGCTACGGATGCTGAAGCCACCAATGCACAGGAATGGATTGTTGAAGGTTGTTCTGATGATGAAGTAGAGCCCGGAACAGGGCTAACTTGGCAATTGGTAGACGAAGCAATCGGTGTTGATGAGATTCTACAACCCATGAGGAGTTCAAGGGTGACAGAGGAGAGAGAACTTCATGAAGATGACTTTATATCAGAGGAAGAGGAGGAAGTAGAAAATGTTGATGTTGAATTTGAGTCCGATGGAGACCGTGTAATGGAAGAATACGGAGAAGAAGAGTTTGATCATGATGAATAGCATAACTCTCATGTTTGGAATGCTTTATGTTTTATATTCTACTTTAGAATGTTTTTGCCTTTTTGGAATGACTTGTTTGTTTGGAATGACTTAGTTTTATATTGTTTGGAATGTTTGGTATTTGAAATGACTTATTTGTTTGGAATAATTTAATTTCATATTGTTTAGAAGTTATACAGGAAAATTTTTCAGGTGGTCAACGGTGTGGTCAACACGTTGACCGTTGACCGCTGAGGAACCGCCTAGGCGCCAATTAATTGGCGCCTAGCCGAAAAATCGCTAAGCGCTACCCCGCCGCCTAGGTAGCGCCTAGCGATTTTTAGAACACTGATTGAATGATTAAAACGTTATCCTCAAAAAAACGAATCGAAGAACTACATTAAATTAAACTTTACATCATGCTGATCCGGTGGTAACAATCTCGGGGAGACATGGCCCAATTGTATTGAAAATTTCATCATGTATCGGTCCGATGAAAATTTCATAATGCCGGCCCGATAAAAATTTCATCATGTATCGGCCCGATGAAAATTTCATCATATCAGCCCAATGAAAATTTCATTATGTATTGGCCCGATGAAAATTTCATCATATATCGGTCCGATGAAAATTTTATTATGCCGGCCCGATGAAAATTTCATCATGTATTGGCCCGATGAAATTTTTTTTTTTGATAAATCCGTTCTTCATTTCTTTGATAGAGAATTTATAAATATGAAATGCCTAAAATTGCTTGAAAACCCATAAAGATGTACATTGACTAATAATTATAACCAATTATAGTAAAAATAAAAGTTTAACAAAATGTGAAGAAGAAAAACAATGAAAGAACAAGTGAAAAAGAACCGGGTGAGGAAGAAGAAGAAAACAGTGAAAAAAATAGTGTGTGTAGGGTTAAATGAGGGCATTTTTTGGGTAGAGCTTGCAAAAGTTAGTGGATAGTGGGTACATTTGCAATTTTAGGTTTGTTTTTGGGCAATTTTACTAAATTCCTTTCTAATTAAAACTGAAATAAGACTTGGTCCAACTCAACTAACCAATTATTAATATCAACTTGTAATAATTTGTATCGTATCAGCTTGTAACACCCCCCGACCCGACCCGGCCGGACCGACCCGGGGAGCGCTACCGGTTTGCAGAACTTTCAAAAATCAATTTTATACGTTTCAAAAATCATTGTGAGCCCATAGCAATAAATAAACTTGTTACAAAAATTCGGCAGAGTACCGTTTGTTTTTCGGACTTTCCAAAACCTGCTTTTACACAAATCAATCCAAAATTCACATTTTTCACAAACACTTCTATAACACTTTCAAACAGTTGCGCACTCTGCCGTTTAGTGCGACTTATCAAAACAGTTTATCACAATTTATAAAAGAAAACAAATCAGACTTTACTATTTACAAACATTTAAATAATAAAGGACAGAAATTATAAAATAATTAATTACAAAACATTTTACAAAACATATTTACAAATTCCCTGTATATGCATGCTTTCGGATTATATTTACACATAACCAAAATATAGCTACCCAACTGTACAAATCTCTGGGACTCTGTCCGCAACTCTCTCTCTCTGTTCAGTCCTTAGCCTCTTCCGGATCCCTGGTACCTACGCGTTAGAAACAAACTAACGCGCTAAGCATATAGCTTAGTGGGTGTACTATAAACTCAATTAAATAAATTACAATATAAATATCTTTTAAGAAGAAATAACTCACAATATATATATTCCATTTCTAATCCATTTCAAAACAATTAAATTTCATAATCAAAGCATTAAACAATTCCGATCACTTTAATTTCAATAATGAAGTCAATAATGAATGCTATCAATAAAATCATTCGGTTCACTTTTCAATTTCAATCAATTCTGGCCCGCTAGAATACTAAACATAATAGGACTGGAATATGGGTCAAACTCCCAACCCCCAGGACGAATCCCGAGGAGGTACGTGTCTCCCAACTCTAGGACCGTGGGTACGGAACCTAGAGAGGTACATAACTCCCTATCCCAGGAATGAATCCTTGGGAAGGTACATTAACTCCCAACCCCCAGGACGAATCCTGAAGAGGTACGTATCTCCCAACCTCTGGACGAATCCAAGAGGAGGTACATAAAAATCAGTCATCAGTATCAATCAGTATCGGCGCAGTACTGCTCAGTAACACCCAGCTGGTATACCAACCTCCTATATCCATATCTATGTCTAGGTATCCTAGGGCCGTTACAATAAGTAAGGTTTACAATCAGTGTATACATTTCGCACAATATTTTTCAAGAATATCAACAATAAGCAGACAAAAATATAAATCATGTATTTTTAACAAAATCGACACAATCGAAATACGATCAAAATGCGATTTAACATAAAACCAGTTCGGAATCATCAATAGGTGCATCAATCATCAGTTTTTCATATAAAGCAAACACTTTTCATACAAAAATCGAAATCGAAAACTTTTAACGAAATCGAAAACGAAAACAAAAACGAGAAACGAAATCGAAAACTAAAACGAAAAACTAAACGAAATACTTCTCGAAACGATTTCGAAAACGAGAGTACACCTACCTGGAATCCTTTTCTTTTCGGTAAATCGTGGTTCTACGGTTTCGTCTTTCCTTTTTACCTACACTTTCTTTTCTCTTCTCTCTCCTTCTTCTTCTTCTTCTTTCTTTTCTTTCTTCTTCTTTCTTTTTCTTCTCTTTTCTTTCTTTTCTCGGCTCTTTCTCTCTCTTTCTCTCGCTGTTCTGTTTTCTCTGGCTTCTGCGAGAAGCTTCTCTTTTTTTTATATTTTTTTCGCTACCGCGACCGCCGTCGCGACACCAGGTCGCGACGCTCACTGGAGTGCGCGCACCGCCTTCATCGCGAGCGCGCCTTGGTCGCGCGAGAGATCGCGTTGCTCACTGTCAAACTTTGACAACTTCATCGCGAGCAAGCCATCGCGACCTGTGGTCGCGGTGACCAGGTCGCGATGCTCACTGGTCCAGTTTTCAATTAACAGATTGGATCATTAACAGATTGAATGAGTACTGCTCTTTGCCACCAAATCACATTTGGCGTTGATTTGTGCTTGTCGATGTTTACACATTTAATTATATTTACACCCCCTCAAATAGTAAAATTTATTTTCACACATATAAAATTAATTACCCGAAATTCGGGATGTTACACAGCTCCCCACCTCTTAAAAAACATACTTTTCCTCAAAGAGGAAACTTTAGAAATTGTTCTTTGATCACTTCTTGACTCTCCCATGTAGATTCTGCTGGTGACAATCTACACCAATGGATAAGAACTTCAGTTTGTCCCTTTTTTCTAACAGTTTGCAGAACCGGTAAAAGCATATCATTATCACTAACAGCTTAATCGATAAGCAACCTCTTTAATTTTTTCAAGAATTTCAAATGGTCCATAAAAATGAGCTAAGAGCTTAGCATTTTTCCGCATTGCAGGTGAAACCTATTGATACGGTCGAAGTTTTAAGAACACCATATCCCCTATAGCAAACTCCCTCTCTCGATGCTTAGAATCATAGACTCTTTTCATCCTTGATTGAGCTTGAGTAATGCATTCTCGAACCTCTCATAGAACTTGATTGTGAGTTATCACTTCTTGTTCCACGGCTTCTACTTGAGCTGTACCTGACATATAATTAAGCAAATTTGGAGGACTTCAAAAGGTGTCTTTTGTATTGTTGAGTGTCAACACATATTATAATAATATTTAACCCACAACAACCACCTTAAGCACTCCTTTGGCTTTGAACTCGTAAAGTACCGCAAGTACATTTCAAGAGTCCTATTTACCACTTTAGTCTGTCCATTCGTTTGAGGGTGGTGGCTGGAACTGAAGTTAAAAGACGTTTCATTCAAGTGAAACAATTCCTTACAAAATGTGCTTACAAAAGTAGGATCCCTATCATGAACGATTAACCTTGGGAGTCCATGAAGCTTAAATACATTATCGAAAAATAATTTTGCTACACTCACTGCTAAATATGGATGAGACAAAGGGATGAAGTGAGCATACTTGGAAAGCCGATCGATGACAACAAAGATGGTAGTCTTACCATTAGAAGTAGGAAATTCTTCAACGAAATTCATGGATATTGTAACACCCCCTGACCCGACCCGGCTGGATCGACCCAGGGAGCGCTACTTCGGTTTTCAAAACTTTCTCAATTCAATTTAGAATTTCAAAACCATTTAAAAATCGTATCAATTTGTAATTCAAAAAGATTTTTCTAGTGAGCCCATCGAAATACACTTTTTACAAAAATTTCGGCAGAGTTCCGTTTGTTTTTCGGATTTTCCAAAACCTGTTTATCCACAAATCAATTCAAATACAAATCCAATAACACTTCAAATATCATTTCCAACACAGTTTATAAAATAAAACGACTCAGAATTTAATATTTACAAACATTCTGAAAACGAAAAACAGGAATCAATAAATGATTTACAAAACATATAAATATAACTCTTCGAAAATTACAGACTTCTGTACATGCATACTGCGGAATATATATATATATATATATATATACAAAAATATCTCTACCCCAAGTCAATGTAGCGACCCCAAACTTCAAGCTGCAGAAAACTCCTCTTTAGTCTTTTGCCTCTTCAGTCTCTCTGGTACCTACGCGTTAGAAACAAAACTAACGCGCTAAGCATATAGTTTAGTGGGTGTACACTAAACTCAATATGAAATCATAAATAACTTTTATTAAGAAACAATTACAATATATATATATATATATATATATATATATATATCTCTTTTCAATGCTAATCATTTACAATTCAAGTTAACTTCAAAATCAAAGCATAAAACAGTTTTAATCACTTTAATTTCAACAATAAAATCAACATGTGAAATCAATGAATAAAATTACTCAATTCACTTCAAATCTGGCCCGCTAGAATACTCAACATACTAGGACTGGAATATAGGTCAAACTCCCACCCTAGGACGAATCCTAAGAGTGGTACGTATCTCCCTACTCTATGACCGAGGGTACGGAACCTAGAGAGGTACATAACTCCCTATCCCAGGAACGAATCCTTAGGAAGGTAAGTATCTCCCAACCCTCAGGACGAATCCGTGAGGAGGTACGTGTCTCCCTGCCCCTGGACGAATCCATGAGGAGGTACATAATAAGCAATCAATCGCATATCAATATCGGCGCAGTACTGCTCACTGAACCTAGCTGGTATACCAACCTCCTATATCCATTTCTATGTCTAAGTATCCTAGGGTCGTTTCCGATAAACTATTTTTCAAATATTCGCAATAAGTTACAAATCATTAGATACTCAATAAATATACGATTCACACAATACCTTTCAAGAAACATAAACAATAGTCATACGAACGTCTAAATCAAGTATTTTTAACGAAACCGTAATAATCGAAATAAGATCAAAATGCGATTTATCATAAAATCATTCCAAAATCAACAATAAAGATATAAAATCAATAGGTTATTTAAATAAAATGCGTATTCAGACTAAAAATACAAAATACGTTTCGTAAAGAGTTCGAAAACGTGTGTACACCAACCTGGATACCGTTTCCTTTCGACAAATCGCGTTTTCACGATTTTTTTTCCTTTTCCTTCCCTTTTCTCTTCCTCCTACACCTCTTTTTTTTCTTTCCTTCCTCTTTTCTTCTTCTTCTTCCTCTTCTTCTTCTTTCTCTTTCTTCTTCTTTCTTCTTTCTTCTTTCTCTTCTTTCTTTCTTCTTTCTCACGGTCTCACTCTCTTTTCTCTCCTCTGTCTGTTTGTGGCTTCTCGCGGAAGCCAAAATTTTTTTTTATATTTTTCAGTCGTCGCGACCTGTGGTCGGGCCACCAGGTCGCGGTACTCACTGGAGCATTTGCACCGCCTTCATCGCGAGCACACCTCGCGGTACCATGGTCGCGTTGCTCACTGCCAAAATTTGACATTTTCATCGCGAGCAGTTCATCGCGATCTGTGGTCGTGGTGACTGGTCGCGATGCTCACTGCCAAAATTTCCATGTTTCATCGCAAGCGGCCCATCGCGACCTGTGGTCGCGGTGACCAGGTCGCGATACTCACTGCCTCAGTTTTCAATTTTTCATGCATCATTTTCGACCGTTCAATCTTGTCCACCTGGAAATCATAAAAATAAACATACTTTTAATTACATTTACACCCCTCAATCACAAAATTTATTTTCACATATATGAAATTAATTATCCGAAATCCGGGATGTTACAGATATGTCCTCCCATATTTGATTTGGAATCGGTAGAGGTTGCAACAAACCTACTAGTGTCACTTGCTCAGCTTTTTGTTGCTGGCATGTGTCACACTGACGGATGTTAATTTTTTCTCATCTTTTGCCAATAAAAATTGGCTTTAATTCTCTGAAAAGTCTTTACTAATCCTTCGTGTGTGCTTCCATGAAATACACCAATGATATCTTGTACTAACTTTGAATCATTAGCAAGATAAATTCTATCTTTGAATAATATTATTTCTTCAACAAATTTCCACGGTCCAACTACTTCATATTGAAGAATTCTGTGTTTTAACTCCTGCAATAAGCAACTGCCTTCAATTTCCTCTTTAATTGCATCAACCCAATGTGGCACTAGTTGAGAGAAAGCAAGTAAAAAAACTTTATTAATAGCAAATTCATGACACCTGGACAAAGCATATGCTATTACATTTTCAACTCCTCTTTTATATTCGGGCTAATTGTAATAAAGTACCTTGACGTTTGGTCATATTGCAATGAAATCGTGAGTTTAGCTATAATTACATGTTAGTACCATACCGTCAGTTGTTTCAATCAAACTTAACGGTTTGACTTTAACTTATGGGTGAAATGACAAAACTACCCCCAGTTTAAAAATTAAATTAAACAAAAATTTAAAAAAAAACTAATTTTTTTTTAAAAATAGATCTCCACCATTCATCAATGTTGATGAATGGTGGAGGTAACATTTCTAAAAAAATATATATTTAAAAATCAAACAATTAAAAAAAATTATTTTATATTGAATTTTTTTTTTTCTGATTGGGTTAAGTTCTTGGTGGTGGAGATGTCCATCAACTTAATCCAAACAGAAAAAAAATAATAATAATAATTTTGCCCTGATCTCCATCAACTGGAGTAGATCTGCTCCCGTTGATGGAGCAGATCAGGGGAGAAACCAAATTTTTTTTTTTTTGGGTTAAGTTGCGATGGAGCAGCTCCATCGGCGACGGAGCAACTGCTCCATCAACGAAAGCAGATATACTCCCGTTGATGGAGCAGATTTAGGGAAAAACCAAAAATATATTTTCTTTTTCTGGATTGAGTTATTGGTAGTGGAAATCCAATCTGGATCTCCACCAAGAACAATAAGAACATAAATTTTTATTTTTTTATTTTTTTTATCAATATAATCTTTACGGTCCATCAATCTTAATAGACGGTAGAGATTAATTTAATCTTTTTATAATTTTCAATAATTTTTTAATAAATTAATGTTAAAATGACAAAAATATCCTTTGACTATTAGTTGACCGTTAACTCTAACGGTCAACCAATTGGTCAAGGGTACTAACGTGTAATTATAGCGAAACTCACGATTTCATTACAATATGACTAAACGTTAGGGTACTTTATTGTAATTAGCCATTTGTATTCAATCTGAAAATCAAACCCCATTAATTTGTATAACCACCATTGTTTAGCTTTAATAGTGATTTTTTTTAGTCCAAAAATGCTTTAGACTTTGATGATGGGTTCGAACAATAAATTTCCTCTCTAGAAGGTACGATAGCCATTTTTGAATAGCTAACATCAAAGCAAGAATTTCCTTCTCATACGTGGATAGGAAAAGATGCTTCCCCTGTAATGCATGACTAAAGTAAGCAATAGGTCTTGTCTGCAACAAAACTGCTCCCACACCAAGGCCGCAGGCATCACATTCAGCCATGAAAGTTTGAGAAAAATCAGGAAGAACTAACACCGGTGCTTGGGTCATTGCCAATTTCAGTCGCTTAAAAGCTTCTTCCGTTGCCAAGGCCCATTGGAAAGAATTTTTTTGCGACATTTTGGTGATTGGCGCAACTATCTTCCTATAATTTTGAATAAACTTACGGTAGTAACCAGCGAGGCCAAGAAATCCCCGCATCATTTTTGCATTCTTAGGTTTCGTCCATGACAACATAGCCTCAATTTTAGTAGGATCAACGACAAATCCTTGCTTAGAGATGACATGACCCAAATATTGTACCTCTTCCTTTCCGAATTCGTATTTTTCTGACTTCATCCGCAATTGATTATCTTTTAGGACTTTGAAAACCAATTGTAAGTGGTTCTTGTGTTCTTGCCAACTGCGACTAAAAATGATAATATCGTCAAAAAATACAAGCACAAATTTTCTCAATTTTTTTCTTAAATATCTCATTAATTAGTGCTTGAAAGGTTGATGGAGCATTTGTGAGGCCAAAAGGCATCACCAAAAATTCATAGTGCCCCTGATGTGTCCGAAAAGTTGTCTTTTCAATATCTTTAAAATGCATCCTCACTTGATGATAGCCTGAACTCAAATCCAATTTGGTAAAGTAATGTGCTCATGCTAATTCATCCAATAATTCATTAATTACTGAAATTGAGAATTTATCTTTAATGGTAATTTTGGTTAGTGATCAGTAGTCGATGCATATTCACCACGATCCATCTTGTTTTTTAACTAACACAGGTGAGGAATAAGGACTAATGCTTGATTTAATGACACCAGTGGTGAGTAATTTCTTGACAATTTTTTCAATTTCATTTTTTTGGAAGTGAGGATAACGGTAAGGTTGTACCGCAACAGGTCCTTATCTAGGAACTAGTGGAATACGATGATCTTGGTCACGTTGAGGAGGCAAACTTGTGGGTTTCTTCAAAATATCATGGTGCTACTGCAAGATTTGTTGCATCGACTCTGGAATGGACTCTTACATTTTTACATCTTCACAATTCAAGACATGTAATATAACCCCTGGTTTCTGTTTTGTGATTTTATTTAAAGGAGTGTCACAAATGTTGTTGCTTATATCTGTCAATCCCTTCAAAACTACCTCTTTGTTCTCCCATTTAAATACCATTTGAAGCTTTCCAAAGTCTCATTGTATAAGACCTAAGATTCTCAGCCATTGAATTCCAAGAACAACATCATAACCCTCCAACGGAAGAATGAAAAAATCAATCGTAAAAGTTATATTTTGGAGCTTGAATGGCACAAACGAGCACTTCCTAGGACTCACCAACTTCTCACCTGAAGCTACCATTACTTCTAACTTTCTAGCACAATCTGGTTGAAGGTTGATTCTTTGTGCAACTCGTGAGCTAATGAAATTATGTGTGCTTCCCGAATCGATCAAAGCAATTATCGACTCCCCTTTGAATCCACCCAATATTTTTATTGTTTTTAATGCCTGCAAACCAGCTATGGCGTGCAATGTCCAACTTCCTCATTGTCTCATTCGACTTCCATCAACACATCACCCTTTTCATCTTCCCAACTTGCCTCTATCAGAAATAATTTTTTACAATCATGTCTAGGAGTATATCGATCGTGACAGTGAAAACAGAGTCTCTTTTTGCGCCTCTCTGATAGCTCATCTGCTGTCATTTTCTTTATTTGAGTGGTAGTATTAGTTGAAGTACGTCCAGGATTTTCCATACCTTATTGCCAAGTATTGTTTAGCCAAGAAGAGGTCGCTTCTGCAGATTGTGATGGTTGTCATTGCTTTGTATCGCGTGCTTCACAGTCGTGCTAGGCCAATTGTGATGGTTAAGGTTGATGCTAAATTTGCTCGTACATTGGTACGGATACTATCTTTCAACCCAGTGATAAAACAACTAACCTTCTTATCTGGTGTTAGTGGGCCAACCTTTGCTAATAATTTTTCGAATCGAGCCCGATATTCCACCACCGTTCCCGTTTGTCAGAGTTGGATCAATTCACTGAATGGATCAACAAATTGATTGGGGTCAAACCGAGTTTGAAGCTCGTTTTTGAAGTCTTCCCAAGTGACATAAAGTTGTTCTTGCTCCAGCATTTGAAACCATAGTTGACCCTCTCCTTCCAGATAGAAAGAAGATAATGAAACTTTGTCGGACTCAGCTATCTCATGAAGGGAAAAATACTTTTAAGCTCTACAGAGCCACATTGTTGGGTCGCCTTTGTTGTCTTACCTTGGAAAATCCAACTTAACAGAATGTGGACTGAACTGTTTGCGTGATTTGGAACCTCTAGAGTTTGTTGTGCCAAACCTTTGGCCATTTTTGCTTATGTCTCACCTATTTCAATAGGTTGTTTGCCATAATTTGTTGACTGAGCCTTTTTAGTTGCTATGCAACTTGGGAAAAAAGCTCATTCTGACTTCTCAAAAGCGTCTCAAAATTTTCCTCCAATTCGTGTACTCGGTCCTCCATTGCCAAGCTCTGATACCAAGATGTTACGATCACAGATTGTCATAACAAAAACAATTGCAATAACAAGAATAAAAGTGTTTTAGTTAGCCTATATGAGGAACCAACGCCTCCCAGAGAAACTCAATTGAGTTAATTTATGAAATTTATTGATAATTTATTCTTGAAACAACTGATGTATAGGGCACAGTTCAACAGTTACAAACTAGGAAATAGGAACTATTGACAGAAATTATTGGAAAAACAATAACAAAATATCTTGACTTTTTCTAGCGTAGGAGTGGCTAAAAAAGAGGAAACACAATTCTAACTAAAACTGAAATAAGACTTGGTCCAACTCAATTATCAATATCAACTTGTAACAATTTGTATGGTATCAATTCAGTTGTCAATCTCTTTGTGGTGGTTGAGATTTTCCCTTTTGTGTTCTTGATTAGCATACGGTTACAAGTTCTAATTCAATGAGAGGGTTGAGCGGTAGAAACCCTTCTTTATGAGTTCCTTGTTTTTGAGATAATGTGATGCGTGGTATTGGTTATTTGTTGCCATCTTCTTTGTGCTTGTTGATGTCAGTTTGGTGTTTGATTATAATTAATCCAAGTTGATGCTCTTCTGATTTGAATCCTTGTTGATCTTTAAAGATTTTGTGCTTTGTGCTTGTTGATGGTTTTTTTTTTTGACATACTATCTATGGTACGACAACTCAAACTTGGATCATTAACAGATTGAATGAGTAATGCTCTTTGCCACCAAATCACATTTGGCGTTGATTTGTGCTTGTCGATGTTATTTTGGTATTTCTTTGTGCTTTTTGAGTTTTATGATTTCAAATCCTTTAAGGTCACTTAGCTGGGGCCTAGGATATTTAATATCTCTATTGGATACTACCTTATATGAAGTTCCTATTGGTTGTTCATGGAGCTTGTTTATCAACCAGGTATCCTAATAATGAAAGTAGAACTTAATTACTGATTTTTTATTAGTGTGTTTACTAAAAGGGGTTGGAATTCAAGTTTCCCACTCACAAATCAAAAAATTAAGTTACTCTTGGAATCAAGTTACGTGGATTTCATATACAAATTAAAGAGTCAAGTAACTATTAGAAAGAGAATTTAATTCCCCTCCCACCTAGGGAATCAAGTACCTTTTCCTGATTCCCTATTCTATAGAACTTAATTGTCTTTGATTTTCATTTTCGATTAGTAAACGTGCTCATAGTTTAGAAGAACATTTTTTTATCATTTGTACTCATATGCATAATTTATTATTTTCTAAAGGGAATGTTTTCGGTTCTCTATTTATAAATTGAATTTTACATTGCTATCCATTGGACATGCACCAAATATTAATGTAAACATTTAAAATCAGTGACTGAATTTTCAGTGGTTAATTTGCATGAGTTTTTCCTGTCATGCATATTACAAGGGACCTAGAGAAACTCAAGGCCATGCACATTTTTTATTTGCATGATCTTCATTTGCAAGACAAACCATTCCATTTGTTTAGAGTTTATTTTCATATCTTTGAAAACAATTTCAACTTTAATTTAATTGAAATTTTAATTGATTTTCATCTTTATCCCTCATAGTTTTAGATCTTGAAAATAACCTTAAAGAGTGTTTTGATAAATAATTTGAAAATTCAATTTTATATAGTCTAAGTCATTTTTGACTTCATTACTAGTTTAATTGCAAGTTGTTGGAGTAAACTAAAGAGTGATTTTGATTTCATGAATTTTATTTCAGTATGATATGTGATTTGTAAATTTTATAGGAATTAGAGATAATTAGTATGGATTATGGATGTTATTTGTAAATTTTATAGGTCAAATTGCAATGGAGTACCTTAATTACATATTACTACCCTACAGTTAGTTGAGTCGGTTAAAAGTAACGGTTTGACAAAAAAATTTACTTGAAATGATACAACTACCCCAAGTTAAAAAATAAAAAATAAAAAGAATTATAAATATTTTTTTAAGCGGATCTCTAATGTCCATCAATTTTAATAGATGGTGCAGATTATATTAAAAAAATTAAAAAAGAAGAAAGAAAAGTGGAGATTCAATCCATAACCGTCATCAATCTTGATAGACGGTGGAGATTCAATGTCGAGATTGGATCTGTATTCCACCAAGAATAAAATTTTCTTTTATTTTTCTCTTTTTTATTTATTTTTTTTTTGTCAATATGATCTCTATTATCAATCAATCTTGATGAACGGTGGAAATTTTTTAAATTTTTATAAAATTTTATTAATTTTGTTAAAAAATTAATACAAAAATGATCATATTACCTTTTGATTATTGGTTGACCATCAACTTTAACGGTCAACCAATTAGTCAAGGGTACTAAATTGAGACTAAAATCGCGATTTGATTGCAATATGATCAAACGTTAAGGTACTCTATTACAATTTTTTTAATTTTATATGGACGGTGGTATTTTTTTTTTTAAAAAAAAAAATTATTAAAAATTTAACACTTCCATATAATTCATATGGATTTTATTATGTACATGAAAAGTATATTTCACGAGATTAAGTTGACATAAAAGCTCATGTAACTTGTTAATGTAAATAAAATAAATAAAAAATGAATAAATGTCATTACAACGCTTATAATCTTGCTGCTTATAAATAATAGACAAATTTTAAATTATGGAATGAAAATTCAAAATATTATTTAAAAAGATTAAAAATAAGGGCGAATTTTAATGAAATATCATGACGTTTGACCAAATTATAACGACATCATGAGTTTAACCTTAATTATACATTAATATTCTACTATCAGTTGACCTAATAAAAAATAACGGTTTGACTTTGACTTATATGTGAAATGACATAATTATTCCTAGTTAAAAATTAAATTAAATAAAAAATAAAAATGAATTTTTTTTAAATGGATTTCCACCATCCATCAAAATGGATGGATGGGGAAGTTCCATTCTTATTTTATTTTAAATTTTATTACTTTTTTTAAAAAAAAAAAAAAAAGTAAAATGACCATAATATATTTCTGACTATTGATTGACCATCAGTTTTAAAAGTTAACCAGTTAATTAAAGATACTAACATATAATTAAATTTAAAATTACAATTTTATTATAATATATACAAACAGTAAGGTACTTCATTGTAATTCACCATAAAAGTAAAAAACCAAATTCAAATTGTAGTGATGTTAACCTATGCTATGGCGGTTTATTAACTAGGGATAATTGCAATGAAGTACCCTGACGTTTGGCTATATTGTAATGAAATCGTGAGTTTAGCCTTAATTGCATATTAGTACCCTTGACCAAGTTGACCGGTATGTTGACTTTGACTTTTTTGGTAAAAAGACAAAATTGCCCCTGGTTTAAAAAAAATAAATTAAATAAAAATTTAAAAAAATTTTAAAAATTAAAAATTTAAAAAATGGATCTCCACCGTCCATCAATCTTGATGGACGGTGGAGATACATTTAAAATATAAAATAAAAATTTAAAACTAAATAATTAAAAAAAATTAAAAAAATATTTTATATAAAAAAAAAAAATTAGTGTTCTTGGTGGAGATCCAATCTGGATCTCCACCAAGAACATCAAGAACAAAAAAAAAAAAAAAAAAAAAAAAAAAAAAAAAAATTTCAAACGCGAACCCAGATCTGGGTTCGCGTTCGAACCCAGCAGCTGGGTTCGAAGGCGAACCCAGCTGCTGGGTTCGCCTTCGAACCCAGCTCTGGGTTCGAAGTCGAACCCAGAAACTGGGTTCGAAGGCGAACCCAGTTCTGGGTTCGAAGTCGAACCCAGAATCTGGGTTCGAAGTCGAACCCAGAACTGGGTTCGCCTTCGAACCCAGAACTGGGTTCGCCTTCGAACCCAGAAATCTGGGTTCGCCTTCGAACCCAGAGCTGGGTTCGACTTCGAACCCAGAGCTGGGTTCGAAGGCGAACCCAGCAGCTGGGTTCGACTTCGAACCCAGCTGCTGGGTTCGAACGCGAACCCAGATCTGGGTTCGCGTTTGAAAATTTTTTTTTTTTTTTTTTTTTTTTTTTTTGTTCTTGATGTTCTTGGTGGAGATTGGATCTCCACCGTCCATCAATGTTGATGGACGGTGGAGATCCAATCTGGATCTCCACCAAGAACACTAATTTTTTTTTTTATATAAAATATTTTTTTAATTTTTTTTTAATTATTTAGTTTTAAATTTTTATTTTATATTTTAAATGTATCTCCACCGTCCATCAAGATTGATGGACGGTGGAGATCCATTTTTTAAATTTTAAATTTTTAAATTTTTTTTAAATTTTTATTTAATTTATTTTTTTTAAACCAGGGGCAATTTTGTCTTTTTACCAAAAAAGTCAAAGTCAACATACCGGTCAACTTGGTCAAGGGTACTAACATGCAATTAAGGCTAAACTCACGATTTCATTGCAATATAGCCAAACGTCAGGGTACTTCATTGCAATTATCCCTATTAACTATTGTTTTGGTTCAAGAATTAGAGGAGGCGGAAGTAACTCAAACTCACAGTCTTAATACATGAGAGTGATACGCATATTATCCTCATCTCATCAAATTATGTTTTGGTGTTCTACCATTTTATTAACTGGTCATATTAATTCACATTGTATACTCAAAATAAAGCCACATCGTCTATTTTTCGGATAAATTTACAAAAGTTTGATATTATGAAAATCAAGTGTAAACAAAGAAAATTGATATAAAAATCCTATTTGGATTATAGCACGTTTACTAATTATTGGAAATTAAATTATATGAATCCTATACAGAGAATTGAGTTCTATTGAAAAAAAAAAAAAAAAACTTAATTCCCCGAAATAAGTTGCTTTTTTTTATTCTCTTTCCAATGAAATTAACCTGGTTCCTTTAATTTTCATTACTGATTAGTAAACGTACCATGACAGGACGACAACTATAAAAATTAGAATAACATGTGAATCTCATATATTAACTTCAATTTTAGATAAAATACCAAAAATTATAAATTTAGCCAAGTGAAATAAATCTCACTATTATGATTATTTATGTGATCAAACAACTTTATATTATGACTAGTAACTATCAAATTTCATACCTGACTGAGCTTGATTAGTAGATAAGTATTTTGTCGAATACGGTTCATTTTAGCATTGAATTTTATTGTTTCTCCATTTATTTTGAAAGATATTCTGATTTTGGGTACGGTCCAATCCTCCGACTCAATGTTTGGATTTTACAAATAAATATGATCCTTTTCATTGGTGACCTCCCATGAACGGAATCCATTGCTCTGAAATCATTCATAAAAACCTGAGTCATACATTTTTCTACTAGATGTTGACCTAAAGAGTTTCAAACTCGAGTGTCTCTTTTTCTAATTAACTTATTGTTATACTGTATTTCCCGTGGCGCAAATAACCAATTAATTTAGTTTTGATAGCATATTGTGTGAATTTACTTTGTAAGATATTTCTTATAAGACTATTCAACCGCGCTCCCACCATTCATATTATATCATATGATATGAATAAACAATTAAATTAATTTACATATAACATAGTATGACTTACTACGTGGAACTGGAAACTAAGAGAAACAAAAAGGGCTTAAGCATTTTGCATGATCTTCATCTTCTAAAATTATTAATCAAGTATTTTTCAAATTTTTGATAAAAGTTACCTAATCCCATATATTAATAGCAGGAAGTTATTTATATTCTTGATTCTTGTATTTGCTGAGATATTGGAGCAAATTAAACTAATGATTATATACAAGGTAAAAAGTTGCAGTAGACCTTTTAATGAACACAAATGCAATTTAGGAAGAAGATAATATGTTTCAAGAAAATTCAACTCATTTACTTGTAAAAAACCGTCCAAGTATGCATTACATGTATATACCATTTTCACAACGTGAACTATAAACGATAATACCAGATGCAATTGCTGGATACATCTGAAACTAATGTTTTCTGTTTCTGTGTACTTTCATTCAAATTGACAGAGTTGTTGAACAGGCTTACTGCTACCATGCTTGCGACCACGGAAAACTCCCGGATGAATTTGTGATATATCAGACAAGAGTTAGCTCATCAGTAGTAGTGGCAGTTTTCGTTTGTTCATGAGAATTAATGGCATCAAGTTTGTTCCGGAATTCCACCAACTCTTCCCCAGCACGGCATATGTAGGCTGAGGCTTGTCTGCCAGACAAAGTTGCTCCTTCCATACTATCTATGTAATCCTGTAACGATAAGGACATTTTTAGTATTCATATTTCAATTCACAAGTTTTCAATTTTAACAAAAACAGAACTTCCTAGAAATGGGAAATTCTTTGTTTTGCAGAAAGAATTTTTTTTTTTTTTTTCTTTTATAGATATTTATTGGTTGACTGTATTGAAAACTAAGGGACATATTTGGAAGCTTGAATGATCTCTAATATTTATCTATAAGACATTAAAAATAAATGTAGTTACCTGTTTTGTATATGAGCCGGCAAGGAAGAAGTTCTTCACAGGTGTCTTTTGATCAGGTCTGAATGGATCTTTACCAGGTCCCTCCCGATATAAAGATTGCCCAATTTTGACAACGGACGACCAAATAACTTCTAAACCTTGGGCCGATGGAAATAAATCTAAGACCTGATAAACAAGGAACCACAAATTAATGAATAGATGTAGAAAGTTTTAAGATTATGTTGGGAATGAAGTCGCTACACAACATAAGCAAATGAAAATGATCTAAGACATTTAAACGTGGAGGATAACACTAAAGATTAAAGATTTGCAAAAAGTCATGATCTAACAACATGATAGATGGAGGCATTGCTTAGAAGCTACCGACCTGCTTTTCTACTCTCTTTATGATTTTATCATTAGGTAAGGGCATGTAAGGATCGCCTGGTGTCAGAACACACCTGAAGATAACATAGGTTTAGTAAATACAACAGAATACACAAAGAAATCAAAATTGCAAAAACAAAGAGTAGACTCGAGAATAGTCATTTTGGGCTCAGTGCAGAAGACAATTCTATAATTTTGACATCAATAACTTTGGAAAGTATTGGCTGAATTTTTAAGAGAGTTCGCAGTTTATATTTAATGGAGTTGAAAGGATATCCCCCAAGCACAAAAAATTAAGAAGTGAAAATGCAGTGAATAGGGTAATCATAATAGCAGTTCTAAGAAGAGAAAAATCAATTCTGTAATTGGTCAGAATGATGATTATTAATTGATCGACTATCCATTTCATCGTAATCACATGTTTGGCTGCTTCACATCACCTCACTATAAACGCACTAAATAATTATACTAATTATGACAAGCGGAATAAACATATTCCTTACTGGAGCAATGAACCTTGTCCCTCAATGTAGTAGTCTTCTGGAGAAGCGAGAGCTAAGTCGGCAAAGCAAGAGAAATCTGCATCTGGAGTGTACAGAAGGTTATCTAGCCCCACTGCTTGCCTCGATTGCCTATCATTTGAAAGAAAATATGGATTCATGAAGAAATGGACAACCCTTTAATTTTTTAATATCGGGAAGTGAAACTAAAGCACGTTTTCTTAGGCCCTTAAAGAGAATGTCGCGCTTCACACCAGTAAGCTCATTCTAGATTTAAAAATTACCTTGAGCGTTCTATATCCTGTAACTCGGTTACCCAGCCATTATATCTAAGTTGCACTGTGACAACAGGCACTCCGACTAGCTCATAGATATTATCAAAAAATTTCATTTCCCTCCACGATGATGGAAGTAATCTTTTAATTCCAGGGACATCACAAGCTGCCATCAAACGAAAAGTAGAATAATTAAAATATTACCCCGATTTTCTTTATTAAAAAAAAAATGATCTGATACACATATACGAGGAAAAGTTTAACCACAAACCTGCAACATATGCATCAGCTTTCACGACTTTCTTATTAGTGGCCTGAAAATAAAATGAAAACTTTTAACAGATATACAGGAAACTAATTTACAAAATTGTCTTTCCTTGGATAAGCTCATGCTTAAGAATATTAAAAGATGCATAAATCATAATATAGCTTTTACAATCAATCTAGTTGGAGCAACATGAGAAGAAATTTACTTTAGACATGGCAAGTCCTGTGACATATGTTTCTCCATCAGCGGATTGATCATAAAGTACCTCTCTGCATCCCCACCTGAGATGGAACCTGTTGTAGCAAGAGAGATTCCAAGGCAAGAAAGAGGAAAAAATTAATTCATCGTAGGCAAAAACTAGCAAGAATGACAACCATAATTTTTGTCAACCTACATTTACAAACAGTACCTGCCCCCTCTATCTGTGATATACTGTCTAATGGGACCGCTCAAGTAAACATCTGGAGAACCCTTGAGCATGCGCAGTAGGGATGCCTCGGTCTTAGTGGCAAACAATGAGAAAATAGTGAGCATACAGCGAGCACTGATGTTATCACAGTCAATAAATCCAAGGGCGTAAGCAACGGGATCCCACATTCTCTGGATACTCGTGCGTGTACCACCTTTGGACAAAAACCAATTAGAGAAGCTTATCTGTAAGACGAAAATGAATTTTTTTAATTAATAAACAATTTAAAAGAAAAAAATAATAGATTTTGCTAGCAAAATAATTTTTTCCACAACATGTATAATAGATAGATAGATATTGAAGTACAAAAAATGCATAAGAATAAAGAGGATTGCATAGCAACAAAATATATTTATTCGAGTCAACATATCATGCAATTGAAAGGAGGATTAAACAAAAAGAGTTAAAAATTCACTCCAAGAACACAGCTGCTGTTGTACTAAGAAAATAAGGATCAAAACCCAAGATAACAAGAAATATTGTCACTCTTACACTATCCAAATCTCTTATGTCCTTCATTGCTCCGTCTGGATCAACAAGTGCCCTCACAACTGGACTTAGGGCAAGAGCCAGGGCATTTCTTGCTTTATCATAAGTCTGCACTAGGACAACATATGAGAGAAAATGCATTAAAGAGAATCTCAATGGAACATGAAGCTCAGGCATGAACCTATTCAGCTTATCAAAAGAACTTATAAGGGCAAAAAACTATTATTCGCCTTTCGCCACTTTCATTTTGCTTGATGCAGAGTGCAAGGATGAAACAAAAAATGAGAAAAGACATCTCAGATTGAATGGTGAACTTGTGACGGTATCAATGGTGACAGAACATGCTCTGACAAAGGTGATACAAGAAGTGAAGAAGTTGTATACAGGGTATTGGATACAATGAAGATGATAACAAAGAGTAGTTCTAAAGAACATGCCAGCAAAGGGAATGTGGCAGATATGGTAAATGCCGTGGTATAAGGTAAAATATAAGAAAATAACAATACACAATGAGTATCCAAAATGCTGAGAACCCAATTATCATAGCAACTGACTGTTAAAATGGAAAGGGAAATATTAACACAACACGAAACATGTAATTGTATGCACTACCTTGATCTGATTTGTAGACAAAAATGCACGAATCCCATGTAATGGAGCCCCAACTGGAAACCGAAAATCAAGTTCTGCAGTTAAAAGTCAAAGTTGTTAAATTACTAGTACCCAGAATACTACATAAAACAAATTTAAGAGGAAGAAATATCAAACTATAAAAGCCTAAGCTTTTATTTGATCAAGCATTGAACCATACCACCAATTTCACCCCCTTTGTTCACGAATGTGTGAGTATGATCCTTCACAAGTAGATTTTTTTCCGCACCCACCTATATGGATCCAAGAAAAACTTCAGAGACCATAAAAAAAAAAGGGGCCAAATGTCCTAGAAGAAACATCTTGTTAAACTCATAAAATTCGAAAACAAATATCCATTCCAAGAGCAGCAACAATTCTGATTCATCATATCAATTACTCAAACACAAGGCTAAACCAGATAGTAATTTCAGGTTAAGTTACAATGATACTACACTATAATCTTCCTGAAAACCATAATTAACTCAGCATAATGCAAGTACAGCCGTAGCCACAAAGTAACATTTCATAGCTGGACATGACGTCTCCACATTGACTATTCAAGAATTCGGATACTTCATAACCCAAATTTAGTTCTTGAATGGACCGATGAACAATGCTGCAGAAGTGCCTTTGTTTTCTAAACTTGATCCAATCAGCCAAAATCATAAACGAGGCGTCCAAACTTTATAGTGAAAATTCCACTTCATATTCAAAGGGAAATATCTGAATTTTGCAATTTGCAGGGTTAATAGCATTAAGGCACTGGCGACCGGCAAAAAGGTAGTTGAGCAATATGTTATAAAGCAAAAGCAACATTTCAAGCTATACGAGGAAAATAAACTTAATATTCAGTTAACTTATGCTATTTATAAATTGCACTATCAAGAGCAAAAGTCACCAATTATATATTTCCTTCCAGTCACAAAATCACACACTAAGGAACTTGCACGATAGTGAAAGGAGACTATCATTAGGTATTTTCATGAAGAACAGTTAGTTGGCACAGTCAAGAGTACATATATTTTTTGTTTTCAAAATAATCAAATCACATTCTTTTACAAGGCTTATTTGTTTTAGTTAGGATATGTTAATTTGTAAAGATACAAGAACTACAAACATTCAAACGGAATGCAAAAGACAGCTATGCAGCAAGATCAGTTCACCTTTTTCATTAGGCGGAAAAGATTATTGTAGCATCCAAAGAAAACGTGCAGTCCCATTTCAATATGGTTTCCACGTCTATCAACAAAAGAACCCACTTTACCACCAATGAAAGACCGTGACTCGTATATATCCACCTGCAGAAAACCAAAATTTATATAAATTTTATCATTATCATGATAGATCAACCAAACACTCTAATTTCCTAATGACACAAACTTTGTCAATATAATAAGCTTGCTCTATATAAAATGATGACTGCTGAAAAATGGTTATGTTATGGACTTCAAAAGATCGGTGTTTAAAGCACCCATTTACTTTGCATTGTGCATAAGGCCAGATGGTGGAATTATATAGCAAGCCAATCCACAAATTAGATGACTTCAATGACAGTTATAAACATCAAGAAGATTCAAAAGTGTGTAAAAGACAAAACCTCGTGGCCCTGATCCAATAATTCCACCGCTGTTGACATCCCTGCAAGCCCAGCTCCAATAATAGCCACTTTTAGCTTCGGTCCCCTGTAATGTTCAGGTTCCGGTGGAAACAAGCCCTTTGGAGCTGCCAACAATTACACCATTCAGTTATTCAGTGACAACCAGAATATAATGTCTCAAAGTACTAATATTCTAACATAATCTCTACACATAAAATGTCTTTGATCTTTAGCTAATAAGAAACACATATCTTTTTTTCCCATTCTCGCACAACTGCATCTGGCGATTCACCAAACTAATTGACCAAAAACTTAATTTACTTTCACTACTTCTTCTCCAACTTCTCTTTACAGTCTAGTAAAATGGAATGCATAAGATAGCATATTTTTTTCTAATTCTTCATTTGACATCACAATATAATTAAAACATTGTGTTTACTGACATCCCAAAGCCACATTTTTTTATTTATCTTGTACTAGAATTAAAATCAATGAACAACTCTCCCACAAATTTGAATCAAACTAAACCAAGTGAACAGCAAATTCTTCATCTATTGCCTCAATCACAGTCGCACTGTTAACAAACTATAATTTATTTTTAAAGAGATTCCAATAAATAAACACTAAAAAAAATCCAATCAAACAACAGAAAACAAAAAAAAAACCCAGAAACCAGAAAAGCCAAAAAAAATCCATAACTGATAATAACTGAATAACATAACCAAAACAAGGGAAAAAAATCAAAGAAAGGGAAATTACCATTGGTACTCATATCAGAAACATTTGTGTCCAAAGATGACCGTACAGAGAACTTGGGAGCAACCTTCACGTGAGCTACAGACCACCGAGTACCAGCAACTGAAGTTGCAGGGAACAGAACTGAAGAAGCCATAACTAAACAAAATTCAAGTGACAAGATGGGTTTTTGAGCTTGAAATCAAAGAAATCAAGCTCTCTTCTGCCCCCCCAGTAAAAAAAAAAAAGTGTGTGTATCAGCAAAGAAGCGTCAAATTTAACATTCTAAATTTGATAGAGAGAGACAGAGAGAGAAGGTGAGATGGGTATCTAGAGTTTAGAGAGTTAAAGAGATTCTAAGGTGGAGAGTTTTGTCGGGAAATTGAGTTTTTGTGTTTTGGAAATTATAATGCGGTTGGCAAATGCTTCTTTTGTTTAATCCATGAAATGTTAGGTGACATTGCCACTAACGATAATGAAGTCACCCAACTATATATATATATATATATATATATATATATATATATATATATATATATATATATATATATATATATATATATATATAAAATTATCAAAAGACTTATTTTTAAATATTAATTTATATATTATTATTAGTTTTATAGTTTCATAAAACTAATTATCATATAAATTAAAATTTTATATGGAAAAAAAAATAGTACGCAATCCGCACCTCAAAACTTCTTATATATGTCTATATATGTTAAGTGAATTTTTTTAAAAAATTAGAATTTTATGGATATAAATCTCATATTTTATATTTTTTTTTTTTATGCAAAGGAGGGCTAATTTATATTTTTTTTTTCTTTGTAAGATATTAGGAGTTTTTTTTAAAAAAAAAATTATAGATAAATTTGAATGATTTTAATTAATAAATTTCTTTTTTTAAAGGAGTTTTGAAGTTTTATTAAAAAAATTCTCAAAATTTAAAGAATTTATTTTTTATAGAAGAATTATGCAAAATGGCGGGTTTCGCTTCTATTGTACAGTACAATTAATTATGTCAGATATCAAATTCATTTTTAATTTTTAATTTTTTTTATAATATGAATATTTGATTTTTTTTTTTTTTTTTTTTTTGTGAATTCTTGTATAATTATAAAAACGTGATCGTGGTAATTTTAAAAATATTATTACTATTTATGTTTTTAGAATCTGAAACGATATGCTCCAACTTTGTCGAGTCTAAGGTAGAAAAAGGACCACGATTTGAGTCTCTCTATTTTTCTTTTTCTTTTTTTCTTTTTTCCTTTACTTATTATTATTATTATTTTCTCTTTTTTATTCTTGTTTTATTTTTGTTGCTGCCCGAATCCTATTAAAAAAAATTAATACGGAATCGTGGCCTATATTTACTATACAATAAATAATATCTAAATTAAAAAAAAAATTAAGATGAAAGAAAAATCAAATTTATTACATAATACATTTTTTTTTTTTTTACGTAGAAACTCAAAACAGAAAGAAAATTACAATATCAAAACGATGTAGAAAAAATATCATGCAGAAAATTGTTACAACTACACAAACAATATTTTCTCTTTAATGCCAAATCTTAATTACAACTAATTTATATAACTTTCTGATGTCTCGCAGATGTTTAAGTGTATGCAACCATGGAACTACCATTACAATTTTTGTTCTTATTTTTTGACATATCATATATGGTAGTATGACTGAAAAATTTGAGATATTGTCCAACTGAACAAGCATTTTTTATTACTGAACTATATTGGGCAATCCCACCACCACAATTTATTAGGTCGACTTTTTTGTCCTTTTATTTTGTTCCAACCTAGACATGTAACATGGTTTCTATGTCAAGACAATATAGTGAGTTAAATGACATGTTTTGTTGACACCAAAACAAGGCTTTGTCAAGTTTTAGGTAAAAACTGTAAAATGCAAATGGACATGTATCCATGTGCACATACGAGAGTAACTATCGAACCCATCGTATACTACCTAAAGCTCGGACAAATTATTTACACACTTGGTGTCAACATCAAAAAATAATAATAAAATTTTTCAAAATTTTAACACTTAATATATTAAGATTAAGCATTAAAAAAACATATTAAGATTGTTCATAAAATTTGCAGAATTGCTATATAATCTAAAATATTAGTCAAAAAATTAACTCAAATAATGTAGTAAATGATATCTTTATCAATACCATTTATGTTGATTTTTAAACTAGCTAATTTTATAAGTTATACAGCATTACAACTCAAGTTGATTAGAGCTAAATAAGATATGTAAGGAGCTAAATAATGAGGAATCTTCAAACTTATGTTAGGTCCAACATTAATATTTTTTTTACTTGAAAGAATGGAGAATTTAAACTCGAGATCTCAACTTTATTGATAGGTGTGATTACTTTAGCTTTGTTAAGATGTATAGTTACCACTGTTAGAAAATATCATTTTGATAGCATTTCGTATAGGCAAGTTGAAGCTTAATTTTGAGTAGAACCGACACCATAATAATGATTGATTGGTCGAGGTTGATTCATGTTCTCCTCTGTGAGAACATCAAATTGATTTAGTCATATGATCAAAATAAATTTCAGGTGAATAAGAAATTGTTGCTCAAAGTACATCAGTGGAATTGTAAAAAATAGAATGTCATAGATACCCGAGACCAAAACAGTTTTTGCTGGTTATGGTTGAATATTTTCCAATTAAAAAATATTTTTTGAATTTAAATTTTGAATTAATTAATTATCGGAATACGAGTTGATTATGAAATTAATTTAGAATATTAAAGGTTTAATGATAAAATTAAATCATTGGTTATATGATATTAAAACAAATTGAATAATTATTTTGTAATTGCCTTATTTGATTAATTGACATAAACACATGATATATATATATATATATATATATATATATATTAGCATCCGGTCTTTGAGAAAAACACATTAAGTAATTCCAAAAAAAATTTCTTCCGTTTTTGAATAGTGGAGTTGTAACGTTAATCAATTCGTGAGAGCTGTCTAACGACAATCAATCAAATCAGTTGTGTTCTGAAAAAATATACATAGCCACGGTAGGGGACGAATATATTTTAAAGATATAGTGTGAAACACGGACTCGGCTTTAAATTTAAATATTACTGTTATTGTAATTATTTATATTTGTACTCAGATTATTATTTTTTTTTTTCAGTATTTGATTGAATATTATAGTTTTTTTTTTTATTGGGCCTTTGGCCTACTAGTGTATCCCCGGACCTCAAACCATAGGGCCTTTGGCCCACGGTGCACGCCCAGGTCTACTCACTGGCCGGGGTGTGGAGCAACATGGGTACCCACTCCCAACAAATACTTTCAGTGGAATTCGAACCTTTAACCGGTGCTGAAACTCTACTGTTTCATTCTTCTCATAACTCTACTATTTCTTGGTTTTTTTTTGTTTCCAGTTTCCTTGAATTCCAATATAAAACAGTTTATAGATTGTCTGATACTCAAGTATTTCTGGTCTTTCATATTGTTTTGATTTAGCTTAAACCGACTAATGATATTAAGCATATTGCTTTGATTGTTTGTTGTCTGATAAAAAGCAGACTAGGTTTCAATCAATCTTGGTTTTATTGGATTCTATTGATATTGTATCTGGATAGACCACAGGGAATTTTTATTTTATTTTTTAAAAAAAAAATACCAGTTTTAATTATATATAAATATAATCAGAACAGTTTGATTATATTTATGGTGGAAAGTAAAATTAGTAAAATCAATTTAATATTGGATGCAATTGATAAATAATTTGGACAAATATCAAATAGAATCTCGATTTATACACATATTTGTATATATCATTACAATAGATATATAATTGGGTGCTTTGAGATAGTTTACTAACTATTGTTTTGTTTTTCAGAAATGGCTTCTGAATCAACATTTGTTGCCAAGACTGGGGAGGAACCCAAGCATGCCCCAAGTGACCACCTCAGTGGCTCCGATTTCAGTTCTATGATGAATCTAGGAATACTGATTTAGGTTCCAATGAATTATATGGAGAAACCATAGAAATTTATTGGGTTGAATTTCAAGAGGTGGCAACAGAAGATGCTTTTCTATTTGACCACTCTTAATCCTGCGAGATTATTGACTTAGGAAGCTCAAAGCCGAACGGTGACGATCTAGATGTGCAAGTCTTCACTGATTGATGCTTAGAAGCATTATGATTTCTTCAGCCACAACTATATCATGAATGGACTCTCAAATTAGCTTTACAATGTATATACTGCGAAGAAACATCGAAGAAATTGTGGGAATTCTCAAATCAGAAATATAAGACTGGGAATGTTGGGGCCGTGAAATTTGTTATGGGCTGCTTCTTGGATTATAAGATAGTAAATTCAATAACTGTGATCAGTCAAATGCAAGAGCTCCAGGTCATTTTGCATGAGATGCACTCTGAGGGGATGGTCTTAAGTGAAACTTTCCAAGTACCTGTTGTGATTGAGAAGCTACCTCCAAGAACTACCTTCAGTACAAGCAAAAGGAGATGAATCTTGAAGAGTTGATTGTCAGATTTCGAATTGCAGAAGACAATAATAAGTCTGAGAAGAATGGGTCAAGTCAATATGAGGCGAAGACCAATGTTGAGGAACTTAGTAAAAATTCCAAGTTCAAATCAAACAAATTAGGCAAACGGTCGAAGCTGGGACCAAAAGGAGAAAGCTTCAAGAAACAGAAGTTTTAGGGAAAGTGCTTTAATTGTGACAAGATGGGTCACAAATTTTCTAAATGCAGATTGTTGAAGAAAAAGAACAACGAAGCTAGTATGGCGGATCAAATCTCCAAGGATATTTCTGAAATCATTCTCCCTACGTTGGTCTCTAAAGTGAACCTAGTCAGGTCCATCCCGAAGGAATGGTGGATCGACACCGGTGCCACTAGGCACATATGCTCATATAAGGCATTGTCTCATCCTTCGAACAATAGAGAATGGGGAGAAGCTATTTATGGGGAACTTAGTGACATTTGAGATCAAGGGCTAAGGAAAAGTGGTCTTGAATATGACTTCTGGGAAGGAGCTGGTTTTGAACAACGTAATGTACGTGCCTAAAATTCGCAAGAATTTGGTGTTCAGTTCACTACTGAATCATCATGGCTTCAAAATGATATTTAAATCAGTCAAGTTTGTTTTGTCTAAAAGTGGAATATAAATGGGGAGGGTTAATGTAACTGAGAGGCATTTAAACTTAATGTAACCGCTGTCAAGTATTTGAATAATAATAAGAATAATTTTTCTCCTTATTTGTTTGAATCTTTCAATTTGTGCTATACTAGACTCAAACACGCTAATTATGATACTCTACGGAGATTAACTAACTTAAATCATATACTCATATTTATATATTGATTCTGAATACAAATGTGAAATTTGTATAGATACAAAAATGATTAGGTCATCATTTCAAACAATTGAAAGGAATATAGAACCCATTGATTTAATTCACAGTGATGTGTGCGAATTCACGAGGTGGATTCGTGTTCTCCTCCGTGAGGACATCAAATGATATAATCATATGATCAAAATGAATTTTGGGTTAATGAGAAATTGTTGTTTAAAGTGCACTAATGGAATTGGAAAAAATGGACTAATCCCATAAGGGAAGAATATCATTGATACCCGGAACCCAGACTAGTTTTTGTTGGTAATGGTCTAATATTTTTCAATTAAAAATTGTCATTTAAATTTAAATTTTGAATTAATTAATTATCAAAATAAGAATTGATTATGAAATTAATTCAGAATTTTAAAATTAAATCACAATTAATGATAAAATTAAATCAAATTGACTATATGACATTAAAACAAATTGAATAATTATTTTATAACTGCCTAAATTGATTAATTGCTATAAACACATGATTGATATATATTGTAACACCCCTTAACCCAATCTGCTCAGACCAAATTAGGGAGCGCTACCATATACTAAAATCTCTGTTTTACTTTTATAAAACATTAAAATTTATTAAACCTTTTGAAAATGGTCCGAATAAATTTCTAAAAATTTCGCCAGAGTTTTCTCTGTTTTTCTGACTTTCCAAAACCTGTTTTCAATAAAATCATAAAATTAACACTTCTAATTTATCATATCACTTTTACGCACTCTTCCAAATTCAGTACGACTTTCCAAACATTTCATACAACTATTTAATCAAAATCAATTCAAAAGTGATAAAATTCATAGTTCCGCAAAACATAAACATTTTTAGAAAATATGTAAAAACAACACAACTTTTACAAATATTTACAAAATTCTTCTGTATATGCATGCTAATCAAAAACATATAAATGGAACATAAAAACTATCCAAAAACTCAGGAATTATGTGACGCTGGTCTATGTTCCTGCAGATTCACCTCTTCACTTCTTTTTCAACCCCGGAATCTTCTTTACCTACGCGCGATAAAAATCAACGCGCTAAGCATATTGCTTAATGGGTGTACATAAAACTTGACAAATATACTATAATAACATTATTAATCGAATAATCAGAAATATAGATAACAATTAAATGTTCAAATATGGGGCTCAATTCAAATCAAATTCTTTTAAATAATATATCAATTTCATAATTTCACTAATAATCTCAAATCACTTTTCAAATTAAATCACGTTTCAATTGAAATCACATTTCTATTTTCATATCGGGCTCTTGGCATACATAACATAATTTCAGGATTGGATTACGGGTTGTTCAGCACTGGAACCCAACGGGGACTGCTCGCTGAATTATATATAGTCGGGTTTCCCATTTTAACATGAAATGGTATCCCTATACAGGTATCATTTTCGACATCAGACCCTACGGGGACTGCCTGACGAAAATGTCTTCACTCTAGAACTGTCCACAACGGTGGCTACACATAATCCAAAGAGTGGTATCATAATCATCAAAATCTCAGAAATCTCAATGCAGTACTGCTAAGTGAACCCAATTGACATGTCAATCTCCTATATCCATATCTATGTTCATATATATCAGAGCCATTTCATAATATGATTTCTCAAATTTAATATCAACTTTCAATTAATCCAAATCGATATGCATATTTACGAAATCCAAATTTCATCAATATTCATATATACAAAATTATATTCAAATATATTTCTAAAACCACTAATTGCATCAAATCAATTCAAAATCGTATTCGAATATATTTCGTAAATCCGTATTAAATCTCATATCAATTCAAAATTGTATTTGAATATATTTCGTAAATCCATATGAAATCTCAAATCAATTCAAAATCATATTCGAATATATTTCGTAAATCCATATTAAATCTCATATCAATTCAAAATCGTATTTGAATATATTTTGTAAATCCATATTAAATCTCAAATCAATTCAAAATCGTATTCGAATATATTTTGTAAATTCATATTAAATCAAAATGCCTCAAAATCATTTTTCGATACATTTCACAAACATTATATAATCAAAATCACCTTCAACTATATTTCTCATAACAATATTAAAATCAGAACGTATCAAAATCAACTCATAATATTATTCACAATCAATATTTCAGATATAAACTATATTTTAAGAATACGTAATTCAAATCATTCCAAAATCAATTTCAAACTATAAACTATAATTAATATAATTCAATATTAATAAAATTCAATCAATCCGAAATATTCTAGAAAACTGAAAATTCGAAAACTAGTGTACACCGAACCTGGATAATTTCCCAATATTTTTTTCCTACTCTTCTTCTCTTTCCTTCTTTTTCTTCTTCTTCTTCCTTTCTTTTTCTTCTCTTCTTCTTCCTTCTTCTTCCTTTTCTCTCGACTTTCTCTCCTCTGTTATGTTTTGTTTTTCTCTTGTTTTACTGGGTGTATTTGTTTGTTTGACTTGTATATATATGTCTTTGTTTTGTTTGGTTTGGACAAGTGGAATGTGAAATTCCACTTGTCATATGTTTTTCTATATATATATATATATATCAACAATTACAATTTGCTCCCTTGCATTTTTTAAAATCCTAAAATGGCAACAACTTCACAATTAATTACATGTGATTTACCAATCATCCTTAAATTATCAAACTAACCCACCAATCATATTTCATCTCAATAATATTCCAAAAATATTCCACACTTATCCAATCACCAAATTGACTTCACCAATATTCAATTGGACTCATTATGATCCAAATGCACTATGAAAATAATATATCTAATGGGAGTTAAATCGGTTAAAAATCACTATTCGTTTATACACCATATAGCAAATATATACTTTCCACTAAGTTAAATCACATACTTGACTGTTGCATGCTTAATAATGATTAATAATAATATTTTTCATAATTACGGAAAATTAGGGGCGTTACATATATATTGGCATCCGATCTTTGAGAAAAATACACTAAGGGAACATTTATTTTTTTATCTGAAGACTGAACAGTCATGAATTTTATTGACTGAATGGTGACTAAAATCTAAAACTTGAATAATATTTTTTTTTAAACCACTGAATATGGTGTTAACTTATTTATTTTTTAAAAATAAAAATGTTTGAAAACAGATAATTTGACATTTATACTTTTATTATTATTAATTGTTTTTTTTTTTTTTTACTATGATACAAACATCTAAAACTAAATAATTTAATAAATCCTAAAGAAATTTTATGTTTATATTAAAAAGATTTTATTCAGGATGAAAATATAATAAATAATTATATTAAAACATTATTTTTATCTTAAAAGCCGAGACCGATATATATATATATATATAAAGACTCAAATTGTAGCATAATTATTCTATTCAATCACAATTATAAACAATAATATATATGTATCTACCTTGCTACTACTGCAATACTAGAATTAATGTAGATATCACAAATAAAGTATTTTTTTTATTACAAACAATAAAATTATATGAAGTATAAGTAGTTTGATAAAGAAAATAAATAAATGATTTTTATCTAGATTTTACTCGGAGATAATTCGATTCTATGAGGATGAGAAGTGATTAGAGGTTTTTTTTTTTTTTTTAATAAGCCGTTTATGAAAAGTAATAGGGTAAAAAAAATAAAATTGTATGATATAAAATTAAATAAAACTGGAAATCTGTTATATTTAGGGGATACTTTTGGAAGAAAATATTTTTTTACTCTTTTTTTTAAGTTGTTTGCCCATTTAAAAATAAATAAACAAAAACCACTTAATGGGTCCAATTCAAACCTATTAAGTTATAAGTGGAAAAAACAAACCACCCTTAAGCAATTCCAAAAATTTCTTCTTTCCATTTCCGAGTAGTAAAGTTCTGAACTTAATCAGTTCGTCGAAATTGTCTAACGACAATCAAATGAAACAGTTGTATACTGTGAAACATATATACCTACGGTAAGGGACAAATATATTTCATGGATACTATGTAAAATATAGGTCTCGACTTCAAATTTAAATATTGTTGCTATTGGAATTGTTTATATTTATATTCAATTGTTATTATTATTATTATTATTATTATTTTCAGCATTTATACAACCATCAGCTTATGCCTGCAACCACCTCAATATTGATCCTTTTTATTTTTAATAGTTGAGTAAGACAAAATTAAAAGTGGCCAAAAAATTATGGAAACAATTGTTTTTAGCCTCAAATGAAAAAATAATCGTTTTTAACTATTTTTAAAAAAATAACATAAATACCCTTTAACAACCCACTGACTAGATAATTACAAAAAGATCCTCAAAAAATTAAAAATTACAAAAAAAATCTATTAAAAATTACCGAAAAACTCATTTTATACATTAAAACAAAAACATTTTTTTTCTTCTTTCCTTACGCCAACTTTAACCCCTTTTTTATATTTTTTTTCCTTCTAAGCAACAACTCTTTGTTTTTATTTTGTCACTTCTTTTTTTGTCTTTTTCATTTAAACTAGTTATACACCTTTATTTTTTAGACATTCATCATCTTGTGTTTACCAATTCAATTATATCAACAAAATCAAAACTTAGAGGTAATTTTATGAAATTTTTTGTATTTTATTTAGAATGTATTTTATAGATTTTTTTAAGTTTTTTATTTTTTTTATTTTATTTGTATATTGTATTTGATTTGTGGTTGAAAGAATTTAGATGATATTAGGTTTTATTTTTGTGAAATTTTAATGGTTATGGAATATGTTAGTGAAAAGTTAGTTAGTAAAAGATTTGTTACTGAAATGTAGGTTAGTGAAACGTTTGGTTATAATATTGGTTAGTGAAATGTTTGTTGGTCAAATGTCAATCAGTCAAATGTAGGTTAGTGAAATATATGTGAGTGAAAGATTGAGAATTTAATCTTTAAGCGACCGTACTGCTGTCTATGTCATACCATGTACTGTCAATATTTAACTTTCGATATATCAACTGAACCAACCCTGTAAGTTTCAACATTTTATAAACTAGTAACTCAACCGGTGAACTACCAACATAATCTAGACCATCCTATTGTCCATTTGAGTAGAAGTCTACGGGTATTAATTTTCTGAAATAAGAGATAAATATTTAAAAGATGCAACATTTTACAAAAACATTAATAAAAGTGAATTTCACTAATAATGTTTCACTCAAAACATTTTATTAACAACATTTCACTGAAAACAATTACACTCAAATATTTCACGAATATATATTTTACTAACCTACATTTCACTAACTAATATTTCACTCATCTACATTTCACTAACCTACATTTCACTAATCTACCTACATTTGACTAATTAACATTTCATTAACAAACATTTCACTAACCAACATTTCACTAACTAATATTATTATCAAACATTTCACTAATAAAACTTTCACTAACTAACGTTTCACTAACCTACATTTCAATAATAAATCTTTCACTAACATATTCCATAACCATTAAAATTTCACAAAAATAAACCTAATATCACCTAAATTATTTCAACTACAAATCAAATACAATATACAAATAAAATAAAATAAAACTTTAAAAAATCCATAAAATACATTCTAAATAAAATATAAAAAATTCTATAAAATTATTTCTAAATTTTGATTTTGTTGATATAACAGAGTTGGTAAAGACAAGATAATGGTTGCCTGAAAAATAAAGCCGTGTAACTAGTTTTAATGAAAAAATTTTAAAAAAAAAGTGACAAAATAAAAGGAAAGAGCTGCTGCCATAGAAGGAAAAAAAAAATATAAAAAAAGGGGTTAAAGTCGGCACAAGGATGGAAGAAAAAAAAATTTTTGTTTTAAGGGCGAATTGCACTAAGCTACCATGAGTTTATGCATAATTACATGCATAATGACAGTTTACCGTTTATTACACTCAAATACCCTTGACCACGTTGACTTCACTGTTGACCAACTATTTTTTTGAAAATGACATAAATACCCTTATTGATAAATATTAAAATATAATATTAAAAATAGTAATTAATAAAAATAATAATAATAATAAAATAATAATTTTTTAAAAAAAAACCTTCATTCATCATCACCAATCCATCTCCACCGTCATCATCTTCCTCAAAATCCACCATCTCCTTCATTCAACTTTTTATATTCATCACCACCACCCATCCAACTTTAACAATTAATCCATCAACCATCAACCCAAAAATTAAACACCACATCACAATAAAAAAAAAAAAAAAATGGGAAGTACAAGGTGGAGCAGCGCTCCATCGCGCAGATGGAGCGGCCGCTCCACAAGCGATGGAGAGGCTGCGATGGGTGGCGTTCTCCATCTGCAATGGATCTGTCTTCTCCATCGCAGATGGAGAAACTCCATATGCTTTCTCCATCTGCTATGGAAGCAGCCGCTCCACAAGCGATGGAGCGGCCGCTCCATTGCCGCGATGGGCGGCGTTCCATCACAGATGGAGTTTTTTCCATCTGCGATGGATCTGTCTTCTCCATCGCACATGGAGAAACTCCATCTACGATGGAAGTGGCCGCTCCACAAACGATGGAGCGGCTTGTGGAGCGGTCGCTCCATCGCCGCGATGGGCGGCGTTCCATCATAGATGGAGAAAACTCTATCTGCGATGGATCTGTCTTCTCTATCGCAGATCTAATTTTAGATCTGGAAATTTTTTTCCATTTCTAGCTCTGAGTTTTTTTTAATTTGTTTTCAGAAAAAAAAAATCTAAGTATTTTTTTAATTATTTATTATCATTTTTATTTTTAGGGCAAATTGCAATAAGATACCTTGATATTTGGTCATATTGCAATGAAATTGCACTTTCACTTAAACTACAATAGAGTATCTCGGATAATTCTCAATTGGTCCCTAATGTAATATAAAATATCACTTTTTGATCTAATTTTATTTTTTTAATCATATAGCCTCTAACTTTTTTAAAATACATTAATTTAATATCTATGACCAAAATTTTAACAGTCAAACCTAATATAAAGTATAAACTGGTCATTTTGTATTTTTATTAAATTATTAAATTAGAATGATACTTTACCTTTAATTTTTTCATAACTTTATTTATTTTGATAGTCCAATAAAATATTAATATACGTTATAAAAGTTTAATTTTTTTAAAAATATTTATAATAATTAAATAATAAAATAAACATGATAAAATTTATTGAAAATAAAAAATTAAAAAAATTAAAAATTTAAAAATCTTAAAAGTAATATGATTTCTTAAAAATAAAATAAAATTTAAGATTGAATAATTATAAAACTCAAAATTTAATAATCTAATACCCCCACACACACATACATATATATATATATATAATAAATTTATATATATAACGGTTTTATTATTATATTTTGATTTTATAATATAATAATAAATGCATGTATATATATTGTAATTCTATTATAATATATATATATATATATAATGTATATATACTATATAATATACTCTAACATATGTATATATAATATTTTTAACATTTTAATTTTTTTTGTTAAACTTGGAGTTTTATAAGTATTTAATCTTGAATTTTATTTTTATTTTAATAAATGACGTTACTTTTAAATATTTTTAATTTTTAATAAATTTTATCATATTTATTTTTTATTTAATCAGTTTTAAATACTTCAAAAATAATATAAATTTTATAACAAATAACAATTTCTTATTGAGTTATCTAAAAGATTAAATTGTTTAAATGTAAAAATAGGTCAAATTTTTATAATATTTTTATTTTTATTTTTAATAAATTTAATTATTTTATTTAATCTTTTTTAAGTGTTTTTAAAAAAAATAAATTTTTATAACGTATATCAATTTTTATTACACTGTGAAATATGAAAATTGTTAAAAATTTAAAAGGTAAAAGCATCACTTTAATTTAATAATTTAATAAAAAATATAAATTTATCAATTTATACTTTATATCAGATTTGATCGTCAAAAGTTTTTAGTCATATAGATTAAATTAATATATTTTAAAAAGTTAGGGACCGTATGAGTGGAAAAGATAAAAATAGATCAAAAAGTGATATTTTAAAATATATTAGGGACCAAATTGGTAATTATTCAGGGTACTCCATTGTAGTTTAAATAAAAGTGCAATCTCATTGCAATATGACCAAATGTCAGAGTATTTTATTACAATTTGCCCTTATTTTTAATGTTATATTTTAATATTTATCAATAAGGGTATTTATGTCATTTTAAAAAAAAATAGTTGGTCAACAATGAAGTCAACGTGGTCAAGAGTATTTGAGTGTAATAAAAGGTAAACTGACATTATGCATGTAATTATGCATAAACTCAGGGTAATTTAGTGCAATTCGCCCTTATTTTAATATATAAAATGGGTTTTTCAGTAATTTTTAATGGATTTTTTTTATAATTTTTACTATTTTAGAGTCTTTTTGTAATTATTCAGTAAGTGCGTGGTTGAAGGTATTTATTTTCTTTTCAAATTGGCTATAAATAATTATTTTTTTTATATATAATTAAAAATAATTTTATCAATAATTTTTAGACCATTTTTAACAATTTTCAGTAGTTAATTAGTGTAGTTTGATGTATCCAATTCAAGAGTTATTCAATTAGTGTAGTTTGATGTATCCAATCCAAGAGTTATTCAATGACTTATATAGGCAAACATCTGTTGGCACTCCTTCCAAATTAGAGTGGTTTGATTTAGAAATAATTCAAGGTCATGTTACCAAATAAGTGTAACACACGTGACAAATCCAATAATGTTATTAGACTGTGAATATCTATTATATTAAATAGAATCCGTTAATTATATTCACTTGAGAGATTTGAGACAAATTATATCAACCTCAGGATGTGTCTTTGGTCATCAGAGAATTGACAAGATTCAAACTGCAACCACAACTGCCCAAAAATAGACACAACCACTTCAACATTATGACCAAACAAAGGCCTCTAGAAGAGATCAATGTGCTAATTTTGTAAGCATATAACAAGTTTTAAGATAATTTATCTACATTATTGCCAACTCCACATGGATTCATTCCTGATATGAACGTTTCACACGAGTACAAATTAGGCTTGTGGTTGACCTAATAAAGAGAGAAAGAAAAACGGGACAAATATTGACCCTGTATTATAAGCAGTAATCACATGTTACAAGATCCTTTGAACACCAGTGTATCTATCTCTAGATCAGGAAAGGATCCTAAGTCCCGTCATCAGCAACTGCCATTTGGCAATGGCTTCTGTTTCCTTCTACCATTCTTGCAGGTATGATAAGCTTGGATGATGTGATGACATGGAGGAGGTGGATTGGATTCAACCACGATCGACCAGAGAACTTGCACATCTTCACATTCACAAGCCTTCACATCGTCGTACAAAATGTATATTCCTTTATCTGCAAAAACACAGAAAAACCATGACAGTTTGATCAAACGAAAGAAACAAAAAATACATATGACAATTCTTGATGAGGCATTAGATGCAAAATGGACTTGTTAGATGTGAAGAATGCATCCTAAAAACGATGAGTTTCTTCCAAAAACGAAAAATTTATTGATTCTCTCGCTAGTAATAATTCAACATTGATATAAGATCATGCACTAGCTGCAAAGGAAACAGAACGAAACAGATAATTGTCCGTAGGGTATGCAATGCATTCAACAAATAATCAACAAAACAAAAAGGAGAGAGAGCAACAAATGCAGAAACTATTAAACATGTCAAGATAATATAGTAAGTACTCTTTCTGTAAGCTGTGCAGAGGCAGAGATCCTTCAATGGAGAGAACATGGACAGCCACCCCATTCGAAGAAATGGCAGTGGATCATGGTAGGTGAAAGAATGGAACAATATAGACGGACAAAATTTATATATAGAGAGAGAGAGAAAAAAGTGTTTGCTTTGCTTAGACAATGGTGAATTGTAGATTACTATTTCTAGAACCATTTTGATTCCCCTTCTAGACTACAGATTCTATAAACTATATTGGCTTTTGGTGCCGTGCCTTTTCGGTCCTTTCTCAATTGTATCTTGCTCTTTAATCTCATTTTTCCTATTTGACTCCCAGCTCCTTTGTGGTCCACATCTTATGAAAATAATGACGCTCAATGGTGGTCGCAAACACCATTAGAATTACCGGTTTTGGGTTAGAATCATAATGTGAAGGTGGAAACTGAATAATATACAACCGAAAATCAGATATATCAGAAGTAAACAAGAAAGTTTGTTAATCATAACCAGTTTCAAGGCAAGGTAATAGAAAAATGTAACTCAAGGACATTTCTCCAAGTCTACAACGAAAAAAAATCTACTTTAACATAAGAGGTTTTTATCCTTTATACGGTTTCAATTCAACATTTTAAGATACCATTGTTAATAAAATTATTCTTTACAAAATTGGATCAAAGAAATATTATAGGTAATTTCTTGTAGGCTTAGGATTAAATGACAACATTACAATGTGAGTTGAACTTGTAATATAATAATGATTGAATCATTCGAAATTCTTCTATTACCTTCTAATGTAACTATTCATCGCATGCTCCAGAAAAATCGTCCTGATCTGTTCCAAAATGCTGGACAAGTATATTAATAGATTGCTGTAGAACTTTTATCTCTTCGCAATAGAGGATTATTACTGCGGAAGAACTCTTTATCATGAATGCATTGAGTTCGTAATTCATATTATTGCGCAGAGGATAACCAGGACGAATAGAAATGCAACTGCTACAAGGACTCCACAGACAATCCAGCAAACCTTCCAAAACAAACTCATGGAAGTAAAAGAGCCAAATTGTCTAATCTGCTCATCAACACGCATAGAAGAAGAACGAATGAAAATTAACGAGGAAAGCAAAGAAGATGATCACTTAAGCGATAAATAGACCACTTAAATTCAAACTGCATACCTGCATATGGCTTTGGGTTGTATTATCCGACTGCATGAGGCAGAAACATTATTGGGATGTTGAAAAAGCATTATAAGCACAAGATCAGGTTCAGTATCTTGAAAGTTACAGAAACTTACTACGAGAGGTTTGACCAGCTCCGGTTCGTCTTTGGCAAATGAGGCTTTAATTTGATCTGCATCATAATATGTTATGTCATTAATCACTAGACCCAAAAGTTTAAGCTTATAAGTAAGGGCACAACTATAGTATTTAAGACATAGGTTAATGAGATTTATGATATGTTAACAATATGGAAAGTCATAGCATCAAATTGGACCTTCTCAAATGCCCACTTTATTAATCTTTTTCATAATTCGGATCAAAGTTGCCCGCTTTAACGTACATAATCTTAAATGTAGTCTATGCAATAAAGGCTAGATTAAGAATTTAAATCATTTTTGTCTGCTTTAGTCTACATAACAATTCAAGTAAAAGGATGATGTGCAACATGCACATAATAAGGGCGTGCTGACAGAATCTAACATGCCCTTCCACGCGCTTCAAGTTTATTTTGTAAAAGTTTCTCACATCGGCGCAATATCTATTTGATAGAATATTCGGGTAACAGTCATGATTTTAGAGTTGTCTTACCGTTGTCATAGCTGTTGGCTGTTCTGTTGGTTTCCTTCGTGTCTGCAACGGCTGAGTCCCCTGTCCTTATAGAAGTAGAGATATAAATATTAAGTTTACAGCAATTATGAGGCCATGCAATCAAACAAAATTGAGCAAGTAGACAATAATTTCTTGTAGGGTGATACTAAAATCAGGCAGATTGGGCAAGTAACTACAAGGTCATTACTTAGTTCGGCTTGCCTTTGTCAAGAAGCATAGTATTTAGTTTTTGACCGGGAACATGAGAATGACAATACCTGTTTGGTGATGATGGCATTGCATACAGTGTGAGAGCCAGTGCTTTCATTCTCAGCTTGGTATCTGATAACAATGTCCATCGATGTTCCAAATCGTCATTGGTTCTGTAAATGCACTGCGTTACTATCCACGCAAAGCCAGTACTAGTACAACGCATGATTTAAGGACACCCCTCAGTACCCATAAATATATAAACGATCATATATGAACAGATGAAACAACTAAACAGAAAATACATTCTAACTCTACTTGCAGAATATCAATCCAATTTGCAACATAAAACAAGATTTTAGTGTTTAATAACAACCCGTGAGACCATTATCTATTTGTAGCTTCAACTCTTTTGGTAAAGTTTAAACATCAGCTTTTGGGCAAACACTTGAAGAACATGAAAACTAACAAGAAAGAAATCAATGATCCTTCTTTGTATTAAAAAATCAATCATCATTAAAAGTACTGTGTCCTAAACCAAACAAAATTCACATCAATCAACACCATCATGTTGAGAAGAACAAAGAATTAATAAAAAGCCAGCACAAAAATTGTACACAAAAATCATTCTTCCAAATGATATCACAAAACAAAAATATTTAATCTATAAAGCTACCACCTTTTCTAGCAAAATATAAGCATCAACTTCTTCAAAACAAAATACCCACAAAAAGAAAAAAAAAAGTAAAAATAATACAGGAGCAAGATGAGATAGATTGGAGGAACATACAAAATGGGTTTTGTAGGTGGGTTGTGGAGAAGTGATTCAAGTCGATCAAGCTTTACACCAACCTCCAAAAGCTTTGATCTAGCAACGTCATCACCAAATCTTTGTTGTTGTTGTTGTCTTTGTTCTTCAATAGTGATAATAATGTTGTTCTTGCTGATCTTCACTCTGGTTTCTATATCTTCCACCAACTTCACTGCCTCTTGAGCTTCTCTCATCCATGCATCTATCACTATATTTTGCCTATACATTTTTTTTCTCTATTCTTCTCTCACCAACAACACAAACACGAGAAAAGAAAAAAAAAAAAAAAAAAAAAAAAAAAGCAAAACAAAAAAAAAGGCACTTCACTTTATGTCTCTCACTACAAAAACTCAAAAACAGCACACAAAACAAAACTTAAAATGGACAAAGCAACGATCTTGCTTGAGACAACCCCAGTAACACATAATTTTCCATTCAAAAAATCATGGGATTATAAACCAATGAAACTATGCCAGACAATATTTTTCTGGGTTGGATTTTTTTATAATGTCCAGCTAAGATGTTCCAAAACAGACAAATTTATTTAGGGCAAATTATAATGGTCCTTGTAATGAAATTAAGAATTTAGTTTTAATTATATATTAGTATCCTATCATTAGATGTTCAGTCAAAATTAATGAGTTTACTTTAGTATCCTATCATTAGATGTTCAGTCAAAATTAATGAGTTTACTTTCACTTATATGTGAAATAATATAACTATTCTTACTTAAAAATTTTAAAAAATAATATTAAATATTAAAAAAAAAATTAAAAAAATTTAAAGAGAATTCCACTTTACATCAAGATTAATATACGATAAAGATATAATATTCTAAATAACTAAAAATAAAAAATTTGAAAATCTCCGGATGATCTAGCTATGGAGAACCACCGTCACCATCGCGGAAGATTCTGCAATTTCCAACGATGGAGATCCAAATTTTTCTTCTTCTTTTTTGGGTGGAGATTAGACCTTTAACACTAAGATTTTTTTTTCATTTTTTTTATTATTATTTTTTTAAAAAAAATTTATTTTTTTTAATTTTTTTAATATGTTCTCTACCATCTACATGGACGGTAGAAATGCATTTAAATTTTTAAATTTTTATTAATTTTTTAAAAAAATAATATAAAAAAATAATTATATTACCCTTTTAATTAATAGTTCACCGTTAATTCTAACAATTAATCAGTTAGTCAAATATATTAACATATAATTAAGGTTAAACTCACAATTTATTGTAATATAATTAAACGTCAAGATATTTTATTATAATTTATTTATTTATTTATTACGGATAATTTTTTTTTAAAGGGGTACAATTATAATATTAATAACTATCAGGACCTGTCAAGATTAATTACTAAATATACGGTCCGAATATTAGGAGGAATGTGTACAAACCACTTTATTACTAATGTTTTTAGTGTATGAAATGATGTGAAAATGATTTTTTAAATTTAACTACGTGTGGGGTGGTTGGTGTCATTTTCACATGATAAAAAAGCAATTTGATGTTGCCCAAAAATGATAATTGTGTCATTTTAGCAAGATAATTTTATTTATGGAAAGAGATAAGATAATCACAAATTGACAATGACAATGACAATGAATTTTGTAATGTTTATCTATCTAATCACATGGTTTTTGTTTTTATTTTGAACTAATCTAATCACATGGTTAATTGCCATGAAAAGGCTGTTGATTTACATTCATTTTAGGTGATGAACAATTAGTTGAAAATGCATAAATACTTGCTTTTGTAGCCCCACTTAAATGTACATGAAAAAATATATATATAGTATATGTGTTGACACTTGAATTTCGTCATTTGTATATTGAAATCCAATCCCTATCTTATTATAAGGTATTGTCCATTTTAATTATGGATCTTACAATTTTACCTTTAAAATTCGTCTCGTAAGAAAGAGGTAGGATCGTGTCTATAAACCACATAACTCATTATTGATTCAAAACCATAAGGGAGAGTTCATAATCCCATAATCTAAAAAAATATATATCAATATTTTTTTTTCTCTTTTTGAATTATTTATTCGGTGAAATAATTTATTAAATTATTAGATTTCTTTCTTTGATCATTCATAATGTTGAAGTGTAAATATAAACGATTTGAACCGCAATTAAATAGTACTAAACATAGAAAAAAAAACTTAAAAATATAATCTTCTCAAAATCATTTAAATTTTAAATATCATAGTCCGTAATTCTTTTACATGAATAATATAAATCCCACATTTACAATACTTAATTACAAATTGAATCCCAAATATTTGAGTTTATCAAATATCTACTCTAACATTTTTTTTTATTAATAAGAAAATGATAAATAAATATCCTCACTTATTTAGTTGGGCTGGTTTGCTTGAAGCCTCAACCAAGCCCAGCCCAAGATGATGAATAACATTATTTATGCAATTCTTATGTTTATATTCATTTCAATTTATTTCTCGGGTTTGTCAAGTCCTGCCAAGATCAATCACTATAAATATAATTCTAAAAGTAACATTCACTATATGGAAGAGGTCTCCCCTTAATATAAGTATTTATTAACAAAAGTGGGACTCTAGTGTCTACTACGAATGTGGAAGGAAAATATAATAACCACTTAAATTATGAGTAAATGTATTATTCCTACTGTGTTTGATTAAACATATTATACTACTAAACTAAAATTTTTTGACATACCAATTGCACTGCTAGAACAATATAGTTAATAGGTAATTACTACTACAAGACATATAAAAATAATCAAATTTTTTGTTATTTTTAAAAAGGGGGATTTTCATCTTGGTCCCTAACTTTTGGGGAATTATTAATTTTTTAAACCAATTTCGTTTATTGGTATCATTGGACCCTAACTTTTTGGAAACGTATCAATTTGGTCATTATGTTAGTCAAACTTAACTATTCTAAGGGTATTTTTGTCTTTTAACCTACCCCTAATTAAAAAATTAAAAAATATTAAATGAAAATCTCCACCAACCATCAAAATTGATGGACTGTGGAGATTTTATAGAAATTTTTTTAAAAAAATAAAAAATGTAAAATTAATTTTTTTTCAATTAACTTTTTTTTACTATTTAAAAAGATTTGAAGTTTTTGGTGAAGATCCAATCTAGATCTCCACTAAAAATAGCAAAAAAAAAAAAAAAAAGAAGATTGAAGTTGCATTTGAAGATCTGGGTTCGATTCGAACCCATATCTAGGTTCAAAGGGTTTGTGTTCGAACCCTTCTGGGTTCGAAGACGAACTCAGGACCCTGGGTTCGAATCGAACCCATAAGGGTTCGAAAGGTTCGTCTTTGAACCCAAAAGGGTTTGAAGATGAACCCAACGAACCCAGGATCCTATATTCGTCTTCAAACCCAAATTTTTAAGGGACAAGATGAACCCAGCACCTGGGTTCGTCTTCTAACCCAGCACCTTGGTTCGTCTTCTAACCCATATTTCTGTTCGATTCGAACCCATAAATCTGGGTTCGAATTTTTGGCTTGTTTTTTAACTTCAATTTTTTTTTTTTTTTTGTTCTTGGTGGAGATCCAGATTGGATCTCCCATGTCCATCATTGTTGATGGACGGTGGAGATCCAATCTGGATCTCCACCAAGAACATCAACTTTTTTAAAAAATAGTAAAAAAAAAATAAATTGAAAATAAATTAATTTACAATTTTTATTTTTTTAAAAAAAATTTGATATAATCTCCACTGATGGACGGTGTAGATTCATTTAAAAATATTTTTTAAGGATATTTTAAAATTTTTAATTAAAAATTAATTTAAAATGACCATACTACCCTTTTAATTATTAATATTATTTTTTAAAATTTGAGGTTAAAATTATAATTTTAACTTATTTAAATAGAGACAATGGCAAAATAGTCTTTTCACCAATTATGTTAGTAGAAATTTGGTCAGAAGGATTAAATTGATATATTCCCTAAAAGTTAGGATCCAAGGATACCATTAACCATAACTGGTTTTAAAAAATAATAATTTTCCAAAAGTTAAGGACCTAAATGAAAATCCTCCTTCTAAAAAAGTTTATTTGCGTGACTTTTACATTTGAATCCAATAAATATTAATTTGATTGCATAAGATATAACTATTTCGAAAGATTTATAAAAACACACTTTCACTCGTATCTTAATTAGTTAGTGTATTTTTCATTTATCTATGTAATAAAAGATCGAATAAACTCACAATCTTAAAATATTAGTGTGAGAGACATACTACTTGATTAACTTTATTTCTTTAGTTTTGATATTTTATAAAATATTACCAATATAAATAAATTTTAAAAAAATAAAAACAAACAAACAATTGAAATGTTTTTGGAGAAAAGTGCTTGATAAGAATCTCTAGAAAGGGTAAAAGAATTGATGTTGTCATGTTGAGACTTGAGAAAAACAAAATCACAAATTGGAACAATGAAATTGACTTCAGAACTTGCTGTTTCACTATTTTTTTTTTCTTTTGCTTTTTAGCCAAAAAGCAGTAAATGGCCATGAAAACGTACTAATTAAAGCATCCATCATTGCAGCTTTGGTGAAATGGGAACAAAAAGACTTATAGCAAATGATAGTTACTCATAAAAAGGCACCAAAGGCATCTTCACTAAATGTTCCCAAACCTAGTTTCCTTTTCTTATTATCTTTTTGGTATTGTTCCACCATATCGGTACAGTAATTTTATCGAGATCAATCAATGGTAAATATTAAAATATTAAATTACGTTTAGTTACTTAATTGTGATACCAACTATTATTATTAGCACATTCTTTCATAACTCAGTGGTTAATATATTTTCTCTTTATATTTGTTATAAGAGTTCGAGTTTTCCATTTTGTTAATAAATTTATAAAAATATGTGAGGAGATCTCTCACTTATAGTAGGAGTTGCTTTCCTGACCGTATTTTACAGTGGTTGATCACACCAGGTTCCAATAAATCCTTGACCGGATTAGTGTAAAACTTTAAAATATCTATCAATATCTATTTTTTGAGAATTTTTATCTAGTTTACTTGTTTTACTTGTATATTACCTCCATATATATTTCTTATATATATATATATATATATATATATATATATATATATATTATAACTAATTTGAAGCAATATTATATTTTCTAAGTAATTTGAAGCCAGTACTTGTTTATAAAAAGTGTATATAATATTTTTATAGAATAGTATCTCGAACAAAAATCAGCTTGTTTTGAAAAAGTGCTTAAAAGTATTTATTAAAATAAATTATACTATAAATTTTTTATTTTAATTATTTATTTTGTTTCATTAAATATATATATATATGATTATAAACTCAATCTAATGTCAAAAACAAAGTCAAGAATGGGACAGAAATATCCAAGCATGAAACATGTGAAAAAAATAAATTAACCAAAGAAGCAATTACAATTATAAGTAACTTATTAAATGCACCAATAATTTAACAAAATAATACTATATTTTTAATATTTATTAGTGTTAGCGATCGTTTATTTTTCAACATAATTTTAAATTGGTCTAAATTAAACATGTTAAGTTTTTTTTTTTTTTAAGTGATGAAATAATTAAAAAACTCAAGAAAGACAATTTAAAATAAAAAATTAAATATCATTGTTATACTAATATATTAAAAAAAATATTAATACCTAATTATTGAATTATAATTAAATTTATTTTTATATTAATATATTTATAATTTTATTTTAATTTGAATTTTCTATTTTAAAAATATAAACAATCTTGTATTTAGTACACATTCAATATTTTGAATAAATTTAGATTTTACTAAGTTTTCAGATTAAAAAAATAAATCAACAGTCAATAATTAAAATTTTAAATTTTACCCACTATTTTTGTTCTCTATGATTGCACTCATGTCGGTCCAATTATGTATTTGTTGCATCCTTCTTAAGCTAAGGTCCTTTTCATTATTATAAATTATTGTATTTTTATGGAAATAATTACAATGAAAAAAGAAAAAAAAGTTATTAGTTATTATTTAAATACAGTCCATGGAGCCCATCTGTAGTTATTAAAAAAGAGGAAAGAAAACTTATGCATATTTTTGGAATATAAAAAGAAATAAATAAAAGAAAAAGATAAATATATTTCTCCTTTTTGAAAATAATTGTTGTATGGGGTATTTTTTTAAAATTAATAAAAAAATATCTTTTTGCTTGTTTTGTAATGTTTAATTGATAAAAAAATAGCATTTAAAAGCATCTCCAATGTAAATATATATTTTTAAGTATCTAAACACTGCCACATCAGCATTTTTAAATAATATGAATTTATCTTGTCAAAAAAATTATACAAATTCATATTCACTTCTCCAATGTGAGTATTTAGATAATAATTTTAAACCAATCACTATAAGTCATTTGTTACATTCTCTCTCCATTTAATATGACAATTAAATGCATTGATAAAATGCTAAAATTTTATTAGTGGAAAAAGTTAAAATCCTAGTCAGCATATCAAAGAGGATATCTATAATTAGAAACTCTAGTTGATATTCTCTATTTTTTTTTTGCCACATTATATCAATATTAAAGTTAAATAATTGTATTGGAGAATATTTTTTTAATTTTTTTAATATATATTCTATATGACATTCAAATTTTTTCAGATACATAATGGCATTAGAGATGACCTAAGATGTTTTCAATAGTTAAAACAACCACCAATCCAATGCCGTCTAACGTGTCATTGTAATAAATGACGTCTAACGTGGTATTGTAATAAATGACGTTGATATGACAACTATCTCATTTATAATGGATAATATGTTTGTCTAAATAAACAAGAATATTCTTATTGGATAGAGAAGATCTAGTCAATAAATAAATGTCAATTACACTCTCAAATTTATAGAAAATATCTATTATACTAACACTTTTAAATACACTTTTCTAATTACAAATTTAAGATTTAGGAATGGAAATACAACGTAAACACATATTCTTAATATGTGGATGTGGGAGACTTACCACGAACCATCCCAATATTTGTCTTTTCAAATACGTTTTATAATGCGGCTCTAATTAAAGCCGTTCTTTATAAATTTACTCGAAAAATTATATATACAACTCTTTATTTGTCTCATCTCTTTCTTAATATATATTATGAGTAATATTAGACTTTCCACATTATATCTTAATTAATAAAACGTCAATTAGTGAATTAATTCATATAACAAGTGAGATAAATCAATATTAATTATGAATCTATTTACTAATTTACACATTATTAGTTGGAATACAATGTGATGTCTAACATTACTATAGTAACTTTTATTATTACCATTAAAGTTTTTTCATAAATTGCACCAAATTACAATTTACGTAAAATAAATAAACAAATAAATAATAGACAAAAGTTGGCATGGCTTCTCCAACCCATCTATTGAAATTGTGGCTCAAATTCTAAATTTATAATTAAAAAATAAAAAATCAATAAAATAAATAAATAAATAAATTATGGGCTATAAATGAAGGCCCATTAAGTGCCAGCTGGGCTATAACGCACGCACGCCAACCGACCACGTTCGCAAGGACACGTGAATTCCACGTCTTAAAGTACCAATATCTTATATGCTCAACTTCCTTTTCTCACGCGCTACCAAAACGCGTGCATCACACATCACTATATAAAATTTTACCATAACCGTTTTCTATTGCAATATAATTTTTTTAAATTAATAATAATAAAAACCATTTTTTTCACGAGTGATTATATATATATATATATATATATTGAAGTTAAAATTGATATCAGAATCTGTTGAGATCAAATATTGTTAACACAATTTAAATCAATATATAAGGGTTGTTTCTTTATTGCACTAACTTTTTATTATTAGTAATGCGATACTCAAACCCTAATGAAAGTAGAGGTGAGAAAACCAAACCATCCCTTAACCAAAAATGAATGCGGTAAGTGAATATAGCTTTACAATGAAGAAATGTTTTTTTATTTTTTTGAATAAAAACATTTGTTTAAAGTCATTTGCAAAAAATAAAAATAAAATAATAATGGATTCTTAGAAAAAGAAATTGTATAATATAACTATACAATCACATTATATATTAATAGAATACTGATATAAGTAAAGCAAAATAAAAGCAAAGAAATTTGCTGAAAATCAAATAATTACGGTTTAATATGGCTTGATAAAAAATGACACTTATTCAGCCTGTTAATATTTTAAGTTTAAGATGTTGTGCATGAAATATAAAAAAAAATATCTTCATAATAAATTCACTAAAAAAAATGTATATTAGAGAGGCACAACTAATCAATTTTGTAAAGAGAGATTTTGATGAGGCTGGCAGATGAGTCATCCATGCTTTTGCACCTAATATTACAAATTACACCAACAAGACCAAAACATGCACACCATACTATGGATATTATAGGTGAAGATCATGACTTACTATTTTTTTTCCTAAAAAAAAAACCCTATATGAATTATGATATAAAACTGACACATTGTATATAAATATTCCATAAGATATTTGACCTTTTATTTATTAAAAAAATAAATTTAAAATTTAGATAAAAACCACCCGTTGTATACTAAAAATACTTTATATTTTCAAAATTGAGTTAAAAACCTTTGATTATGTAATAAAAACCTCCTTATAAGGACAAGACCCCTTGTCTTGGGGGTTAGAGGCTCAAACTCTTCTAAGCCATCAAGATTTAACACATAGTGTATATAAATATATTGTCTCACTATTACCTATAAAAAAGCAATCGTGTAGGTAGACTTCTCCAGTTGCTTGGAGTAATAGTCCGTGCCGTTGATCTCGATAGTTCTCGTCTCTTATTACTGGGAGTAATTATCCAGACCGTACTTATATAATTTAATCTCGATTGGTCCCGATAGTCAGTTGACCAGAAAAATATCAGATTTAAAAAAAAAAAAACCTCGTTATAAAGTAATTTTTATATAAATTTAAAATTAAAGAGTTATTTTTAAAAAATAATCAAACTTTAAATGGATTTTTGTAAATCTCCTATATTCCAATTCCATGTTACGTTATTTTATTCTTTAATTTGATTTTTTAAGACCAATTAAACAGAACATCGTGCAAGCCTTTAACATTTCAAGTGGGCCCGCTCGAATTTAATAATACAATACTATCATTAAATTAATTATAAATTTACCTAAATTTATTAAAATTAATAACTAAATATACATTACAATACATACTAAATAAATATAAGTATGGTAAAATTTAAATATATTACCTCACCACGGTAAAACGAAGGTATACTAAACATGAAATATAAGTGGAGGTCCGGAGGCGGACCGTTTTATTTTTGGCACCACTTAGTCATGAGTTCTCTCTCTCTTCCTCGCTTTAAATACATGCAAAAAATGAACTCCATAAATAACAATAATAATTCACGAAATTTTAATGGTAACATTCTCTTCTATTAATTAAATTTAACCACTATATTTCTCTTCCCTATACTCTATATCTCCATGAAAGACCAAGTTTCAAGCTTCTCAAAAACAATCAAAACTCTCCCATTTTCTCAAAATTCCCATCAAAGCTTTCTCTTTCTATTTCCATCAGTTTTTTGCAGTTCAATCGATTCTCTTCTTCAAATTTTTTTTTTTTCATGTGGGTATGTCAGTCTAAAGCTAAGTCAAGAGATAGATAAAAAGAGAGAGAGAGATTGAAAAAGATGCTTTTTTTTTTTTTTCTTTTCTCAGTGTAGAGTAATCTTCAAAAACCAGCCTTTACAGCAATATATACATTTTTTTTTTAATTTCTAACACGCTTCATTTTCAATTGGTTATTCTTCTAGCTGTCACAATCTTCTTGAGGTGTGTTATCAAATATATTTTGCATTGTATCATTTTCTGTCTATAATTTAATTGTTTTGTAGATATATATATATATATATATATATATTTTTTGTATTGACAGTGAAACAAGTAGTCTACTTTTTGTATGCTTCTCTCTCATGAGTCGGTTTACTTTTATTTTTACTGCACAACATTCCCCAGTTTTGTTTTGTCTTTTGAGTTTATATATGTGCTTCTCACAGTTTTCTCTTTCAACTTTTCAATTGATGGGTTTGGATTCCTCTTTGCAGAAAATGCACCACAGAAAATACTTCATAACCCAGATCAAATCAAGTCATGATGAGCAGATTTTGAAGCATTACTGAGATGGGATTTTCATGTTTTCTTCATTTTAGTAAAGGTATGAGCTTTTTTTTTTCCCCCTCATCTTTACTTTTTTGTTTTGTTACTGTTTGTTTTTTTATTTTTATTTTTTGTCTGGTTTGGTTTCTGAGTTGATTTTAATTTTGGTAATTTAGGCTGCAAAAATTGATAATCAAAGCGTTTGTTAAAAGTCCACAGAGGGAGAGATACAGAGAGAGAGAGAGAGTTGATAGAAGTAAATTGAAGTTTCCGGTGAAAAAAGAAAAAGAAAAAAAAATGAGGGATTTCCCATCTTGTTTTGGTGAAAATGGGGTACAAGTAGCTGATTCATCATCATCTAGCACCGCTAAAAATGCTCAGAATTTAGTTAATTGTGTCTACCAATGTCGAATTCGGGGCCGGTCTTGCTTGATTACAGTTACCTGGAACAAGAATTTGATGGGTCAAGGCCTAAGTATAGGGATTGATGATGCTGCAAACCATTGTCTCTGTAAGGTGGATATAAAACCATGGTTGTTCTCCAAAAGAAAAGGGTCCAAGAGTTTAGAAGCATATTCTTGTAAAATTGACATATATTGGGACCTTTCTTCAGCAAAATTCGGATCCGGGCCTGAACCGTTGGAGGGATTTTATGTAGGCGTTGTTGTTGATAAGCAAATGGTTTTGCTTCTTGGGGATATGAGAAAAGAAGCTTTCAAGAAGACTAATGCCACCCCTGTTGCTTCTACTGCTGTTTTTGTAGCAAAAAGAGAGCATATTTTTGGCAAGAAGGTGTTCAATACCAAGGCACAATTTTGTGATAATGGTCAAATTCATAATCTTTTGATTGAATGTGACACAAATGGTGTCAGTGACCCGTACCTTATCATTCGTGTGGATGGAAAGACCGTGATGCAGGTGAAGCGGCTCCGGTGGAAGTTCAGGGGAAACCATAATATCCTGGTTGATGGAAATGCAGTAGAAGTTTTCTGGGATGTTCACAATTGGCTCTTTGGCACATCACTTGGAAATGCTGTTTTCATGTTCAAGACCTGCCTTTCGGCCGAGAAGTTGTGGGCTAGTGGACCCCTTTCCGAGCCAAACACATTGCCATTGTCTTTCTCCCAGAGATTCCTAGATTCCAAGTCACAAAGTCTTGGTTTTTCGCTGATTTTGTATGCTTGGAAGAATGAATAGAGATGTGCGGGAATTCTTTTGGATGCTAACAAAAAGCTCTTAGTCAGTTGTGATTTTTATAAACTATGTGATTGATTTACAATTAAATTGATTTAAAATGGGTCCATTTGTATCTTCTCTTGTTTATTACTCGAGTAACCAGAACAATTGGATGGATTTGAGAAATTTTTGTTACTTTAGTCAGCTGTATATCCTCAATACACTGTTGATTAATTTCATTCTCTTTCTTTCCTATTTAAGATGTCATATAGAAAATACTCAAGTGAATAGCCGTGCTAAGATTTTTCTGGTAGCTGTTTTTGTTTAGCATATCATGTTTTGCTGATTTTGTCTGAAACCTCTTCTTACTATCACCGTGTGAGCGTGGTATGTCTTAGCTGTTAAAATGCCCTTGTTTTAAGAAGTCGACCCAGCTGATGCCATCATAGTCTCTTGTATTCATTTGCTGTTGGATTTGATTTCCGTCCGTTGCAGGAGCTTAAATTATTGCAGGTGCTTAATATAATAATGCTACACGGACACTTCTGAATGTATCGAAAAACATATTTTCAACCTCTGAAAGACTTCCAGTTATTCATGGATTTTGGTACGAAATTCTTTCTTTCTCCTTTCACATCACTGAATGCAGCATTGCATGGAGTATTATTGTATTTACTTGATATAAGTAGTAACTTGACGCAAAATTCGTGGGCACATTAATCCTGCAAGTAGTACAACATCAATCCTTAAGAATGTAGACTATTGTGGAACTGAATTTCTTATCATAGTATTTTTATATTCTTCCTTCTCCACAAATGCAACCTCAGACCCTGTGAGCTGTTACTAAATTATTATTCCTATTCCTCTTTTTGTTTTCATATAAACGTCAGTTTAATAAGATTCCTGCAATTTCTAGATGATGTACTACTCTCTGCATTTCCCCCCACTCTTTTTAGTTTTAGTTCTGAACCGCTGTTCACATTGTGAATGACACATAGCTGTCAAATAAAGATGAGTCCTGTCAATGGAATTTATGAACAAAAGCAATTTCTCTGACGGGAAGGGGACTATCCTGTTAAAAACCATGCAGCAAGATGATGCTTACACAATATTTGCACAAACAATGTTTCTTGGCAGAAGCAAAAAAGATGGCAACGTTACATGGTGGCTTGGCATGCAAAACCTGCAGCCTTTGTAGAAGCCTTGTTTTGTATATATCACTTCTGTCATTGTCGCATTTTCCATATAATACGTCCTTGTTTACTGTTTAAGCATATTTTTCGAAATTTCACACACTGCAATGTCATTTTCAGTTTTGCTTATTTCTTTTGGAACCTACATCATACACCAAAGACTCCTTACTTTTTTTTTTTTTTTTGCGGTTAGGTCCACAGTGTCCATATCTCTGAGACTCTGACATTCAGTTCCTGAACCTTCACGTATCTATTGATTTAATTCCATGACCCCCTTACAGCCAAGGTTCAAATTGGCAAGAATCCATGCTCACTTTTGCTTTGCAGTGTAAAATAGGCTCACACCACATGTGCATGGGCTCGCGCAGTCGTGGATCGGTGGATGCATACGCATGCACATTCTATTTGTCCTGTGGTTGGTGAAATTCATTGTTTCGGCTTAGGCTTGCTAATGAGTTGAGATTTTTCCTTCATTGTTTTTAGCACTCAACCTTGGCTGCAAGAGAGCAATGATCTATCGCTCATTGCAAGGTTACTGCTGCATCTTTAGACATATCAAGGAGATGATTTTCTAGCATAACTCAGGGCCTGATTAGATTCTATGGTTAGTTGCCTTACTTTTTGGTGTGTGCTTGTGGGATTTTTGCCACCTTGGGGATTCTGTTTGTTTGATTTCTCATTTTTTGCTTCTTTGATTGATTGACTTCTTATCAAGAGAGGTTTTTTTTTGTCTTCCTACTAGCTATTGTTGATCTATCGACTGGAAATTTGGAACAAGAATAGTCCTCAGTAGTGAAGATGCCTTCACCGTTCTCTCTGCCAAAAATCCAGGAAAACCTCAAACAAGGGATGAACCGTCACCTTTGTCAATTTCGATCTCCATAAGAATATATTGTTATCGTATGGAGATCAAAACTGATGTCATCGATGCTTCTCGACTTCTTGCTGAAACAATACTGCACATGAAGATATGATATACTTGCTATATCTCTCCTCCACCCTTGTAGAGTGACTCAGTGACCATTTTTAGTTACCAACTTACCATCTTGCATGAGTGAGTAGCTGCATTTGAAAAAAAAAATTGATGGGGTTGTTTGTTGTTATCACTTTAATATGGCTACAATTTATTTCTTCAAATTTTCTTCAATTTTATGGTATCAATCTTGTTTTCCATGAATATTGAGGGGGGAAATTGGTTGTTTAAAAAAATCAAAATTTATTGATTTGAACTTGTATCGGTACAAATTCATGTAACATGTGCCCTAAATTCTATAATCTATCGAAGTCTGGGGACATGTGCAATTTTATCATTTTGCCATTTACATATATAGTTTTTTTCTTCTCAGTGTATACAGTTATAATAAAGTCAATGCCTTAGTTATCCGTCGTTAGATTCATCTATTTTGATTTGATCGATATTTAGTTATGATTAATCAATAGTTCACAAACCATGTACTGACCTTATTATATCATTGAGGGAAAAATCGCTCTTTATATATATATATATATATATATTGATAATTGACTCTGAGTCTATGCTCTCGATAATTGACTCTTAATGTGTGCATATCATCGGGAGGACTATTGAGTTTGGAAATTTGAATAGTATTTTTCTTTCTTAAATTCCGTATTAATTGTAATATTTAAAAAAAAACAAAACAAAAGGAGCCCACAAAAGAAATGGTCCAGTGCCTTAAAAGAGAGATTCTTCAACAAAGGCAATTGAAAACTGCAGTTTTGGTGGTACTAAAAACTGTTCCAGATTCTATAAATTCCTTTGCATGTGGCATTTATTAATTGTCATCCACCGCACGTCGCCTACCCGCCAGACTAATGCGCGTGTGTCGTCTCTTATTTTACATCTACGCTTTAATTTCATTTAATTTGATTAACCACCGCCCATCATTGCCATTTTTTGTGTAGTAATTATTTTTTTAATCACCGACACTTAAACCGTGAATTCAAATGTTTTACTTCTAATTTTTAAAAAACCACACCAAACACATGTTATTTGCTTCTTTTGTTGCCTTGTTAATAACTTTCACGTTTGCATGTTAAATTTTATTTTTTAAGTGGAAGATTCTTTTGAATCTTATATTTATTAATAAAATTACAAAATATGGATAAATTTATTCCATATAGTAAGAGTCAATTTACCGACCGTATTTATAGTGATTGATCTTGTCAGATCTCAATAAATTCTAACCCGATAGATGTATTAATGAATGTTGATTGCTAATTAAAAAATAGGAGTTTAGCTAACGTATAAGCACACGATAATATTAGCAGGTATTTAATAATTAATCTTTAATATCTATTAGATGATTATAATATATTCAATAAATAAAAATATAGTTATACCAAAAAACTTTTTTTTTTTTTTTGTATATAAATACAAACTGCGGCAGTCCTAATTCAAATATAAAATATTATCAAGCTGAACGAAATTGGTCTTTACTATTGAGAATCAATGAGCGATGGTTATCGAAAAACTCAATTATATTTATAATAATATAATATGAATATAAAAAAATTTATAAGTTGAAAAAACATTAATTATACAAATTTAATAATGATTGAGTTTACTTCTATTTTACAAAACAAAAATTTTAAAAAATAAAAAGAAAAACAGTGAAATTAGAAAAAGATGAGTGGATAATTGTATTAACTGTAAGCAGCTATAAAGCATGTACTGGTGATGAGCTGGCGCACTAGATCAGATTTTGCCCTTTGGATCATTCCCTTTTACATGCTTCCAGGTGGCATCCAGCTGTATTAATACCTCTCTCATCTTTCTCTGTGAACGACGTCGTTTTTCGTCACTTCAAATAAAATTCACTCTAGTGGACCGTTTTGGCAACTCCAACGGTCACCAGCTCACAAAAAACAAACAAAACGACAAACAGTCAAAGCGTTGACTTGAGGGTAAAACAGTCTTTTAATCCAGCAAAGCAGAAATTCTAGCGATAGAGCGAGGACTTATTGGTCATTTCGTCCCGCTAATAACGCGAACGACAACGGAAGAAAAGCCACAGAAGAAAGAAGAGGAAAAAAAAAAAAAAAAAAAGGAAGAACGAACAAGAAGTATCCGATTCAGTGCGCTGTGTTACTTTGGTTGCTGAGTCATGGGCGAGTCAAGCGACTCAGTATCTATAGACATTGACATGGTTCCTCTAGGAGGAAAGGTAACTGATTAAACCCACCAAGACAGTACCTTTATGTGAAAGCTCTGTGTGTGTTTGTGTTTTTTTTTTTTCTTTATTGAATCTTCATTTTATGTTTACAAGTTTTTTTTTAATGGTGTTTGTTTAATGTATGACAGGAATGTGTGGTGAAAACAAGTAAAGGGTCAGTTTCTGTGTTTGTTTGCGGTGATCAAGAGAAGCCTGCTTTGATAACATATCCAGATGTTGCTCTCAACTGTATGTTTTCAATTCCTTGATTTTTTGTTTTTGTTTTCATTGAATGATGGAAGATTTCACGTTGATTGAGTTTTTTGTTAATGGGTTTTTTTGGTGTTATATTAAGTGTTGAGATTGAATGAGTTTTGTTTCTGGTGTGCTTTGTTTGAAAATTTTGGTGGTGTTACTTAGAGCATTCTTGGTGATAATTTTGAATGGATTGTTGTATTTTGGTGGAAATATGTCTATGAGATTGATTTTTTTTTTTTGAAGATACTGTTAATGGGTATGTTTTTTTCCTTTTTAGATTACTTGAAATTGATTTGAGTTAGCTTTGATAGGTTTTTTGGGTTCTAACTTCAAGTTGTGAAATGAATTTGTTTTTGAATTTTAAGTTCACTTACAATATATATATTTTTTTCTCTTTTGGCTTTCTCTGTTTTACAGACTCGTTTTGTTTCCAAGGCCTCTTCTTTTGCCCAGGTGCAGCTTCTTTGTTGCTTCATAACTTCTGCATTTATCACATTGATGCCCCGGGGCACGAGGTCAGTATTAGGATTGGATTCCTTTATATGTGAGTGTTGTGTAGGCTGTAGCTGTCCAATTAATGTTTAGCTTGTTGGTTCTCCGTCTTTTGGGTGATACTAATGAAGTTCATTTCCACCACTTGCTTAAGAGTTATTGCAGTTGGAAGCAGATGTGATTTCTGCAGACGCTCCAGTGCTTAGCGTGGATGACCTAGTAGAGCAAGTTGCGGAGGTGCTTGATTTTTTCGGGTGCGTAGATGCTCATCCTTTTGTTTGCTAAATTGTCGTTCAGCTGACAGTTTAACGGAAGTTTGGAAAAAGTTTTTGTGTTATATCGAGCTGCAGCTTTTGTCTGCTTGCCGCTTGACTATGCATTCACTTAAGAGCTTTAACTTTAAAATCTTACTTTCTAGTTACCATATTGATAATTGTATTGCATCAATTGCTAAGAGGGTGACATATTGACGGATGATATCAGTCATTTTTTAGTTCACCTATGGTAGGAAGGGAAGTCAATATATATTTATATTCACTTTGCATCAGATAGCTATGAGCCTACGAAGATTTTGGATATTCATCCCCATGCACTATGTTAAGCAAGATTTTTTTTTTCTACAAGTGTTACTTGGATGGTTTTTTCATTTTTCGAATATTCCATATTAAGTTTTAAAGCTCTAATTGTTCTTTCTTCTGAATCAGGCTGAAAAAAGTATTGTGCTTGGGGGTGACTGCTGGTGCTTACATACTTACACTCTTTGCAGTAAGTATATAAAAGTTAACAACCCTTTTTTTTCCTTCCTGTTATTCAGCTTTACGGATTCATATATTTACCATTTGGCAGATGAAATATACAGACCGGGTGCTTGGGTTAATTCTTGTTTCCCCTATTTGCAAAGCACCTTCTTGGACAGAGTGGCTTTACAACAAGGTTCTGATCTACATCTTTTAATCAACAGCAATTGTAAATTTGAAAATCAACACGAGGCAGCACTCACCATGCAATTAGCATAATATAAACACTGACATGCTTTGGTGAAAAAATGGATATTGAGATGGCATGATGGCATTTTTGAGAAATTAACCGTACTGTGATTAAGGATTTAATATGTGTAGATGACACAGTAAGATACTAAAATATATGTGCTAGGTTGTGCTCACAAGTCACATTGACAGCCCTTTTTCAAAAAAGAAAGTTGATTTGATGCATTTTGAGAAATTTTTAAGGTTTGTTTGAATGTTTCTTCAGGTGTTAATGAACATGTTATATTTCTACGGTATGTGTGGGATGTTGAAGGAATGCCTTCTCCAACGTTACTTCAGTAAGGTACTCTACTTGCCTCAGTTTGGTTCATATACAATCTCAGTATATCTCGTAATTGTGAACTTCTTTTGTAGGAACTTAGGACCGGCATACATGGTGAAGAATCAGACATCATTCAAGCTTGCCTTAGGGTAAGGAAATGTTGGTTGCAATAGATGTAATAGTTCACTCTATAGGTCTTTTCCAATATTCATGTGTAGGGAAGTTATATGAGACATACATATTGATCTGCTTTGTAATATGTGTACAGCTACTGGATCAAAGGCAAAGTTTGAATGTCATGCGCTTTATTCAAGCAATTAATGAGTATGTTCTTGTTACTTAAATGCCATATGTACTTTTACTTTCTTTTCCTGTGTCTGGTTTATTAAGATCTTTTGCCTGCACATAAATAGTTTATCAACCGCCACTTTTGCTTATATGAAGCAAATATCCATAATCACATCATATCTAAAAGCAGATCTGGCTTGTTGGGTGGTGTTGGTAGTAAGGCAAGCATATGGTTTCTACCTTTCCAACAAAGCTGCCATAATTTAATTGTTGAGTTTATTGACAGGAGGTATGACCTTACAGAGGGCCTGAAGAAGTTGCAGTGTAAAACGCTTATTTTTGTGGGTGAAAGTAGTCCTTTCCGTCTTGAATCTTTGTATATGAATGCTACAATGGGCAAAAAAAGTTGTGCTCTTGTCGAGGTATAATGCTTTTCGTTCAATTGATTTTGTTCTCATTTAAGATATTAATAATAAAAGTAATTTTTCATTGTAAGCTCAGTTATGCAATCACATTTATCAGATTAATGATCCAAATAACTCAATATTAAAAATAAATAAAAAATCATAGGTAGTGCCGCATTATAGATAATGTGTTGGCCTGTAGTATCTGATCTAGATTAAGGGGGATAAATGTTATCATCCATGTTGAATTTACAATCAATTTAGAATGAGAGGGTTATGCTGACTGTTGTAGAATTTCACGGTATATAGCATGGTGGACAGTGAAGAAATAGATGGTTGGAAAATGTATGCAACTTCAAAATAAACTTTGTACATGTACACTTGTTTATACAACTTAGGCTGACGTATCCAGTACTAAGATGCACTGAATAATTAAAGATCTATGCATCAAAGTTTATGCTCTTAGGAGAAAAGTAAGATGCTTTTATTAAGGTGTTGTTTGTGTCTATCATAGGTTCAAGCATGCGGTTCATTGGTAACAGAAGAGTACCCATTAGCCATGTTAATTCCGATCGAGTTCTTTCTGATGGGGTTTGGCTACTGTAGACAACAACAATTTGCTTCTTCATCAAGTAATGGATCGAATCCGACCACCCCCTCAAGCCACTGTTGCATAGCACCGGAACTTCTCTCTCCCGAAAGTCTGGGGATCAAGCTAAAACGCATCAAAACCCGTGCAGATATTGAAATTTGATGCTGGAAAAAAACTTATACGTTGAACTGTATAATGTCTAAAGGGTACCAATATTCTTTGATTTGTATTGTTGGGGTGCTTATAAGTTATAATTCACTTAGTTGATTGATGTATTCTTTCCTGCAAAAAGAGAGCTGATGCAGCCTGGAATATGTATTATACTGAAGTGTAGATAAACAAACTATAGTATACGTATCATAGTTCGAATTCGGTTTTATTCTTTAGGTAGAGTTAAGAGGGAGATTCTTCTTCTGTATCATATATATACACAAGTTGTACACATTAAAACTTTGTGACTAATTTTTTTTATAATAATAGCATATGTTCTTTGATGTTTTCACAGTTGCATATTTTCTTGATATTTATAATTTTGTGTGCAGTTTATGCTGCTGATCTGAACTACCTAGTAGTACAATTGAAATGTAAACCTCAAGCCTTTCAAAACCTTAATGTGAACAGTAATCAATTCCAAAATCTCTTACGTAATTATAAGAATAGCAATCGCGGATGACTTTGTTAAATTGTTAATGGGCATGTTTTACTAAATTTATTTCCTAGTTTGATTAGGAACAAAAATTCATCCATATGCTTCTTGAAAGTGTCAAAAAATATTTTGTTAGTGTATTAGAAGGCAAAAATTTAGTGATTTGAGTTGTCAATTTAATAAACTGAAACAATTTGAATGATTTCTTAGCAATATCACATTACAATATATCAAAGACTACAATATACTAATTATAATCTGAACAAATTAAACAAGAAGAAAAATAAAAAATTACAAAGCAGATCAAATGAAGACTGAAGTGAATTATATGAATTCATGAAAGAACGTACTATTACAGGAAAATTTCTTGACAGACAAGACACACAAACAAATATTGGAGACAAAACAAAATCGCCCTAAAAAAAAAAAACCACTATCTTATAAGCAATCTTGGTCCCCCAAGTGAAATCTTGGGCCTCCTGATCATCATCAACCCTGCTGTAGGCATGCATGACCTTTGTTGTTGTCGAAAACATTCATTGTCTTCTTCTTTGATTCTATCCGCAATGCTATCAATGACATCAAGCAAAGTCTCCTTCAACCCCATCTTTTGATCATCAGAAGAGCTAGTCTTGATCACGTTCGATTTCAAAGCTTCTTTCGAGTTCTTGAATGGTCCTACTAGCAGTGCTGGTGGTGGTCTAATTAGCTTTATTGGCTGATCATGATCACCAACAACAGGCAACAAGAAAGAGTAGTCTCTGGAGTACTTGATCCTTGCTATTTTCTCTCTCACTTTTTCTTCTTCTTCCGGGACATTAATGATTGATGATCTTCTTCTCTGCTTCTTGCAGGCTTTGTTCTTCATGATCATCTTCTTCCATTTACGTTCACTTCTTGGCTTTCTTGGCACGTAAACATCAATACCTCCTCCTCCTCCTCCTCCTCTTCTTGCTGCGGTAGTTGTTGTTGTTGTCGTCTCCTGCGGTGGCTCATCGTCTCTCCGTAGGGAACGTAGTTTCAGGATTATCTTCACCATGGTTTTTCTCTCAAGAGATTGTGTTTTGGGTACGGACAAGTACAAGTAACAATAACGTTTTTTTGCATGTAAATGTAAACCTTTGGCTATAAATAAAAAGCTAAATGGGTTTCCTAATTTTTCCAGGAATTCTTTTCCTTATTTTAGAAACTTTTAGGTTACTTAAATCGCAAGATTTCCTAATATGATTAAAGATAATTTTCAAAACCATAGGATTGTATTTGGATTTTGGTCAAATTTAAGAGATTTTTTATTTATTTGAGATCTCACAACTTATGGGTTAGAAGACTATCGGAATCTATCGAAATTAAACTACTATCTATTTTTATAGTGGTTTACCTGCACTAAATTTATTTATTAATTATTAAATTGAGTTAATTAAATTTGTTTCCTAATCTGATTAGGAGTTAATATAATTTTTTAAATTGGATTCAAGGCCCAGTAATGACATTATCGTACGTAGAAGCCCAAGAGGCCCAATAACCAAATACTTCACATACAATAAAAAAATAAAAAGAAAGTGAAAAAAAAGTAATCAATTGCTCAGTTTCCCGCCTTGGCGCCTCTGTCAAGTCTCAAGCAATTAAACAAAGTCTACTTTGTTTAGAAGAATGTGAAGTTAGTAGTGGGGTTTGAGAGAAGGAGATATATATAATTTGGAGGAGCAGGAAGTGGATTTCAGGATTTGTTTTAGTAGGCAGAGAATAGATATATGGACACTCCTGATAAGACCCCCATCGCTGCTGCTGCTACTTCTCTCTCCAAGTTTGAGGTCAAATCTCGAAACCCTTTGCATGTTTTTTTTGTTTTGTTTGACTGATTTGGTTTTGTGTGAATACAACATTTTGTGGGTGTTTTTAGTGTGGGGTTTTGGTTTACTACTGATTTTGGCATCTGGGTTTTTGTTGTTTTTCATATTTGTTTTTTGGGCTTGATTAGGGTTTTGGAAGTACATTTGGTAGTTTTGTTAATGATCTTGAATTGATCTGAATCTATGTAGGGGTAGGGTTTTGTTGTTGCCGAATTAGTTGAATGTTGTAGAGATTTGAGAAGATTTTTTTGGTGATTTGAAGCAAAGGGGTTTGTAACTTGCTGTGGATTTTATACTTAGTAAAGAGAAACCCTAATGCTATGATGAATTTATTGCTTGCTAAGTATTTTTTCAAGAAAGAAAACCCTTGAATAGACTTGGAAATTTGACGTATATATAAGCAATGCACTCCTTTTGTCGCATGTGAACCCGTTTCATAGGAGCCTTTTATAGGAGGGATGTTTTTGTTTTCCACATCTATCTCTAATTTATCTTACATTTGCTTGGTGACTGTTTTTATTTCTGTGATTTAGATTTCCTGTTATGATCATATGCCACTGATTCAGTTCCTTAAGGCTTTATGTTGATAAAAAAAAGGGTGTTTGTCAACATGCAGGATTCTCCAGTCTTTAATTACATCAACAGTCTTTCACCCATTGAACCAGTTAAGTTTGTACAGACCGATCACTCGTTCAACTCGCTGACTTTTACTTCTCCATCATCTGTGTTTGCTTCACCACAGATCATTTCCCTTAGGGAATCTAGACTTAAAAGGTGAAACTAATCATCCATTCTTGCTCTATCATATTAAGATATAAGGAGTGCCAGTATTCGATAATCAATCATGTCTTTTACCTGATGTTGTTATTGTTGCTAGTAATCTGTCCCCAGATCCGTTGAAGCCTGAGCTCCATCTCTTTGCAAATGGAAACAAGACAAGTAAAGCAGATTCAGAAACTGTTCGAGTATCTGGTAAGTGTGCTGAACAACTGGGAGGTCTTACTCCGAGAAGTTCAGCTAGAGGGGCTGAGCTACCAAATGAACATTTGGGTTTAACTATTGAGTTGTCAAATGCCATAAAATATGATTGTGGTAGCCCAGCTAGTAATTGGGTTTCTTCTGATTCGATAGAGACAAGCAGGGTGCCACAAGGGGCTGGTGTACCATCATCATTTGCTCAGTCCAGTAAGCTCAACTTGAGAGAAAGACAACATTTCAAGAATGATGTAAATTTGCGAAAGATCTGTCGAATTGAGCAAACTGAAGAAGCAGCAGGATGCAATTGGGTATCATTAATTTCTGATGTCGATGTTCTAAATTCTAATTCATCCATTATTGAGAATGATTCCGAGGAGAAGGACCAGGAGACAGTGGATCCTGGGACGATAACTTTTGTCTCAACAGTCCTACAGCTACCACAAGATAATGCCACTGATTTTGAGAACATGGTATCCGTCAGTCCAAGCAGTTCTTGCAAACTAAGTGAAATAAGAGAATCTGTAACTCAATCAGGAGAAATAGGGGATATGCAAGATAAGGATCAGGCACATGATATCCTTTCTAGCAGTCTACAGAATAAGCTAGTTGTTACTGATTCAAGAGTGGATGAGAAGGGAGAAAAGTGTGGTAAATCTAGCTGCAAGGTAAAATACACAGTTATATTTGCTGCCAACCATTTTTTTTTTTTGATGTTGCACATCCTGGATATTTTGCCCTTTATACAGTATCAGTTTTATTAGTTACATTGTTCCTTGTCACTATTCAATGGTGAGTCTACTTGAGTGCTTGCTTTTCATATATAAGCATCATAGAAGAATAGCGGCATATTGATGAAACTGAATTTCATGCAGTTGCTACCTGATATCCACAGTGGTTGAAGTTAGTATTATAAAATCTTATTCAGTATTAATTATGTTTATTAGAACTTAAATTTTCTCTCAAATCTCATTTTGTCCTGATTGGACTTCAGAGTTCATAGAATGACGTATTATCCGGAACATCTTTTATTGCGACTCTACTGTTTCCTTTAGCTTGGAGTACGAAATGAATTTGTCACAATTCTGTTGCTTATTCCTATCAAAACAACTTAATAAAAAGCCTGTGTGTTAAAATCATAATTTTATCAAGTGCATTGCCAATGGTTAGCAATTATGGTAAGTCAGTCAGAGGGTTATATGTTTGCAGGTTGTAAATTCCAGTTGGCTTTTTTGATGGTTGATAGTAGATTCAGAAAGAAAATGCAGTGTAAGTCTGTAAGATAATGTAGTTTGTGTTAGGTGAATTAACGCCAATAGAATTACAAGGTGGAAATAGGAGGGCATTTAAGTCTGTACATGTGAAACAGATTCTTGACTTAACGGGTAGGGGCAAACTTGACCAGGTCCTCATGCAGGGAAACCATCAATTACCACTACATGATTACATAGTACAGAAGTCATGGGTTGGAATACTATCAATATTAGCTAATCATGGTGATGTCTCTACACAAGTTTGATTTTCTTCATTGATGTTATTCCAATGTCATCATTTCTTTGAGAGCTCTGCATCTGGCAATTCATTTTGGTAGTCACAGTTTCTCTTCAAACATCTTTTCCCCATGTTTTCCCCGGTTCTCTGCAGCAGCACAAAATCCGAAGGCGTTGCCTGGTTTTTGAGACAACAGGATCTCACAAAAAATGTAGTTCTCTCATCCCATCTCAATCTGATTGTGAAGTTGCCGATGAAGAAAAGCATTTAGCCCCAAGTAAGAGGGGTAATGGTCATTCTTTGTCCACGTTACCTGGTGTTGGTTTGCACTTGAATGCACTTGCAACTACCTCAAAGAATGGAAAATTTATTAAGTGTAAGACTTTATCTTCTGGAAGGCAACTAATCAGTATGCGAAGCTCCATGTCCTCTGATTCTTTGACATCTAGTCCAAAAATTCTTATTGGATCCTCCACTTTGAACTCCATGGAGAAGGTTTCTGATCCTTGTGACAACAAAGTTAAGGTTGTGGAAAATGCTCTGCAGGCATCTGTAAGTGTTGGTGGAGAAGAACTTGACCAGGATAGTCCTAGAAGGAAGAGGCATGTATAGCAACTAATACTTTTAGAAATTTGACCAGAATCTTTGGCCATTAGATTTAAATGTTTGATATTTTTCAGGTTCAAGCAAGAACTTGTTGGAGAAAGTAAGGCCTGCAAGCGCTGCAACTGTAAGAGGTCAAAATGCTTAAAGCTGTAAGTGTATTGCATTTCCTTTTAAATTAATTAGTTAATATATATTTCTGATTATGTCATTATGTTGCATCTTGTTGATTGTCACCGTGGGAATTTTCATCATTTTGGTTGGTACATGAAAATCTTTTTCCCTTTCATGTGCTTTTGGAGTTTTATTTATATTAGTTGTGTTCTTTGATACAGTTACTGTGAATGCTTTGCGGCGGGTCTGTACTGTGTTGAGCCTTGTTCATGTCTGGATTGCTTTAACAAGCCTAAGCATGAAGATACTGTTTTGGAGACTCGCAGACAGATTGAATCTCGCAACCCTCTTGCTTTTGCTCCCAAAGTGATTAGAAGCACAGACTCTACTATGGAGTTTGGGGTTTGAAGCTATCCTTGAGATTATACTATTGGCAGCAAGTCATCTTAGCATCACAGTCATCACAGTCCATCCTCTGCATTGCCTCATTATTGAGGTGAAATGCAAACAGGAATATCATATTGCCAAGATTCTTGAGTTTTGGACTGTGGTGGCTTTGTTGCAAATCTTTTACCTGTAACATGTTGTTTCTCTGGCAATTTCCTCATTTTCTTTAATCAGGTACACTTTGGGTTCCTTCGTGCAGGATGAAACTAACAGGACTCCTGCTTCAGCTAGGCATAAGAGAGGATGCAACTGCAGAAGATCAAGCTGCTTGAAAAAATATTGTGAATGCTTTCAGGTTGTCCTTTAGCTTAGTATAGATATTCTATTAATCTCCTCATTTGATATCAACACCGTTGTTTGTGTATAAAGGGCGGTGTCGGATGCTCTGTAAGCTGCAGATGTGAAGGATGTCAAAATGCTTTTGGAAGAAAGGAAGGTAAGTGTTTATTTGACGCTTTTAGTCTCATGCAGGTGTAAATGAATTGAAGTAACTAATAATATTTTGAATGCCTAAGGCAGTCTTTGCAATTATCATACAATAACATTGTTTATGCATTGAAATGCAACCTTGAGCCACTTAACTAAAAATCAAGGGTATAGGATCAGGTCATTTTAAAGCCAAGTGAACAAAAGAGAGGTCGGGAGAGATCTGGGTATTGAAAAAAATAAATTAATAAATAAACAAGTCTTATCTTTGCACTTGTTAATACTAGATTTCTAGTTCATGGGGAATTTCTCTGGTATCAAATTCTGCCTATTCCTTTTCAACAGGATTTGAAGAAACCGAATACAAGGGTGAAGAATCAGAAACCTTTGAAAAGAATGAATCATCAGAGACAATCAAGAAGGATGAAGACGAACATCCGGATGTTCCATTAATACGTCCTTCTATCATTGCCAGGTTCTCAAGGTCAGCAATTTAGATTTTTTTTCTTTCAATTGGTTAAGCTTATTATATTTGTCGAGCTTTCATTACAGCTGCTATTTGAATCTATAGGGGGCAGCGTTTGGGATCTTCTCTTCTTGACGTCGGTCCATCTCCTATGTTGTGTTCCAGCCTAAAACCGAAAACCTCTGATATTTCTGATCAGCCCAACTTTCAGACTCAGCTTCAGGTGATTCCAGAAGACGATACTCCCAAGAATCTTAAAAGCAATTGCCTACCAACAACTAATGATGTGAGACCAACCTATCCAAACTCCAACAGGTTATCACCTCCTCATCACGACATCCGATCATCATCGACAACCAGGTATAGCAGCAGGAAGTTGATTCTGAGATCTATCCGTCCATTCCCGTCCATCACTCCACTTCAAGAGCAGCAGTGATTTTATGGAAGCTCCAGTGAAATACTCAAGATTATTATAACATGTATTGTGATTGCCCTCCTGATTGTCTATTAAAAGTCTAATGTATAAAGCCACAATATGCATCCAGCAGTGATGGTAGTGAAGAATTTTCCATAAAAGCTCATATCTGTGTCGTTATTATTACTTGTGTTGTACAAGTAAAGAAATTCCTATAATGTTAGTATTATTTTTATAGTATGGTCTGTGTTGGGAAAATTACCTCCTCAAAATCTCTCTAGTAATATCAGAAATAATTGAGAAATAAAATAAAAAATAATAACAATTATCGCAACATATCACGACCCTTAGAAAAAAATTTACTATGTGATAAATTGTTACAATCACACTATACTATTTTCTTTAAATTACCACACCAATATACACACTTTTTCAAAGCATAAAATAATTCACACCTTTCTACACTCTAAAATAAGAGAAACAAGAAAGGAATTTAATTAGAATTAAATACAATACTTTAAGTATATTTAATTGGTACAATTATAAACTAAGAATTTGATCTCCTTATATAGCCTTGAGAAGCCTTGACATATTCTCATTTTTTTCAATATAGAATTTATATCACTTTAATTGTTTTCCCTTTTACTTTTTTTATTTTGTCAATTTTTAATACTGTATATATTACAGCTATATTAATCTATGAAAAATTGTCAACTCTTCCTTTGTTAAAATAATTTGCTTTCACATAGGATTGAAGCTCTACACGGAATTAGATTAAAGTTCCTTAAGGAAGTAAATATTGGTTTCAGTAGATATATTTGAAATTTAAATTTATAAAAATCTCGTTGATTTTTATGTTTATATTGGTATCTAAAATTCTAAAATATTGGGGACATTAATGAAATTTTTTGGTATGGGGTTGTTATTAACCCTCAAAATTCTTAATTTAAATTGATTAAATAAAACTAATCCAATAAAAAGAAAAGAAAAGGAGTTTAACCCAAAAACGCTGCGTTTAGCTAAACGAGCAGTGGTTGATCTATAAAAGCACCAACACCAAACTCTATATTGGACAGAGTCGCAGTCACAGACAAAACACGCAATGAAGAATAGCAGCAAAATGGACTATTTTTTGCTTCGGATTTGCGGGCACGAACTCGTGAGAGCAGATACATAAGAGAAGATGCTTTGACGATGAATTTGTTTTCAACTCTTCTGGTGGGTAAGCTTGTTCATTTTTGGTTTGATTTTGTATTAGTAGTTGCAGCCACCTGCATTCATTCAAGTTTTTGGACAAATTTTATTTTAAAAAAATACTCGATATGCGTCTCGACAGCGTTTCGATTGGCGTCTTGACTTGTGTCTCCGTTTGTTTGTTTTTTTTTTTTTTTTTAAAAAAATATTATAGCTGAAAAAGCATTCTGTTGAAACCTGTTAAAGATTTTCTGACTTGTATGTTCTGTGAGAAAAAAAAGAAGAAGCTTTTAAGTGTTTTTTTTCCTATCTGGGGTGATGTAGCTTTTAGCCAAATCAGACATTGATGTGCTCCATTAGGCATTTGTCTTCAAGCTTGTTTTGGTGGGTATTGTAGAGGCACATTTGCTGCTTTCTTACACGCCCTTTATCAAGCTAGAGATATTTGATGCCTTTTTGTCGAAGCGCGTTCTCTGATGATCTCTCGGAGATGGGTTACTTACTGACCAGAATTTTTTTTAATCAAAAGGAAAACACAAGTGAAGGGAATTATCTGAAGAATCAAGTTAAGGAAAATGATTGAAACTAATTAAACTTTTTCATTGTGTTTCTAAAACTGCGACTTGGCATTCAGCTACTAATTAATTCAGATATATAGTTTTTCCAACATTGTTGGGGGTACGATTTGTTGGGAGAGATACTGTGATCATTTGATGTTTTCATGATGCCATGATGAGTACACATTTAGAAGCATGAAACCTCTGCTTTTGCAAGTATTTATTGATTCTTTACTTGTTTCATGTGAAGTTTTTCTCTGTTGGCAATGTTAGCACACTGTCTGCCAAGGCAGACATTATGATTGGCCACAAACTTTACACAGTACCTGGCTATTCCTTTTCCAACAGGATAACTAAATTCACTTGCTTTTGTATTAGTAAAACAAAGTCGATAGTGACCTCAACTCAACTATTGGAGTTGCATTCTGTTCACAGAAATGGTTTTGAAATTCTCAAAATAATGAGGCCTGCACTTATTTTGTGTTTTGTTCTTAAATTTGCAGATTTCTACGAAGAGGTTCCCATGAGATTGTTAAGCTAGATATGCCACCATTTGCATACGCTGTTCTTGATGAGGTGATCTCTCAGTTCTCCCCCTCACAAAAATTAAAATCTCCCGATTACTTGTTTTGGAAGGTAAATGACAACTTCTTGCTCGGTCAAAATGGACTATTTTGCTTCGGATGGGCGGTCACGAACTCGTGAGAGCAGATACAGAAGAGAAGATGCTTGACGATGAATTTATTCAACTCTTCTGGTTGGTAAGCCTGTTCTTGTTAGATTGATTTTGTATTTAGTAGTTGTGGTTAGCGGCATTGATTCAAGTTTTTTGACCCAAAAAAAAAAAAACTCGATATGCGCCTCGACAGCATTTCGATTGGTGTCATGACTTGTGTCTCCATTTTTTAATTTTTTATTTTCAATATTATAGCTAAAAAAACACGCACTATGCTCAAACTTGACCGGTTAAAGATCGTCGGACTTGTATGTTCTGTGAGAAAAAAGCCAAGTGATATTGTTGTTGACTTGGAATACTCTATCTGGGGTGATGTAGCTTTTAGCCAAATCAGACATTGATGTGCTCCATGAGGCATTTGTCTTATGAAAGCTTGTTTTGGTGGATATTGTAGAGGCACATTTGCTGCTTTCTTACATACTCTTGATCAAGCTAGAGACTTGATGCCTTTTTGTCGAAGCACGTTCTCTGATGATCTCTTGGAGATGGGTTGCATGCTGACCAGACTATCAAAAGGAAAACATAAGTGAAGGGCACTGTCCAAAGAATCAAGTTAATGAAAATATGAATTTTGTTTCTATAAAAAGCTCATTAAACTTTTTTATTTTTGTTTCTACTTTCTTTCTTAGAAACCTTCAGGTTGTTCCATGTAAGTTTCCTTTGACTTGGAAACCAGGCATTTTTGGGAAAAATTGGATACTGAAAAAGAATAAATTTCACAAACCAGGATAATTTCCTAAACCAAAATAGAACAAAAATAACACCAAAGATTTTAGCGTTGAAAACCCTTCAAAATGAAGGTAAAAACCATGAGACCCGTAGGCCACTTAAAAACTTCCACTATAACAATATAGAAGCTCAACTTCAAGCACTAGTAACCCACATGAACGAAAACTCTCAAAGGCTCTTGGCCTTGGAAGCGGAGAACCAAGAACTCCAAGTTAGGGTGCAAGCACTGTCAACACCTAACGACGTCCTACCAGGGTTCATTCGAGCGTCCAATCCAGCGATGAACGCAAAGCACTTACTACCGGCTGCCATACATAACAGTGGAGGTCAACCTCAAGTGGTTAGGGAGCATGCGGATATAGGCAATGGAGGAGCACTCGATGGTAGAATGCCACAAGCAGCAGTCCCAGTGTCGAATGCAGCTGGCGGTCTACATGGAGGCACAACTGCTCCATGCTTGCAGATCCCTCCATTAGCGGTGGATGGAACAACTCTTCGTAGCCCATTAGTACTGCGAGACGCTCGTAACATCTTCAACATCGACCCCACTTGAGGTAGAACCGGTAAATCCTAACCCTCGTACCTCTAACCCGGATGTAGCTCGCAGGTTTGCAGAGATGGAAGCATTGATACAATGTATCCTCGGAATGCCAGCTCCCATCAAGAAAAGTGCAATAAATAGCTTTGTAGATTCCCCATTTGTGGATGCAATTGCATTGGTGGAAATGCCGAGAAAATTCAATTTTCCCAACATGAAGCCGTATGATGGGACAACAGACTCGGATGATCACATCGCCCAATACATATTAAGTATGTTCACGATTGCCATTCCACGCGACCTCAGAGAAGCCTGCATGTACAAAGGCTTTCGGTTGAGCCTTGTAGGACCAGCGCTCCAGTAGTATACGAACTTGCCCAATAATTCAATCAACTCTTTCGCACAGCTGACGTATACATTCATCGAGCAATTCGCTAGCAGTAGAAAGCTAGAGAAGCAATCAGATGATCTGTACACAATCGGCTAGAGGAGGGGAGAGCGACTCCGAGATTATGTCGGCCGGTTCAACAAGGAGAAAGTGTCAATCCCACATTGCAACCAGGCGACAACCATTTCAGCATTCAGAAAAGGTTTGCTCCACGATTCAGATCTGTACAAGGAATTAACCAAATATCCTTGCAAAACCATGGAGGACGTTCTCGCCAAAGCATGGACACAGATTAAATGGGAGAAAGACGAGGTAAATTACTATCCCGCACGATCTAACAGGGGTGATAGCAGGTACAACAGCAGGGTATGGCGAAGAAACGTTGAACGCAGAACATACCCTTACCCTACAACAGATCGTAAAAATGATAGAGTAAGAGATATTCGGCGTCGTCCGGTAAATCAACCACACCCTCAAGCAGATAAACCGAAGAACAAGTTACTAGAGTACAACCTCAACACAAAGCCACAAGAGATCGTAGCTGTCTTCAAAGGCATGGGAGGAGCGGTCTACCATGAACTTACATGGGATGTCTCATGGTGGGCTTTCTTGGAGCGGTCTACTATAGGCTCTCATGGAGAGCGTTCTACCATAAACTTGCATGGGATGTCTCATGGTGGGCTCTCTTGGAGCGATCTACCATAGGCTCTCATGGAGAGCGTTCTATTATGAACTTAGAATGTCTTATGGTGCGCTCTTTTGGAGCGGTCTACCATAGGCTTTCATTGAGGGCGTTCTACCATAAATTTGTATGGAATGTCTCATGGTGGGCTCTCTTGGAGCGGTCTACCATAGGCTCTTATGGAGAGCGTTTTACCATGAATTTAGAATGTCTTATGGTGGACTCTTTTGGAGTGGTTTACCATATGTTCATTGAACGTTCTACCATGAGTGCTGTTTGTTTTTTTTTTGTTTGCACACTTTTCACGCATTCTTTTGAATTTTTCTCTTTGGTAAGTTTGCCTCATCATAGCTTTTCCTCAACTTATTTTTAACTTTTACCTACTAGCTTTATACACTTTCCTTTTGAATTTTTGGTGAGCTCACCACACATTACTTTTTTCTCCACTTGTTTTAAAAACCCTTTTCCTGCACACTTTGTACGCTTTCCCTTTAACTTTTTATCTGTTTCGCTTTCTTCCGTTTTTCTTTTTTTCTTTTAGAACCAGCGCTATTTCAAAAAAATTTTCTAGGACGAAGCTTGTATACTCTTTGTGATAACTAGGCGTGGCTTTGTTTCGATTTCGTTCCTCTGTCTGCTTTTTGGTGAGTTTTTCTATGCCTTTGTATATACATTTTTCTCTTCACTATCACTTTTTCTTTTGAAAGAAAATGACAACACTCTTGCTTTTAGATCTTGTTCTTGGTTATGATTTTTTGATGTTTCGGTGTTGGTGTATTGAATGTCCTCTAAGTGTTTGATAGAATGTGTTAGTTGGTGTGTTGAATGCCTACTAAGTGTTTGATAAAATGTGTTAGGTGTTATATCAATATAAACTCATCTTTTTAGTAGAGCGTTCCCACATTTCATAGTAGAACATTTGAATTGGCCATGAAAAAATGCCTTCCATTGAGTGTAGAATGCTATTGTAGTTTGTGTTGTGTTGAACGTTAGCTTTATGGTTGTCATAGATATGGCTTGTATTTTTCATGGTAGAACGTTTGGATTGGTCATGATAAAATGCCTTCTAAGTACTTTATGGTATAGCGTTCTCATCTCCTTAGTCCATTGAGTGTAGAATGCTCTTGCAGTTTGTGTTGTGTTGAACATTTAGCTTTATAGTGGCCATAGGTGTGACCATAGGAGTTGATGAAGTAATTCAAAGAGGGCAAAGCTACCACTTAGGATCCAGACGCGATTCAAGCTTGGGAGGATGTAAGGCAAGCCGAGGCTGCTGGACATGAGACTTCTTCCAAGCGTGGCCTTAGTGAGAAGGATGCGTCGAGAGCTCAAAAGGCTAGTGAACGTTCTGGAGATCATTAGTTCTATCTTTGCTTCCACAGAACTTATTTTGTTTGCTACATGGTTGGCTGTTTTTGTTTTTGTAATATAACTGTTGTTAGTGATTGCATTTTCTTTGGGCTAGAAATATTTGACTCTTCCATAAATACTTGACTTTGTATTACTTGTCTTTGTTTATATAGTAAGTAGTTCCCCCAAGTGTACTGTCTTCATGATCAATGGTGATTGTAGACTGTAAAATGTATATAGAGTGCGGATATAAGCTTTGTGCATAAAACTTTGTCAATTAACTGGTTGATTGATGATTGTTGACTAGAACTTAAAGTTGTTGATCCCTTGTTGATCCCCGTGGAGGAAAAGCTAAATGTTCAATACAACACAAACTACAAGAGCATTCTACACTCAATGGACTAAGGAGATGAGAACGCTCTACCATAAAGTACTTGGAAGGCATTTTATCATGGCCAATCCAAACGTTCTACCATGAAAAATACAAGCCACACCTATGACACTTATAAAGCTAACGTTCGACACAACACAAACTACAAGAGCATTCTACACTCAATGGAATAAGGAGATGAGAACGCTCGACCATAAAGTACTTGGAAGACATTTTTTCATGGCCAATCCAAACGTTCTACTATGAAATGTGGGAACGCTTTACGAAAGAGATGAATTTATATTGATATAACACCTAACACATTTTATCAAACACTTAGTAGGCATTCAACACACCAACTAACACATTCTATCAAACACTTAGAGGGCATTCAACACACCAACACCGAAACATAAAAAAATCATAACCAAGAACAAGATCTAAAAGCAAGAGTGTTGTCATTTTCTTTCAAAAGAAAAAGTGATAGTGAAGAGAAAAATGTATATACAAAAGCATAGAAAAACTCACCAAAAAGCAGACGGGGGAACGAAATCGAAACAAAGCCACGCCTAGTGATCACAAAGAGTATACAAGCTTCATCCTAGAAATTTTTTTTTAAAACAGTGCTGGTTCTAAAAAAAAAAGAAAAAGGGGTAGAAAGTGAAACAGAGAAAGAGAGAAAAAGTTAAAGGGAAAGCGTACAAGTGTGCAGGAAAAGGGTTTTTAAAACAAGTGGAGAAAAATGTACTGTGGGGTGAGCTTACCAAAAATTCAAAAGGAAAGTGTATAAAGCTGGTAGCCAGGGGTGGGACACATTAATCTGGGTTAAAATAATCGAAAATAACCGATCGAAAATAATCGAAAAAATGAGGTTATTTTAGGTTATGGATCGTGAATTGTAAAGGTTAGATTAGTTACTTTGATAATCGAACAAAAATTAGGTTAGGTTAGGTTAGGTTATGAGTTGCAAAATCGAGAATAATCGAATTTATATAAACTTAAAAAAATAAAGTTAATGGGTCATAAATTTAAAATTTAAACAGTTAAATGTAATTATAAAGGTGAAGTAGGGTTAAAATAGGAAAGTGGACTCATAAAATTTCAAGGGCTAATAATAAGTGATCTAATTTTTTTAATTACTTATCAAAACGATGTAGTTTTGATGAGTAATTAAAATAAAAACTTCTACTCAAGTCACAGGCAGAAGCAAAACACAAGCATTTTTCACCTCATTTTCATTCTTCATTATCTTTTCTTCACAAGTTCACGCCAACACCAAACTCTAGCCCCCAAATCTCATCTTCTTGTCTATTTTCTACCCATTTTCTTCCTCATCATCCATCTACAAGGTATTGTTCTTCTATATTTTAGTATTTTTAAGATTTATTGTTGTTAGAAATATAATTTTTTATATGCATTCCAAGTGTTTGATTAAATGTCTAGATGAATTTTTTGTTATAAAATTGTGAATATTTTTAGTTTAGACTTTTATTCTTTATTGTTAATTAATATAATGTTATTATGAACATTTGAACTTGAAATGATAATTTAAAAAAATTAAATTGTTATAAAGATTTAGATTTTACTATTTTAGTAATTAGTATTTTTCTTAGTATTTGTTGTAACTTGTAATTAATAGTTGGCATTATCCAAGGTAATATCATAAAAAGTCTCCAAAAACCGAATGAATACCTTGGCATTATCCCAGTGAACAGCACTGGGAGGCCCAACCCGCTGCTTCCCACTCTCACTCTCACAAAAGTAAGTCATATAGTGTCCATCTTCTTCTTCTTCTAACCGTTCAAAAGCTTTCCTAAGCTTAACGGCACTAGACAACATCAAATATGTAGAATTCTACCGTGTAGGCACATCCAACACAACAAGCCCTTTATCTTCAATTTTTTCATGTGCAACACATTTTTTAAATTTCTCCAATCGACTAGGAGAAGATTTCACATATTTGACTGCATTTCGGATTGACAAAACAGAGTGATCCATATCTTTCAAACCATCATTCACAATCAAATTCAAAATATGTGCACAACATCTTACATGCAAAAATCTACCTCCCAAAACTGTTCCATCGACATGCCAACTATTTAACTTTCTAATCAAATACTGAACAGCAGTAGTGTTAGCAGTTGCATTGTCCACGGTAATTGTGAACACTCTCTCAATACCCCACTCAAGTAAAATATTCTCAATTGACCTCCTAATAGAATCCCCTCTATGATCTCCTATCTGAGTAAAGCTCAAAATCCGTTTATGCAATTGCCTAGTCAGAGTCAATAAAGTGAGCTGTTACAACCATATAATTTATATTTTGGATCGATGTCCAAGTGTCAGTGGTTAGAGAAACCCTCACTTTACTTTCCTTGAGCCATTTCTTCAGTATGACCTTCTCATTAATGTACAGTTTGTACAAATCTCTAATGATTGTTCTCCTAGATGGCCCCTCAAATGTAGGACACAACAAACTACACAACCTCCAAAATCCTCTATTCTCCACAAATCTAAACGGTAATTCATCTATTATAATCATCTCCGCCAATGCCCTCTTACATTCCTCTTTATCAAAGGCATATGTACTAACACTCCCGGTAGCACTATAATCATCCATTGTTGGTTGCCTCATTAGGGTTTTTTGTGTCGGGTCAATTTGGGCTGCACGGAAGACCTGACACTTTTCATTAAGGTGAAGATTCATGTTACTAGTACTAGAAGTCAAATAAGAGTACGTAGTCCCACAATAAGTACATCTACTTCTTTTTTTCCCTTCCTTAGTATAGTATATACTAAAATGCTTCCAACACTCTGCTTTTTCTCTACTAGTAACATTATTATCATCAACCCCTCCACTTGGAGGTGGAATAGGAAGTTTACCCACATTCCTCTTTTTACCAATCTTTTTCCTAACACCAATCCTATTGGTCTTGCTCTTGCCTTTAGCAACTGAACTATTATCCATATCGGAACCCAACACATCATTAATGTCACGTGAATCCATCTATATATTTCACAACCAACAACAAAAACAACACCACAATATTGTCAACAAATACAACAACAACAATAGCAATAATATTATAAAACTAAATCATTTCAAACAAACAAGTCATTCCAAAGTACAATATGAATTATGAAACTAAGTCATTGTAAACAAATAAATCATTCCAAACAAGATGAAGTTAATGAAATTATGAAAGCCAAGTCAATTGGTGCTACACGTACAAGATTGAAAACTAGATCACATACAAGGACATTTGTATCAACATTAATATTTAATATTAATTCTATAATACAACTACACAAGAATCAAATCATCTATAAATTTTAAAAAACGTCCTAGTTCTTACATAAATATTAATTACAAGTTACAACAAATACTAAGAAAAATACTAATTACTAAAATAGTAAAATCTAAATCTTTATAACAATTTAATTTTTTTAAATTATCATTTCAATTTCAAATGTTCATAATAACATTATATTAATTAACAATAAAGAATAAAAGTCTAAACTAAAAATATTCACAATTTTATAACAAAAAATTCATCTAGACATTTAATCAAACACTTGGAATGCATATAAAAAATTATATTTCTAACAACAATAAATCTTAAAAATACTAAAATATAGAAGAACAATACCTTGTAGATGGATGATGAGGAAGAAAATGGGTAGAAAATAGACAAGAAGATGAGATTTGGGGGCTAGGGTTTGGTGTTGGTATGAACTTGTGAAGAAAAGATAATGAAGAATGAAAATGAGGTGAAAAATGCTTGTGTTTTGCTTCTGCCCGTGACTTGAGTAGAAGTTTTTATTTTAATTACTCATCAAAACTACATCGTTTTGATAAGTAATTAAAAAAATTAGATCACTTATTATTAGCCCTAGAAATTTTATGAGCTCACTTTCCTATTTTAACCCTACTTCACCTTTATAATTACATTTAACTGTTTAAATTTTAAATTTATGACCCATTAACTTTATTTTTTTAATTTTTTTTTAAGTTTATATAAATTTGATTATTCTCGATTTTACAACTCATAACCTAACCTAACTTAATTTTTGTTCGATTATCAAAGTGACTAATCTAACCTTTATGATTCACGATCCATAACCTAAAATAACCTCATTTTTTTGATTATTTTCGATCGGTTATTTTCGATTATTTTAACCCAGATTAATGTGCCCACCCCTAGAGCTCACCATAAGACATTCTAAGTTCATGGTAGAACGCTCTCCATGAGAGTTTATGGTAGACCGCTCCAAGAGAGCCCACCATGAGACATCCTATGTAAGTTCATGGTAGAACGCTCTCCATAAGAAGCTTATGGTAAACCGCTCCAAAAGAGCCCACCATGTGACATTCCATGCAAGTTCATGGTAGATCGTTCCAAAAAATCCCACCATAAGACATTTCATGCAAGTGCATGGTAGAACGCTTTCAAAGAGAGCTTATGGTGGACCGCTCCAAAAGAGCCCACCATGAGACATTCTAAGTAAATTCACGGTAGTACGCTCCACGACAACTCACTGTGTAGAACGCTCTAAGAGAGCTCACCGTTTAGCACGCTCTATCACCTTGTAGATCACTCCAAGAGTGTTTAAAGAAGAAATCGCCAAGTAGAACGCTCCATAAATGTTCGTAATATCACATAGAGCAGTTACATACCACTGTCACTCTATATAAATGAGAAAGAAATTCTCATATTTGTAGAGTGGGGGCAAACTGTAATAGTCAAAAATCGTTAGTGGCTGGCCCAATAAACAAATCAATGAATCTGGCCCAAAAAGGAAAAACCCAATACAAGAAATATTTAAAATAGGTTTAAAGAAAGCTCATGAAACGTAGAAGAGATAGAGCCCAATAAAACAAAGGCCACGTGCTAAAATACTTACATGGTAGAACATACTCATGATTCGCGGGATAATATCTTTAATGCCATAAATACACTCTCATAACTTGTAGACCTCTCCAACGGGTGCACTTATAGGAGTTAAGAGTATCATAAAGGCGGTAGACCGTTTCAATTATCATTATGAGAGTATTGTATCGGTTGATCGAGTGATGAAGTGTATCATAACGGTAGATCGAGTTATGAATATCACAATGGTAGATCGCACTAATGATAGTGTCATAACGCCCTGGAGCTTTATCTATAAATAGGCAGACCCCTCATAGACCAAGGGGTTGGCAATTTGAGACAGAAAATTATCTATACTCTCTCAATCTCATCTTCACATTTTCATTCTCAAAATTTAAGTTCTTCTCCGACGACCTCTGTAGGTCCACCGTCACGTGCTCTGGCCATACATTATTCCGACCATACATCCACGATCTCCGATCACACTTCCCCAGGAAGTCCTTATAGGGAGAAATTATTGTTCATGCTTTATCTTATTTTCTACTCTTATTGTTTAATATTCTTTATATTATTCTAATTTGAGTGTCAGAGTGTCCTTGGCCGGCACCACCCCGGTGTCAAGTACATTTTGACTCTCTTGAATTGTCGATTGTGCAGGTTGTAGTGCCATTTCCGTTACCCTACGCGAATTAGGATCTACAATTCGTGGTCCAGAAATTCCGGTTCAGGCCGACATTATATTGGTGAAATGACTTAAGTTTCAAGAGGAAAGCTTCTCGTCTCCATACTTGGGTCTTAGAGGTCTTTCTGGTAACTTGGTCAGTGGGATTCCGCAGAAGCTAGAGGCAGTTAAGGTCTTCCTCTTTTCTATTCCTATCGGTAAATCAAATGCCAACTTTTAGGTTTTTATGAATTTTTGACCTTTCAGGTTTGCAGGAAAATAATCTCCCTTGCCAAAACTGGCAGAAAATGATTGCGCACAAGAACGTACACTTGCTGCTGGTTAATTTCTCCCCATTGCAAGCTTATGACTAGAACCTGTTCTTATAATGGAGTCTGGTGTCCAGGTAGGTTTTATAATAATATACCGCCTACTTGATGTACGGGCCTGTAATCTAGGAGAGCATCATCATCTACAGACATCAATGCAGACCAATTGGAAAAGCTGAAAATTGAGATCTCGTATGGCTTGCTTGAACATTTTGGCATTAGAAGTGGTACTGTTGAAACAAGAATACAATATCTATCTGCATTCTGCCGTCCTTGATGAGCGTACAGGTTAACATTTTCATCCTCCTTCCATCCAGCCTCACCTAAAATAGGGCACTTGAGTGGTTGTTTGCCAGGTATATCGTCTTAGTCGATAGTCAATTAGATGATTTCATTGAGATGAACCTGTACTCATCTTTGTGACTTATCAGTTAATCAAAGAGTTTATGTTCTCCATTAAATCTGCGGAAAACCTACTGAGCATGGAGCAGGCCTTCAAGTCCTATTTTCTATACCATGAAACTGTCTTCTCTTATAAATGTTTCCTTGAATGAGATCATCAGAAGGAACTTGGATCCTTTGCTTGACATGGCAGACATCAAGCAGAATAGGATTATAAATAGGATCTTAATTGCCTTTTTTTTTAACAATAAATGACAGCTGAATTGGATTCGATTATCATAATATGTTAACTGAAAAGCTCAATTCAATTGGATTTTTCATCTAGCTTGGTGAGAGATAAGTATGAATAGATAAAAGAAAAGGATTATAAACATTTTACTGATTGAAATGAGAGGGAAAATGAAATGAAATGAAAGCAAACATAAATGATGTACGTAAATATTCAACAAAATTTTATCTCATCCATTTCAAAATTTTCTTGTTTCCCTGCCTCACAAATAATGTCTCAAAGAAACAAACTTTAGCTAAGAAAACTGAAAACATAAATGCTATAGAGAAGTTATAGAAAAAATTACAATAATGATGGGGGTCAACCCTTGAATCAAAAGAATGTGTAACTACTACTACCTAAAGCTTGAGCTAGAAACTATCCTAGAAGGCACTTTAACCTAGACCATGAGCCGGATTACGAATCATGTTAAAGCTCCTATTAGGCTCCCACAACTTCAGTTTCACCCTCCGCCATTGGTTCATCAGCTGGTCTATCCATTTTCACACCAACATCCTCTGAGTAATCGCCGTGAACCTAAACAATTATAACCGTATCAAGCCGGAACATATTCCGATAGAGAAACTAACATGTATACTTTCATAATTACAAAAAAAAGAAAAAGTAGAGCATGGTTTGTTTGAGAAAAGAGGACGTGCATTGATATTGTGTAGGGCAATATATGAGTAAACGAAACTGAATATAAACAAATAAAAAGTGCTCGAGACATGCCTCCATCAACTTGCCCAGATCGAATTTGGGAGCTTTCAGGATCTTGACTTTGCGAATGAACATGTTCTGCAGAGGGTAGATGCCTGATGTTGCCTTCTCAATCTCTCTGCCAATTGTTTCTGGAATGAACTTCAGCACCAACTCTTTCAGATCACATGATGAAGCCTGATTAACCATGATTTCCTTCATCTTACGACGAATCTGTCATAACAGCAACCGGAACATCCTAAAGGTTAGATGATGAATAACCGGTGCCTAATAAACCAACAATAACTGATAATTATTATCCTAACCTGACGGATCTGACTGGTCTGAGCATAAGATGTTCGCTTAACCTGGTTTGCACGCCTCTTAGTGAACCCAATGCAAAACATTCTCAGGGTGTAATTATCAATAGTCTTAACGTCTACATGGGCTTCAATCAAAGTCTGCCATTTGCGGACCAGAGACCTCAGCTTGTCCGTTGTGAAGTCCATTCCCTAAGATAACCAAGATAAAACGAACAACCTTATATAGTTTTTTTTCCAACGAAACTACATAATGAGAGATCACAAACTCACTCCATGAACTAGAATAGTTATTCTTAAATAAAATGCTTCCTACCCAGAAGTTCACAAGTACATTCCTTCCTTGAACATCCTCAGCTCGAAAACGAATCTTCCTGTAAGCCTGATCTTCACCATTCTTTTGAAGATCAGCAAGAGAAACCTCGAACACTCTGTGCTTGAGTCCTTCGGAGGCAATCTGGAGGTTGCAAATAAAGCAAACTACTAAATGAGAAGATACACAACTTGCTACTTCACAACTAAAACCTCCCGCATCTAATTAAACTACCTTCAGATTACAGAAAACCAGATTGATCAAAGAATAATCCAATTAACTTTTTTTTAGCTTTTTTTAGCTATCAAATGCACTGCAACATAAATTTAACTATAATTATGAATGAACATAACGAAAATCCTAGGAAACAATGTTGCAACCAAACGCATATCTAACAACCACTAGAACACACATCACACGAACTCATTGCTTTAGATATCCAACTCGACTCCATCGTCACATGAAATCACTTGTTTAGATATAAATGAACGAACTTCGACCATTACCAATCATTCAAAATTCCAGTAAAATTCATACATACAATCGAATCGCTTTGAAACGATCTAACTACTCAAACTACTTATCACTAAACAAGTATACCAAGCAATAAGATGGCCATTGATCGCCAACAAAAAATTGTATAAAAATAAGGAATTATTAATAAATACCTTGGTGCCCTGAGTTCTGGTGACAAGTGTTTTGCCAATGTTTCTGACTTCAAAGATTGAAGGCGCTTTTATGTCATACCAGTCCTTCTTTGCAAATGGGTCAGCTCTGTTTTCACATAAAATTCACATCACAATTGGTTAAATAAATAAACCCAACAAAAAAAAAAAGGCTAAAAAGAAAAGAAAAAGAAATTGCACTCACGCCTTCTTCTTCCCTCCCTTCTTTCCTTTTGAAATTCTCTTGTTTTTCCTGCAAAAACATAAATATAAAATAATATTAAAAAACATAAAACAATTTTTATACAGAAATAGACGAAATAGATGGTTTAGAGTTGGTACCCAACAGCCATGGTGTTAGGGTCTGGAGGCAAGTGAAAGGCAGCGACAGTGACGGAGAGAGAGCAGAGAAATAAAACCCTAGACCGCCAAAAACCCTTTTTTTTTTTTTTTTTTTTTTTTGTGACAAATAGAATTTTTATAGGTGGCATTACTCAGATATATTTAGTATTTTAATAATTATTTTTTAAATAATATATGTATATAAAAAATAAAATTAGAGGAGGGATTTTGATAAGTGAAGTGAAGTGATATACTGGGAAAGTTAACATAATGATAGTGAAGTGATATACTGATATTTAACGTTGTATAATCGTAAAACAGTAAGGTATTTTAATATAACTTATTAATCTATATTAATAATCTTATATTACAAAAATAAGAAGTAACAAATTTAATTAAATATTGGGTTAATTTCCTTCTTTTCTTTAAGATTTGACAGAAATCTCTTCAATGCAATGTCTGTGAAATTTTCTGCTGAGTAAGCAGACTGAAAAAAAACTATAGATTGCAGATGACTGTAATGGTGTGGAAATAGAACTACTGATTTCACATCACCAAGCTCACACAAAACGTAAAAATATACGATCTCAACTCACTGATACAAAAGTATAAAACGACTTTATATTGTCTAAACGTAGGCATACACAAAAAATTTTCAATCTGAATATCAACTCCAACGTCAAGGAACAGAAGATTAAAAATCCAGAAAATAGAGGTAGAAAGCTGAAAACAAGTAATATCTGGCATCATGCAATGGGAAAAATTTCATCTCACAGCATTCCTAGTTTGCCAATGGAGCACCTAAAAATAGTACATAATTTTCCTCGTATTAAGGGACCGAAGAATAGAAATTCATTCATTTAAAATAATAATATCATCTAAAAGATTTGCAAATTTTGATCCATTTCTGAAGTTAATGTTTTGATCACTTTTCATTTTGGAGTGGGTGAGAATATGAATCTTCAATCAAGAGGCAATGTGGATTATGATATTTTCAAGCTTTTCAAGGCAGCAGTAAGCAGAGGGAGCTTCTCAGAAGCTCTATTCTTGTAGTCTTTCTCCAAGGCTGTTACTGTCAGAGATTGCAGCTCTGGGCTCTCCTTATCATCCTTGTTCCGCCCCTTCGAAAGCTGTGCTATGGCAGACGTACACTGGAAAACCAAGATATAAACATGAGTCATCAAGCACATTGGCAATATGAAACGACGAGAGGAAATGTGTAGATGTAAAATTTAAAAGATGACTAATAGTTTAATACCGTAATACATACAGAAATGTTAATGCGTGAATGTTTATCGGTACATAATCATCCATCTGAAGAGTGAAGAGAAGTGTAAGGGAGAGCTTACCAAGCAAATACCAAAAAGTGCTCTGGTATTCTTGCCCCCAGTCAAGTCTATAGTGGACGCGTAATATTTCTTAGCTGTCTGAATGTTTTCTAGCCCACCAAGTGTATATAACACCTGTTGCCCGAGAAATCAAATGTTAGATGTCTTTCAAGATATACTTTGGAACAGAAAATATTAATGAAACTTCATAGAAGTTGTATTAAACAAACTACACGAAAGCAACAACTGCATCAAATGGTGATCAATGCATATAAACGTGGAGAAACATAATTCCATAAAAAATTGAAAAAATCTTTGCCTCGACACATTTGCCCGTACAATGTTTAAAGGATATATAAAAAACTATAAGAATGGAAGTTTGATTGAGCAGCTTTAGCTGAGTTTGTTGTTTACAGAATGCAACAAATGCATTGTAATTTTTTATTTACTGGAAGATCCCAAATGAAGATGCAATAACTTTTTAGATATTTACATACATGATCTTTGTGCTCTTCTATAGTTTTCTTTACAAATAAAAGCAAAAACCAAGAAGGAAAGATTTGATTTAAACAAATGATGACTAGTGACAAGAAATGAAAAAGCACTTACATCAGCATAGGCTAGGTGATAAAGAGGAACTGTCGGCTGTGCTAGTACAACCTCCTCATAGCAAAACGCTGCTTGTTTGTACCTAATTATAAAGATAATGAACTCATGCTATGGGAGGATACGAAGTGGAAACAAAACATGTGAAAAGCACAGAAAAGAGAGGGCAGGTGTGTGGAAGAACACTCACATCTGCAAGGAGACATATATGTCGGCTAGTTCTCTCCATGCATCATGATCTGCCATAAATCTAGCAAAGCGAGAAAAAAATACATTTTAGCCACATCTGTTTTTGTTTGTATAGGATCACAAGTCGGGGCAAAAAAGGCTTAAGAAATGGCCTCACATTTCAAGATATTTATTCAGCAACTCTATGGCGCCTGAAATATCCCCTTGTGCCTTTGCCATAGCTACCTTCCTTCTATGTATTACCTGTTCGATGAAAATCAACTTGTTAGGTGTGACAGCTATGCTATTCTGCAGAAAAGAAAGTAATATATTCTGACATACGACGAAGGTTATATTCCCACACCAAAGCATTTTTTATGAAGAATCAGTTATAGAATTTTACTTGATCAAGTGGATTATCTTCCAAAAGGCTTGTGTATGCTTTTTCTGCCTCTGACCAGGATCCCTTTGCTTCAAGTAATATAGCCTCTAACCGTGCTGTGATGCATATCAATATTACTAAGCCGATTTATTTCAAGAACCAATGAAAATACTTGAGCAAGATTGTTTATGCATGCTTTCTTAATCGACATGTAACTGCAGGCAGTTGCATGCTGTAAGAAACTGAGCCCTATCACAGAAGAATCACCATAGCAGTAACAAGTACATACTGTAGCATATTTATCATGGCTACAGTGAATTTAAAGTTATAAAACCAGTATGATTAGCTATGACTGCCTCTTTCAGGGATATGAGCTACCAATAAGTAGTATACAGTACTAGATAGAATATGAAAATATGTCTCTCATCACTTATCAGTGACACACATAAGCACACTTACAGATGGCTACATGTTTCCATGCAAATTAAGATGTGCATATAATGTTAGTTTAACTCACCAACCCTCTTGCTCTCTGGAAACTTCTTCTGCAAAACCTTTATGCAGTCCTGCAAAAACAATTTCAGTCTGAGAAGATATCTCAACCAAACAAGACAAGAATCAATCTGAAAAGTTAATGATCATGATGAATTTCCAGCAGTAGATAACCGTAGGAAGGATGCCGGAGTAAGAAATCATTTTTATTCAGAGGGTCAACTAAGAAATCATTTTTATTCAGAGGGTCAACTAACACACTTCAGGAAACTATAAACAAATAAGAATGACTTTTGCTTGGAGTCAAACAACCTAAAATGTCTCTGGTCCTATGAGTTATGACACACTTTACTAGACAAACATGATTTTATGGATAACAGATTGTTCTTAGTTTAACTGTTTCATTGTTTTATGATACTTTAAAAATAAAATAAATAAATAAAAAGGTTACGGCTGCAAACAACAAAGAGGATGCACCATCAATACAAATGATATCCAACTAATGGCTTTTCAAAGTATGAGAAGACCTCATCACTGTCATCAGTCTTCAAAGCTTCCAGAATGCCAAGGTGAAAACAGAATGAATATATGTGTTCAAATAAATAAGGCATGCAGAATTGGATCCAGAACATGATTTGGCAACTAACCAATAGTGAGGCTACAAATACTCACACTTCTCAATCTAGAGCGATTGGTACTGTAAATCCATAGTTACTCAATTACAGTACCCATAAAACAGTTGGAAAGCAGTCTAAAAAGGAAAAGTATAAAGAATAGAATGACACCTTTGCGACATCAAGACATTGACAATCCATAGCCGCAACTGATACTTGTTCATATAGAGTCCATTCTGCATAAAAAGGATAAAAAAAAGTATTTTTTCATTAGAACTACTTTTCATAAATGATAAGCCGTAAATTAACTGAGAGAAACTAGCAGGTAAGTATATCATGCAAATAATACATAACTTGAGCAGCAATCAAAAAGTAAAATAACAGAATCTACCATTACAAATCACAAATTTCCAGATCAATAAGGCACTGGACTGAAGATGCAGATTGTCCCTAATTCTTCTTATAAGATTCATACAATTCCTCATATTTTGCGACAAAATAGTCAAGACATCTAAGTACTCCTAAAGACATTAAATCCTCAAAATATGATAAATTATCAGTATATATCCAACTAAATTAACTATATAGAACAACAAATGCAAAGGCTTAGGTCACCTATTGCGACACTTGAGTTTACATAATCAATTTTGAACTGTATTCGACTAAACCTGGAATTCAAATCACTCCAAATATAATAACTTTTTTTTTTCTTTTTCGTTTTGCAAGAAACAAAATATCATGCAATATAAACGTGTAAGATCCACTCTTTGCAATAAGAAAAGACATTCAAGAGTATGTAAAACCGTAGTAAATTTATCTAATATCGATTCTCATCCAGACCCAATTCAAATGCAGCTTAAACTATTGAAATCACACAATCCAATAGCCAAAACCACAAAGCTCACCCATCCATAACTTCTTCTGTGTTCAACTAATCATTCTCATTTCTCAGTAACAATACTCTCCTTTTTCGTACCCGGTTCAAATTAAGCTTCCAAGTCTCAAAATTTCACAAAACCCAATTGAATAAATCAACAAAAAAAAACCATCCAACTCAACAATAAATTAAAGTTGGTACTCCTATATGGGATATCCAATCCAAATCAAGCTTCAAAAATCTCAAAAACTCAACAAAGAAACTCAAAAACTCTACTAAATTGCGCAAAGCTAATAAGTCACGAAAACTACAATGACCCAATTAAACAAATCAAAAAGTAAAACAAACCCAATTAAACAAATCAGCGAAAACTGACCATCTGGACCGAGACTGGATCGCTTCCTGGAGTCGTTCAAGAGCGACAAACCGTACTTGAGGACTTTCTCGGGACGCCTGACCTTGAGCTTCTTGACAAGACAGAGATACTCCCAGGTCCCTCCTCCTCCATTGTCGACCTGGTTCTCTAACCTGTTCAGCTGGGTCTCCTCTGTCTTCGTCACCATCTCTCTCTCTCTTGCTCCGTCGATGAATGGAAAATCTGTGTTGTTTATGTGAGTGTGCGTCGAGTGTCGTTTTGTTAGGTTTTTTTTTTTTTTTTTTTTCTCTTCCTAGCCGATTTTTGGATCTGTTATTAGTAGGAGTTTGTGCGCGACGTGCTTAATTTATTGACTTTGGAAGCACTTTTGTTTTTTTCGTTTTCGTTTTGTAAATTTGTTGTATTTCCCGATTCAATTTCTATTCAGGAGTCAAATAATTTTCTCTCAATCAAAGGAATTATTATTATTAAATATTTAATTCATTTTTTTATCTATTTTTAATTTAAATTTATTTAATTATAAATTTAAATATTAAAGAAAAAAAACGTAATTCAAACTCACAATCGCATTAACGTGAGTATGGTACAAATAACACCACCCAACTAAAGTTGTTAGTACATTTTTTTCATTCACGTTTGTTGTGAAAATTTAAATCTATATATATCTATATGTAATTGAGTTTTCTCATTTAAATATCTTTAAATTATAAAAATAAATATTCAATAAAGTCAATAGTAATAATCTCAATAGACTTATAATTAATTTTATAAATATATAATTTAAAAAAGGAAAAAGCTAAAATGGATCATTAATTCATTACAGATTGAAGCGATTAATAAATACATGTTATTTATAATAATAAAAAAATCAAAATAATTGTTCATATTTTTGAAATGGAAAGTTTCAAGGAAGTATTTTTTATAAAAGCAATCATCCATAACTTTCATCTACTAACTAAATCTCAAATTATAATGCTGTATTTTGCTGGTGAAATTAAATCAATGAGAGTACTCAATTATAAAGTTATATGTTATTACAATTTAATATAAATGATGCTTACATAAAAGCAGCGTTAAATATTTTGAATTGAATATTTCAAATTTTTTTTTTTTTTAAAAAAAATATATAATATCAATTGAATCAAAAGTCTACCGTGACCTAACGAGATCAAACGCTACAAATTCCGCCCAAAATAATAACTCCCCACACTTTACGATTTAATGTATAAAGATGTAATTTAAACCCCGATTACATAAATGAAGGAAAAAATATTCAACCACTTTATTAATTGGACATGAGAATATTTCAAGTTGTAATTTTATATAATACACACAAATATCTAATAATATAAAGATCATACAAGTAAATATAACAAAAGAACCTAGTAAATTAGTTCGAGTGTAAACATTTAAAAAAAAAATAGTGGAAGTGTAAAGCCAAACATGCCTATCCAAATATAAATAATAGAATATAAGGAACCAAAAAGAAAATGTCAAAACAATTTGGAGAAACCCAGTTCCATGGTATTTATACTCAGCTATGAAACCCTACTTTGGTCTTCATCAGAGATTCGACAAAAACCTAACTTCACCAATGAACTCCGCAGACGAATCCGACATCCACATTTTCCACTACATTTCAAACAAATATAAACTCTCTCACACATACATAGTTACAATTGAAACTTTTTTGAACAAATATTCAATTGAACCATCTTCAGTGTATGTGTTTGATGACTACTGTAAAATGAACATAAAACGTTTTAAGCAGCAGTCGTAAAATGAAAATTACCAGAAGATCTGAATGTAAACCAGTGTATGCCTATTGTTTTAATGTTTTGACAATCTTGTCAAAGAAAAATGAAGAATCCTCTTGCAATTCTTGCATTTCACGTTAGAGATCTAGTAACTTCTCCCCCAATAGGTCCACTTCTTTGCAGGCTTCCCGGAGGCAAAGCATTTAGTGCCTGTATTAAATTTAGTTAAAAATGGAGATTTTAAATCTCCCTAGTAACACGTGCAATCGTAAATGAAAGTTAAATTTCATGTGAGAACAATGACTGTAAAAGACTGATTGGTACCTTCGGGAATTTCTGGCTGTTCCATTGGAGAACAAAGGCTTTTAGCTGCTCCCATCTCTCCCTTTGTCCGCGCTTTCACATCTTTCTCTACCTCCTAGAGAATCACAAAATGGGAAAGAAGAAAAATCAATTATGGTTGGGAGAAAATGCATTCCATTTCTCATGAGATAATATTTAAGAAAAAATCTATAAAGGTTAACACTGATATAAGACCATTATTTTGCCGATTCTCTCTCTTAACAGAACACAATAAAATGGAGAAGCGTTTTGAGTTGCAAAAGCATCAAATAAGGGAACAAAGAAGGATAAAACATGAAAATAAATTAAATGGTTTTGCAACATAAACCAGAGCTGCTGTTTCACAATTTTTGGCAACACAGTAAAGGAAGAACCAGTAGATTTTGACATAAAAACCAGCTTCAAAATCTATGTTTATGGAAAATATTGAATGGCATACCACTTCGTCACACCAGGGAGCTAAGATCATTTTCCTTTGGCCAAGAGCCTCCACAAATTCATCCCAAGTTTCTACAGTTTGAATGCAAGCATCTCGACGTTGTTTGGCAGCCTCGAACAAGCTCTCTTGAATCTTATCAAGAATTTCTTTCACTTGCTCAACCAAAGAGGCCCTAGGCAGATCAATTTTTGCTCCACTGTCACGACGAACAGCACGTACCTGCAAATATAAACCAATACAAGTCATCAACAGTACGACTAACATATAAGACAACAAATGCAACAAAACCAGACAATAATGAACATGAAAGAAAGTCAAAGCAACAATACAGAAACAACAAAAGACTTTCTCACCTGATTATTCGCCAAGTCTTTTGGCCCTATTTCAATTCTAAGAGGAACACCTTTCATTTCCCAGTGAGAGTACTTCCATCCAGGAGAGTAGTTGTCTCTAAAGTCTGCCTCAGCCCGAATACCTGCTTCACTCAAGCTTTCAACAGTGGCATCACAGGCATCAAAAATTCCTTGAGTATCAGCATCTTTGTAGGGGACAGGGATCACAATAACTTGCACTGATGCCACTTTAGGTGGCAGCACCAATCCTTTGTCATCCCCATGAACCATCACCATTACTCCAATCTATGCAAATATTAAATACATTAGGATATTACTAGATTACTAATCTGGGACAGACATGCTTTATATTAACAAATAAGGGAATGTATTATTATCCTACAAACAATATTAAAAACAATAAATTTATTATTACATCACATGCTGGAGTAGCTATCCAAGAAAAAAAACAAAGAGTGAAAAAAGCATACTGTGGGATATTTAATACGGTTTCTTGAGGATGAAATGTGTCAAACCACCAAAAACAAATAAAACAAGATAACATAAACTAAAATAATTAAAACTAAATAAAATAATATATTTTCTACTGCAGAAACCGGAACTAAAGTTTAAATGAAAGTTATTCAACTCAAACAGATAATAGAATTCAAAAGCTTACTGTCCGTGTAGTATAGGCCCAAGAGTTCTGCCAGGCCTTAGCCTTCTCTCCCTTCTCATTTTCAAAGGTTATATCAAACATGTTTGAGAAGTTTTGGCCCAGACAATGTGATGTTGCACCTTGTATACCACGTCCAGTGTTTGGAACAAATGCCTACACATAGACATATATAGTTGAAACAGGTTCATTATTTAGATGATATATGATGGAACAATGAAGATGAGTTGACCACATAATGACAAAGAAGGAAGATAATTACATCTTGAACACTAGTTAAAAATCACCTCAACGGTAGTTGTGTACAGTCCACCTGCAAACTTCTCTAGCTCACTTTTTTTGCCCTTAATAACTGGAACGGCCATAAATTCTTCATAAATACGTCTGTAGAGTTCCAATATCTCAAGGACCTGAAACAAGGCAACAAATAAGGACCACAACAACAATGTTCGTGTTTTAATGAGAAGTTCCATGAATGGACTACAAGGACCAAAATATGCTTCAAGGCTAAAATTTCAAGTTCCAAACTTTCACACCTCTGTGTCTGCTTCAGTTTTTGTTGCAAAAGCAGTATGTCCTTCCTGCCAGAGAAATTCACGACTCCTACAATCAGAAAAATAAACTCGATCAGATTCTTTACCAGATTCTATATATTTTTCGATACTAAAACAGATTCAAAAATTTTCAATCAAACAGCTTTAATAGATTAAAAAAATTAACATCTTTAACAATAAACTAACCTGATAAATGGTGTAGGATTGCTGAACTCCCATCGAACAACGTTGCACCACTGGTTAAGTTTCAAAGGCAAATCTCGGTGTCCCCTAATCCACTTAGAATAGTAGGGATACATCACTGTTTCACTAGTTGGACGGATTGCAATAGGAACCTCCAAATCAGATTGTCCTGATTTTGTCACCCAAGCAACCTGGTAAATGCCAAGAACCCACATTGTTACCACTTCTTGCTTTTGTTGTATAGATAATTAATAAATAAACTCTTTTCCTATTAAACATAGGGAAGCAATTTTTCAGCCATGCATTAATGCTCTAAACCATTGAACGCACTACTTTTTATTAAACAAAATAGTGCATAGAGGGATAAAAAGGAAACAGTTTATGCTCAACTTTGCAGTAAAAATAAATGCTACAACTGAACAAACAAGTAAACTGTGTTCATTTATTAGATCATTAATACTCTATCCAATAGTAGAAATGCAGGCATCTAAGGAATATGACAAAAAAAATTAACCTGTGAGATTCCCCAAGCCAGGCACCAAAATTTATCCATTCCCCTTGTGTCAAATGAAATCTTACCTCTGGAGCAAAACCCTCAATGTGATCCTTCTCCTTTTCTAGCACAGCAGGGGATACAAAAAGAGGAAAGTAACAATTCTTGATTTTCATTTTTTTTATTTCTGCATCAAAGAAACTCTGCAAGTTGACAGCATAAAGAAGTTCAATCATACAGATTAAAATTTGAAGATTGGGAAGGGCGAAATAGAAACAAAAGACTAAACACATAGCAATGACCAATGGGAACAATGAACAATGTTAACCACAAAAAAAAAAAGATATACCGACCAGATAAAAGTTATACCTACGTTAAAGAATTAACATAAAGCTCTTAAAAATTTGGTTTCACACTAACCTGCATGATCTCCCAGATTGACATTGCCCAAGGCCTTATGATATAACAACCAGAAATGTCATAATATTCAATCATTTCACCATTGACAACCACCTATTGAAAAGAACATGATAAGATCATCCATATATATCAAACATTATAATTGCACAAGATTTGTTAAGAATCAAAACAATTAACTGAGCAACTCCAATGTCATCCTTGCATGATTATACATCTGACAGCAGAGGTTATACCATCATGCATGACAAACTTGTACAGCAAAGAATCTCAAGATATCCAATGCAGCCTAGCTTATAAATTATCTTGTGGTGAAAAATGCTATAATGAATCAAATGAAAACTCATCTTCAAATTAGGATAGAGAATTTCAAACATCTATCAGAGTATGGAATTCTACCTTTATCCTTCCCTTTTCCTTTTCACAGGTAGGAGTATGAAATTCCAATAAAGTATTAATCTTACCAATTCCATAACAACTTAAGTAATAAATATTACAGAATGAATGAGATGAAAGATCCATGTGGGTTGTGATAGGATATTTAACACAAACAGTATAAAGATAAGACATTTGTATAACTTATGACTTCATAATCTATAAGATAAGCTTGTATCAATAATCTCACCACAAGGAGTACATTTTCAGCCACTGAAGCTGATATATCTATAGAGTTTGTATCGAATACCTATAGTCTCTTTCTAGTTCTATTAATCTAAAAGTGTCTCACCTAGAATAACATAAATGACGCGCTATTCTTGTAAGTACCCGGATAAGGCACCGCAACTCATGATTAAAAATGTAAGCATACGTACACACAATTATTAGAGGAAAACATAATAGATAACTAAACACCTTCAACATACCTCGGAATACCACTCCCCAAAGTTCTCATCTTTCTTAAATGAGAGTCCCAAACCCGTCTCCTTCTTCACCTCCTTCTTCTTCCCTCCTCCTGTAATGTCAACACCACAAAAACACACAAGCATCAAACAACAACACTACGCATCCATGCATCAACATAAATACGTGTGTGTGTGTGTATGGAAAATTCCCATATCAATATCATACTGATGCGGATTTTTGTATCGGAGTGAACTCAAAAACCCACATCAGAACGGTCCGCACCAGAGAAAGTACCAACACTCACCACCGCTCGCATTAGCCTTAGGCTTCTTCTCGGACTTCTTCTCAGTTTTCTTATTATCACCACCAACCATATCTTCAACTATCGTTCTGAACACAACACCCATTAAACAAAAGATTAGAAGCCTCCCCAAAAACTAAAATTCAACATGTCAATTAACATCAAACATTTCTAATATATATATAGACACACACATGTCAATTAAATTTTCAGGAGACAATAAAAAGTGAAAAACAAAACAAACAAAAAAAAAAAAACTTACACCAACTTGAAACGCCGTCGATCTACCGTCCAGGAAGGTCAACGCGAAAACGAGAAAGGAGGAGGCGTGTTAGAATGGGGTTCTAACAGAGGATCTGTAGCTGGGCAGAAGGATTCGCGAGTTAGGGTTCAAAGGAGAATTAGGGATTTCGGGGATTTGGGAGCTGATCGAAATATCGAGATGGTTGAACTGAAGTGAAGTGTTAGGTTTGGTCTGAAGATAAGGTTTTATATCATTAGGAAACGGTGTCGTTTTGGGTTAATTGGGTTGTTTCTTGAATACCCAAAACGTGGCGTTTTGCTTAAGTGTTTTAAAATTCTAATTCCCTAAAACGGCGTAGTTTTGGCCGTGAGTCTTTGTTAGTAAGAATGGTCCTTGTAACAGGGAATCAAAGCTCTGTAACAAACTATCAATTGTCTTATATGCATTACAGATGAGAATGAGAAGGCAACAAATATTATTACAAATTATTCTCTCTCTCTCTCTTCTAACAAATTCTCTCTCAACCCTATCTCTAATTTCTCTATTCTGCGTCTGTTCTTCTTATTTTTACTAAACCCAGAATTTATTCTCCCAACCTTCAACATTTCAGCTCCATTATCCTGCAAAAAAAATCAAAAAACAATAAAAAACCAGTTCAGCAAATCAAAACACAACAAGGCGGCGTGGTTAGACATTTTATGGAATAATAAATTCGAAAAAAAGGAAAAAAAAAGTTGAGCGTACTTGGAACGTCGTCGGATGTAGACGGACGGCGTGAATCTAGCGTCGGAGGAGGTCAACGGCGGCGGGATAATTGCGGCTGAGTTTGCGAGTGTTGAGGTGAGAATGAGAGCGTGAAATAGACTACGAGTCACCAGTAGCGTTTTTAACCCTAGACCGCCAAAAACCCTTTTTTTTTTTTTTTTTTTTGTGACAAATAGAATTTTTATAGGTGGCATTACTCAGATATATTTAGTATTTTAATAATTATTTTTTAAATAATATATGTATATAAAAAATAAAATTAGAGGAGGGATTTTGATAAGTGAAGTGAAGTGATATACTGGGAAAGTTAACATAATGATAGTGAAGTGATATACTGATATTTAACGTTGTATAATCGTAAAACAGTAAGGTATTTTAATATAACTTATTAATCTATATTAATAATCTTATATTACAAAAATAAGAAGTAACAAATTTAATTAAATATTGGGTTAATTTCCTTCTTTTCTTTAAGATTTGACAGAAATCTCTTCAATGCAATGTCTGTGAAATTTTCTGCTGAGTAAGCAGACTGAAAAAAAACTATAGATTGCAGATGACTGTAATGGTGTGGAAATAGAACTACTGATTTCACATCACCAAGCTCACACAAAACGTAAAAATATACGATCTCAACTGACTGATACAAAAGTATAAAACGACTTTATATTGTCTAAACGTAGGCATACACAAAAAATTTTCAATCTGAATATCAACTCCAACGTCAAGGAACAGAAGATTAAAAATCCAGAAAATAGAGGTAGAAAGCTGAAAACAAGTAATATCTGGCATCATGCAATGGGAAAAATTTCATCTCACAGCATTCCTAGTTTGCCAATGGAGCACCTAAAAATAGTACATAATTTTCCTCGTATTAAGGGACCGAAGAATAGTAATTCATTCATTTAAAATCATCTAAAAGATTTGCAAATTTTGATCCATTTCTGAAGTTAATGTTTTGATCGCTTTTGATTTTTGGAGTGGGTGAGAATATGAATCTTCAATCAAGAGGCAATGTGGATTATGAAATTTTCAAGCTTTTCAAGGCAGCATTAAGCAGAGGGAGCTTGTCGGAAGCTCTATTCTTGTAGTCTTTCTCCAAGGCTGTTACTGTCAGAGATTGCAGCTCTGGGCTCTCCTTATCATCCTTGTTCCGCCCCTTCGAAAGCTGTGCTATGGCAGACATACACTGGAAAACCAAGATATAAACATGAGTCATCAAGCACATTGGCAATATGAAACGACGAGAGGAAATGTGTAGATGTAAAATTTAAAAGATGACTAATAGTTTAATACCGTAATACATACAGAAATGTTAATGCGTGAATGTTTATCGGTACATAATCATCCATCTGAAGAGTGAAGAGAAGTGTAAGGGAGAGCTTACCAAGCAAATACCAAAAAGTGCTCTGGTATTCTTGCCCCCAGTCAAGTCTATAGTGGACGCGTAATATTTCTTAGCTGTCTGAATGTTTTCTAGCCCACCAAGTGTATATAACACCTGTTGCCCGAGAAATCAAATGTTAGATGTCTTTCAAGATATACTTTGGAACAGAAAATATTAATGAAACTTCATAGAAGTTGTATTAAACAAGCTACACGAAAGCAACAACTGCATCAAATGGTGATCAATGCATATAAACATGGAGAAACATAATTCCATAAAAAATTGAAAACCTCTTTGCATCGACACATTTGCCCGTCCTGTGTTTAAAGGATATATAAAAAACTATAAGAATGGAAGTTTGATTGAGCAGCTTTAGCTGAGTTTGTTGTTTACAGAATGCAACAAATGCATTGTAATTTTTTATTTACTGGAAGATCCCAAATGAAGATGCAATAACTTTTTAGATATTTACATACATGATCTTTGTGCTCTTCTATAGTTTTCTTTACAAATAAAAGCAAAAACCTAGAAGGAAAGATTTGAAAACAAATGATGAATAGTGACAAGAAATGAAAAAGCACTTACATCAGCATAGGCTAGGAGATAAAGAGGAACTGTCGGCTGTGCTAGTATAACCTCCTCATAGCAAAACGCTGCATGTTTGTACCTAATTATAAAGACAATGAACTCAGCTATGGGAGGATACGAAGTGGAAACAAAACAGGTGAAAAGCACAGAAAAGAGAGGGCAGGTGTGTGGAAGAACACTCACATCTGCAAGGAGACATATATGTCGGCTAGTTCTCTCCATGCATCATGATCTGCCATAAATCTAGCAAAGTGAGAAAAAAATACATTTTAGCCACATCTGTTTTTGTTTGTATAGGATCACAAGTCGGGGCAAAAAAGGCTTAAGAAATGGCCTCACATTTCAAGATATTTATTCAGCAACTCTATGGCTCCTGAAATATCCCCTTGTGCCTTTGCCATAGCTACCTTCCTTCTATGTATTACCTGTTCGATGAAAATCAACATGTTAGGTGTGACAGCTATGCTATTCTGCAGAAAAGAAAGTAATATATTCTGACAAACGACGAAGGTTATATTCCCACACCAAAGCATTTTTATGAAAAATCAGTTATAGAATTTTACTTGATCAAGTGGATTATCTTCCAAAAGGCTTGCGTATGCTTTTTCTGCCTCTGACCAGGATCCCTTGGCTTCAAGTAATATAGCCTCTAACCTTGCTGCGATGCATATCAATATTACTAAGCCTATTTATTTCAAGAACCAATGAAAATACTTGAGCAAGATTGTTTATGCATGCTTTGTTAATCGACATGTAACTGCAGGCAGTTGCATGCTGTAAGAAACTGAGCACTATCACAGAAGAATCACCATAGCAGTAACAAGTACATACTGTAGCAAATTTATCATAGCTACAGTGAATTTAAAGTTATAAAACCAGTATGATTTGCTATGACTGCCTCTTTCAGGGATATGAGCTACCAATAAGTAGTATACAGTACTAGATAGAATATGAAAATATGTCCCTCATCACTTATCAGTGACACACATAAGATGGCTACATTTTTCCATGCAAATTAAGACGTGCATATAATGTTAGTTTAACTCACCAACCCTCTTGCTCTCTGGAAACTTCTTCTGCAAAACCTTTATGCAGTCCTGCAAAAAAAATTTCAGTCTGAGAAGATATCTCAACCAAACAAGACAAGAATCAATCTGAAAAGTTAATGATCATGATGAATTTCCAGCAGTAGATAACAGTAAGAAGGATGCCGGAGTAAGAAATCATTTTTATTCAGAGGGTCAACTAACACACTTCAGGAAACTATAAACAAATAAGAATGACTTTTGCTTGGAGTCCAACAACCTAACATGCCTCTGGTCCTATAAGTTATGACACACTTTACTAGACAAACATGATTTTATGGATAATAGATTGACACACTTTACTAGACAAACATGATTTTATGGATAACAGTTCTTAGTTTAACTGTTTCATTGTTTTATGATACTTTAAAAAAAAAAAAAAAAACATAAGTTACGGCTGCAAACAACAAAGAGGATGCACCATCAATACAAATGATATCCAACTAATGGCTTTTCAAAGTATGAGAAGACCTCATCACTGTCATCAGTCTTCAAAGCTTCCAGAATGCCAAGGTGAAAACAGAATGAATATATGTGTTCAAATAAATAAGGCATGCAGAAATTGGATCCAGAACATGATTTGGCAACTAACCAATAGTGAGGCTACAAATACTTGCACTTCTCAATCTAGAGCGATTGGTACTGTAAATCCATAGTTACTCAATTACAGTACCCATAAAACAGTTGGAAAGCAGTCTAAAAAGGAAAAGTATAAAGAATATGACACCTTTGCGACATCAAGACATTGACAATCCATAGCCGCAACTGATACTTGTTCATATAGAGTCCATTCTGCATAAAAAGGATAAAAAAAAAAAGTATTTTTTCATTAGAACTACTTTTCATAAATGATAAGCCGTAAATTAACTGAGACAAACTAGCAGGTAAGTATATCATGCAAATAATACATAACTTGAGCTGCAATCAAAAAGTAAAATAATAGAATCTACCATTACAAATAACAAATTTCCAGATCAATAAGGCACTGGACTGAAGATGCAGATTGTCCCTAATTCTTCTTATAAGATTCATACAATTCCTCACATTTTGCGACAAAATAGTCAAGACATCTAAGTACTCCTAAAGACATTAAATCCTCAAAATATGATAAATTATCAGTATATATCCAACTAAATTAACTATATAGAACAACAAATGCAAAGGCTTAGGTCACCTATTGCGACACTTGAGTTTACATAATCAATTTTGAACTGTATTCGACTAAACCTGGAATTCAAATCACTCCAAATATAATAACTTTTTCTTTTTTTTTTCGTTTTACAAGAAACAAAATATCATGCAATATAAACGTGTAAGATCCACTCTTTGCAATAAGAAAAGACACTCAAGAGTATGTAAAACAGTTGTAAATTTATCTAATATCGATTCTCATCCAGACCCAATTCAAATGCAGCTTAAACTATTGAAATCACACAATCCAATAGCCAAAACCACAAAGCTCACCCATCCATAACTTCTTCTGTGTTCAACTAATCATTCTCAGTAACAATACTCTCCTTTTTCGTACCCGGTTCAAATTAAGCTTCCAAGTCTCAAAATTTCACCAAACCCAATTGAATAAATCAACAAGAAAAAAAAAAAAACCATCCAACTCAACAATAAATTAAAGTTGGTACTCCTATATATCCCATTGATATCCAATCCAAATCAAGCTTCAAAAATCTCAAAAACTCAACAAAGAAACTCAAAAACTCTACTAAATTGCGCAAAGCTAATAAGTCACGAAAACTAAAATGACCCAATTAAACAAATCAAAAAGTAAAACAAACCCAATTAAACAAATCAGCGAAAACTGATCATCTGGACCGAGACTGGATCGCTTCCTGGAGTCGTTCAAGAGCGACAAACCGTACTTGAGGACTTTCTCGGGACGCCTGACCTTGAGCTTCTTGACAAGACAGAGATACTCCCAGGTCCCTCCTCCTCCATTGTCGACCTGGTTCTCTAACCTGTTCAGCTGGGTCTCCTCTGTCTTCGTCACCATCTCTCTCTCTCTCTCTCTTGCTCCGTCGATGAATGGAAAAATCTGTGTTGTTTATGTGAGCGCGCGTCGAGCGTCGTTTTGTTAGGTTTTTTTTTTCTCTTTCTAGCCGATTTTTGGATCTGTTATTAGTAGGAGTTTGTGCGCGACGTGTTTAATTTATTGACTTTGGAAGCACTTTTGTTTTTTTTCGTTTTCGTTTTGGTTTTGTAAATTTGTTGTGTTTCCCGATTCAAGTACTACTCAAGGTCAAATAATTTTCTCTCAAAGAATTATTATTAGTTTTAATTACACTCAATCTCCTTAAGATTTGACTAATTACACTCGAAATTAAAGGTTGTATTAATTGATACTAACCTCCCATCACGTTAACTTTGACTGTCAAAATAAACGTTGACCTTTTTTTAAATTTATTAAATAATAAAAATACCTCTGTTAATTAATATTATCAATTTTTTTTACTATTCATTAAAAAAAATTAATGGTGGAATCCAGATTGGATCTCCACCGTCATCAACAATGATGGACGGTGGAGATCCACCAAGAACAAAAAACAAAAAAAAAAATTATTGGATAGAGTATTAGATCATTAATACTCTATCCAATAATAGAAATGCAGGTGAAGAATTTGAGAGAAAAGAGTGAATACTCATCTATTTCATGAATACAAAACAATGAATATATATACAAAGAAGGGAAAAACATAATCCCTAAAAAATAGAAAAAACTATTGACTAATTAACCACCTAACTCACCAACCACTAATTTACCACCTAACTCACCAACTATTGACTACTCATATTTCAACACTCACCAACCATTGAATACACATATTTCAACACCCCCCCCTCAAGCTGGGCAGTATATGTTGATCATACCCAGCTTGGAACACAATCCTTCAAAAGATGCTCTAGGTAGAGCCTTAGTAAACACATCAGCTGTTTGAGAATTGGTAGGTGTGTAACTTATCTTAACAGACCCTGCTTCTATTTTTTCTTTGATAAAATGCCGATCTATCTCCACATGTTTTGTTCTGTCATGGTGAACTGGATTCTTTGCGATGCTAATGGTGGCTTGATTATCGCACAACAGTTCCATTGGCTTAACCATAGGAACTTTGAGTTCATTTAGTAGTCTTTGCAACCAAATTCCCTCACAAATTCCATGAGCCATTGCTCGAAATTCCGCTTCAGCACTGCTACGAGAGACCACCGACTGTTTCTTGCTCCGCCAAATGACCAAATTACCCCAAACATAAGAACAGTACCCTGATGTAGACCTCCTGTCTACCACTGAACCAGCCCAATCTGCATCTGTGAAGATTCTAACATCTCTATCCTCACTTTTCTTGAAGCATATACCTTGTCCTGGTGTCATCTTCAAATACCTTAGAATTCTCAAAACTGCTCCCATATGTTCTTCATTCGGACTGTTCATGAATTGACTAACAGTGCTCACGGGGAATGCAATATCCGGTCTGGTGTGGGATAAATAGATCAGTTTCCCCACCAACCGTTGATACCTTCCTTTGTCTACAGGTGGACTTTCTTCTATGAGACCCAACTTCGTCGTATAGTCCATGGGTGTATCAGCCGGCTTACATTCTGTCATCCCAGTTTCTTTGAGAAGATCCAGGATATATTTCCTCTGATTTATGCAAATCCCTACTTTTGATCTTGCAACTTCCATTCCTAAGAAGTATTTCATACTTCCTAGATCCTTGATTTCAAATTCCTTGGCTAGAAAGGATTTTAACTTCTGAATTTCCTCCTCACTGTTACCAGTCATAATTATATCATCCACATACACAATGAGTATAGTAATAACACCTGTGGCATGATGAACAAACAAGGTATGGTCAGCTTGACATTGAGTATAACCAAACCTTTTTACGGCTTTCGTGAACCTTTCAAACCATGCTCTGGGAGACTGTTTTAACCCATAGAGAGACTTTTTCAACTTACAGACTTTGTCTCCATAATCATTTTCCAAACCTGGAGGACCTTTCATATAAACTTCCTCAGCTAACTCTCCATTCAGGAAAGCATTCTTTACATCCATTTGGTGAAGCTTCCAGTTGAGATTAACTGCTAGGGACAAAAGAACTCTGATTGTATTCAGTTTAGCAACAGGAGCAAAAGTCTCCTCGTAGTCGATCCCATAAGTCTGTGTAAATCCTTTAGCCACCAGTCTGGCCTTGTAACGTTCTACACTGCCATCCGCTTTATGCTTCACTGTGAAGACCCATTTGCACCCCACAGCCTGCTTACCCTTTGGCAATTCTGTGATATCCCAGGTTTTATTTCTCTGAAGGGCTCCTAACTCCTCCATAACTGCATTTTTCCACTCTGGAATTGACATGGCCTCTTGGATGTTTGCTGGAACAGACACTAGTGAAATATTGTGAGCAAACGTTTTGTAACTAGATGAAAGACCCTCATAGAATATGTACTTACTCAAAGGGTAAAGGGGTCTCTCTCTACGCATTCTTACCGGTCTCCTCAGGGCGATAGGTATTTCAGTATCTGAAGGAACTTCCTCACTTGTCTGGTTAGTATTTGGGCTGGTGCTAGGATCACTCAGGGGTTCAGTGTTTGGATCAGATATGTGGACCAATTCCGGTTGAGACTCCTGGTCTTGTTGAGGTACAATCTTGTCTGGTCCATCTTTAGTTGCAATCGGCTTCCTTGAGTATACAATAGGTTCTGCTTTGAACTTATTTGTCATGTCTGGAGGGTCAGAAGGAGACACATTTGACTCACAATGAGGAATTTCAGGCACATTAGGATGATGGGACTTACTGTTGGGACTAGAAGACTCATAATGAGGAATTTCATGAAAAACGTGACTATGGCTATGATCAAAAAACTGAAATTCATTCTCACTCCCCCCCTGAATTTGAGTTTGTGGGAAAAAAGGTTGATCTTCAACAAAGGTAACATCTAGAGAAATATGAATCTTTCGGGTGTCTGGGTTGTAGCATCGATATCCTTTTTGAGTAGGAGAATAACCCAAAAACAAACACCTAACAGCTCTAGGATCAAGTTTACCCCTGTAATGTGGTTGAACATGCACAAACACTGTGCAACCGAAGACGCGGAGAGGAATAGTGGATATAAGTTTGGTATGAGGATAAGTTTCAAGTAGGGTTTGACATGGACTTTTGAAGTGTAATACTCGAGAAGGTTGCCTATTAATCAGATGTACAGCAGTGAGGACAGCTTCACCCCAAAAACGACTTGGCACCCTCATACAAAACAACAAAGATCTAGTAACCTCTAATAGGTGACGGTTTTTCCTCTCAGAAATCCCATTTTGTTGAGGTGTGTCAACACATGAGGTTTGGTGGACAATCCCCTCACTACAAAGATACTCTCTCAACCCTTGGTTTACAAATTCTCTCCCATTATCTGATCTGAATACTTGAATATTTGTTTGAAACTGATTTTTGATCAAAGAATGAAAATTTTTGAAGATATTGGTGACCTCAGACTTTTCTTTCATGAGAAAGACCCATGTGACTCTGGTATGATCGTCAATAAATGAAACAAACCATTTTGCGCCAGTAATATTAGGGACTCTGGAAGGGCCCCAAACATCACTATGAATCAAAGCAAATGGTTTGGAGGCTTTGTAACTAGTAGGATGGAACACAGAACGAGTATGTTTTGATAACTCGCAGAAATCACAATGAAAATCTTTTGGACTGTGATTAAGAAATAAGTCAGGAAACAGTTTCTCTAGATATAGAAAACTAGGATGTCCTAACCTATAGTGCCAACGCATAATAGAATTCTCTTTATTGGACTTAGACATAGACTCAAACATTGACTCAAGAGAAAAATTATTGGACTTAGTAGAATGACCTTGTATACCCTTTGAAGCTTCGGCCTTGATGACATAGAGACCAGATTGTATCTCAGCAGTTCCAATCATCTTTCCTGAAATCATGTCCTGAAACACACAATAAGTGGGAAAAAATTTAAACACGCACTTTTCATCATAAGTGAGTTTGGAGATAGATAGAAGATTACAATCTAAAGTGGGAACATATAACACAGACTGCAGGGTTAGAGTTTTTGAAATAATAACAGTACCACACCCTGTGACCTTGGACAGAGAACCATCTGCAATTTTGACGTTATAGTTACCTTGACTCGGCTCAAAGGTACTAAACACCCTAGCATCACCTGTCATGTGGTCAGTTGCTCCGGAATCCACAATCCATGTTCCTGATATCTCCTTTTGAACATTCAAAACAGTGGAGAAGGTACCTTTAGTAGCAACAAACCCAACACCAAACACTGAGGTATTTAAACCAGAAAACGGTTTTTGTAGCTGATCCAATTGCTCATGAATGTGTGCAACTGAATCTGTTCCAACACCGTTTTTTCCACTGGCCGTGTAACCTTTTTCCTCTGTATCCCCATTGTTGTTTGAGTTGATCGGATCTAAATCAGAGACAAGTTCGGAAGAGGATTCGTGAGACATGCTGAATTTTTTTTTTTTTTTTTTTAAAACAAGGGCGGAAACTGTAATTAATCAACTGAGGGTAATACTGTAATTAAACAGAAGATATTCGCTGGCAATAGGCGAGATCGGAGGAGAAACGGCAGAGGTGGCAAAACACCTTTTGCAAACTTCGATTAGCCTTTTGATTACTCAAACGGCCTCCGTTGGCGACGAGCCTTTGAAAGATTTTGCTAATCGGTACTGTTCTTACTTTCTGGTGCCGGTGGTGTCAACCGACTCGCAGCAGCCCGTGAACAGTACGCGCGTGAATAGTACTGTTTCGGAATCCTCCGATCTGCGAAGAAGAAAACAGATCGGCTCGGATTTAGGCCGAAAAATACTGGTTTGATGACTGATTTGTCTCGGAAACCACCAAGAGAGGAGAACAAATCTGTTATCACCAAAATAATACTCCGCTTGCTGATGATTTCTTTCGCGGAAGTGATGACGAAGCATACAAAGCTTCGGATTCTGGCATTCCGGAATGAGCAGCGGAAATCGCTGGAATAAGCAGCGAGGACGATGGTGGCTGTCGGAAAAAAAAATCTCAAATTGAGAGACGCTCTGATACCATGAAGAATTTGAGAGAAAAGAGTGAATACTCATCTATTTCATGAATACAAAACAATGAATATATATACAAAGAAGGGAAAAACATAATCCCTAAAAAATAGAAAAAACTATTGACTAATTAACCACCTAACTCACCTAACTCACCAACCACTAATTTACCACCTAACTCACCAACTATTGACTACTCATATTTCAACACTCACCAACCATTGAATACACATATTTCAACAGCAGGCATCTAAGGAATATGACAAAAAAAATTAACCTGTGAGATTCCCCAAGCCAGGCACCAAAATTTATCCATTACCCTTGTGTCAAATGAAATCTTACCTCTGGAGCAAAACCCTCAATGTGATCCTTCTCCTTTTCTAGCACAGCAGGGGATACAAAAAGAGGAAAGTAACAATTCTTGATTTTCATTTTTTTTTATTTCTGCATCAAAGAAACTCTGCAAGTTGACAGCATAAAGAAGTTCAATCATACAGATTAAAATTTGAAGACTGGGAAGGGCGAAGTAGAAGCAAAAAGACTAAACACATAGCAATGACCAATGGGAACAACGAACAATGTTAACCACAAAAAAAAGATATACTGACCAGATAAAAGTTGTACCTACGTTAAAGAATTAACATAAAGCTCTTAAAATTTTGGTTTCACACTAACCTGCATGATCTCCCAGATTGACATTGCCCAAGGCCTTATGATATAACAACCAGAAATGTCATAATATTCAATCATTTCACCATTGACAACCACCTATTGAAAAGAACATGATAAGATCATCCATATATATCAAACATTATAATTGCACAAGATTCGTTAAGAATCAAAACAATTAACTGAGCAACTCCAATGTCATCCTTGCATGATTATACATCTGACAGCAGAGGTTATAGCATCATGCATGACAAACTTGTACAGCAAAGAATCTCAAGATATCCAATGCAACCTAGCTTATAAATTATCTTGTGGTGAAAAATGCTATAATAAATCAAATGAAAACTCATCTTCAAATTAGGATAGAGAATTTCAAACATCTATCAGAGTATGGAATTCTACCTTTATCCTGCCCTTTTCCTTTTCACAGGTAGGAGTATGAAATTCCAATAAAGTATTAATCTTACCAATTCCATAAAAACTTAAGTAATAAATATTACAGAATGAATGAGATGAAAGATCCATGTGGGGTGTGATAGGATATTTAACACAAACAGTATAAACTATAAAGATAGGACATTTGTATAACTTATGACTTCATAATCTATAAGATAAACTTGTGTCAATAATCTCACCACAAGGAGTACATTTTCAGCCACTGAAGCTGATATGTCTATAGAGTTTGTATCGAATACGTATAGTGTCTTTCTAGTTCCATTAATCTAAAAGTGTCTCACCTAGAATAACATAAATGACGCGCTATTATTGTAAGTACCCGGATAAGGCACCGCCAACTCATGATTTAACATGTAAGCATACGTACACACAATTATTAGAGGAAAACATAATAGATAACTAATCACCTTCAACCTACCTCGGAATACCACTCCCCAAAGTTCTCATCTTTCTTAAATGAGAGTCCCAAACCCGTCTCCTTCTTCACCTCCTTCTTCTTCCCTCCTCCTGTAATGTCAACACCACAAAAACACACAAGCATCAAACAACAACACTACACATCCACGCATCAACATAAATACATGTGTGTGTGTATATATATATATATATGGAAAATTCCCATATCAATATCATACTGATGCGGATTTTTGTATCGGAGTGAACTCAAAAACCGACATCAGAACGGTCCGCACCAGAGAAAGTAACAACACTCACCACCGCTCGCATTAGCCTTAGGCTTCTTCTCGGACTTCTTCTCAGTTTTCTTATTATCACCACCAGCCATATCTTCAACTATAGTTCTGAACACAACACCCATTAAACAAAAGATTAGAAGCCTCCCCAAAAACTAAAATTCAACATGTCAATTAACATCAAACATTTCTACTATATATATATACACACACACACACATGTCAATTAAATTTTCAGGAGATAATAAAAATGAAAAACAAAACAAAACAAAAAAAACTTACACCAACTTGAAACGCCGTCGATCTACCGTCCGGGAAGGTCAACACGAAAACGAGAAAGGAGGAGGCGGTGTGGTTAGACATTTTATGGAATAATAAATTCGAAAAAGGGAAACAAAAAAAAATTGGAAAAAGAAAAAAAGTTGAGCGTACTTGGAACGTCGTCGGATGGAGACGGACGGCGTGAATCTAGCGTCGGAATCGGTCAACGGCGGCGGGATAATGACGGCTTAGTTTGCGAGTGTGGAGGCGAGAATGAGAGCGTGAAATTGACAACGAGTTACTAGTGGCGTTTTTAAGACGAGCCAGGGTTTTTTTTCTTTTTCTTTTTCTTTTTCTTTTTCTTATTAAATTTTTAATTTTTTTAGCTTTGTATTAATTAATCATTTTAATTTTTCTATTTTTGTTAGTAGAAAAGTTGTATTGATGAATCATTTTACACACAGATCAAGTGGTGACAACCAGATTCAAATTATCCAATCCGATCCGGTGCGAATCCGAATTTGAGTCCTAATCCGATTTGAAAAATCGAACAAAATAAAATCCGAATTCGATTTTCGGATATGGGAATCTAAAATTACTGTACAGATTCGGATAAATCGAAATCCAAAAATTATTCGAATCCAAAATTCGGTCCGAACCCAAATTCGGTCCTAAACAGAATTCATAAAAAATCCAAAATTCAAAATAATATTAAAAAAAATCTAAATTGAATAAAAGAATAAAAAAAAAGTTTGAAATGAAAGTGAAGTGAAAGTTTGATGCTTTGAAATAAGTGGATAAATTATTTATCCTCCTGAAATACAAGCTTGTATGTATTAAAATGAAAATTGCCCTTCCTCTGTCATCTGGTATTTGCTTTTGCTTTTGCTTATTTTTCTCGTGTTAGATGAAATGTTCTTCTTTCTTCTTTTAACCATTTCAACAACTTGCAGCATGATTTTGTCATTATGCATCGGCACGAGAATTGGGGTCAAGGCATGCATTTTTTTCAAACATTTTGCCATATACTTGTCTCTAAAAATAGTTGAAACCTCTGATTATGTATTGTGGATTAGTGGCTAGTGCATTATTCTCTTTTTATCCACTTATGTCCAACTATAATCTTTTATTTATTTGATTAATTATGTCAAGTGGATAAATTTTATTCAAAATTAATGGATAAAATAATAAAATTAATGAATAAAATAATTAAATATTAATGCAAGGTAATCCAAATTCTGTTCGAAATCCAAAATTCGGTCCCCAAAAAAAATTAAGTCCGAAGAAATTCGAATCTGATCCGAAATTTAAAAATATCCGAATCTGATCCAAAATTTGAAAAAATAAATCCTAATTTGATCTGCAATATCCATTTGGATTGACTATTTTTAAAAAAATCCGATTTGAATCCGAAAATTCAAAAAATCAGAAAAATTTGGATTCGGATAATCCGAATCCAATCCGTTTGCCACTGCTACACCGATGAAACTATTGTCTCAAGTTTTCTCTCTGAAATCGTGGTGTGCAAGGAAGTGAGTTAGACAAAAGGAAAGCAACTTGGAGAAAAAGAAACGAAATGACTTAGACAAATCTTTTTTGTGAATAAACTCACATCGATCAATCGAATATTGATTAAATACGTAATCAATCGAACACTACTTGAAAATTGCTCTTCTGCTCATAAACGAAATGTTTCAAATGCTCTTGGAAAGTCTTGCTCCCATTGGACCAGTTGGTGGGTCGTTAGATCTACTCATCATTCCTAGTGAATGTAGTGGATTTGTTTTGCTTAAATGACTGATTACTTTGAATTCCTTCGACATAGCAAAGTTGTGTGAATCATTATCAATTTCTGACTAGGATGGTCCGATGATGCAAGTTAATAGGGAGCTACTAGATATTAGTGTTACGAAATGTCCTCAACCCATGTGGGAAAGCTTTTGGCAAATTGTCAAGTCAATCGGGATGCTTTAAGAACTATAATCCCAAAAGTCTAGAAGACTAACCAACTGGTTGAGATTGGAATTATACAAGAAAACATGTTTGCTTTTTATTTAAGGAACAAGTTCGATCGTATGCGAGTGCTAGCTATTGGTCCTTGGAACTTCGATAATTCGTTACGAATCTTTGAGGAATTGACTGGGGTGGGAGATTTCAAGTCGTCGCAATCCACCAGGACAGACTTTTGGGTATAGATCATAATGTACCTTTGCTCTAAGGAATTGGTATTTTCTTAGGTAGACAAATTAGTTTAGTCAAGGAAATCGATCTTGGAGCCTTTAGCGATTGCTTGGACAAATATATGTGTGTTAGAGTTTCGGTTGATGTGAATGTTTCATTGAAGCGAATTTTGCAAGTGGATCTAGAGTGTAACGGTGTAAAGACCATTATGTTGTTATGTTACAAACAATTACTTGAAATAAGGCAAATTAAAGTACCCTAACATTTCACTATATTACAACGACATCGTGAGTTTAGCCTTAATTACATGTTAGTACCATTGACTAACCAGTTAACCGTTAGAGTTAATGTCAACCAGTAGTTAGAAGGGTAATATGATCATTTTTCCTTATTATTTTTTTTAAAAAAATTAAATGGATCTCCACCGTCCATCAATCTTGATAGACGATATAGATCATATTAAAAAACTATTTTAAAAAGATTAAAAAAAATTCCAAAAAAATAAATTTGAATCTCCAGTGATGGAGATTGACTCTTTATCGATGGTTTCCGCGATAAAGATTGGCTTTCCATCTTTGAACCCAGCGATGAAGACCCTGACGATGGGTCTCCATCGCTGGATCATCTAGAATTTCTAATTTTTTTTTTGTTCTTGGTTGGGAGATTGGATCTCCAATCCATCTCCCAACATTTTTTTAATTATTTTTTTAAAAAAATTATTTTTTTTTCAATTTTGATGGACAGTGGAGATCCCTTTAATTTTTTAAAATTTTTTTCTCTTTTTTATTTTAATATTCAATATTAATATTTTTATTTTTTAATTAGGGGTAGTTATATCATTTCACACATAAGTCAAAATTAAACCGTTAATTTTAATTGAGTCAACTAACAGTAGGGTATTAATGTGTAATTAAGGTTAAACTCACGATTTCGTTATACTACAACTAAACGTCAAGGTACTTCATTACAATTCGTTTTTACTAGAACTATTTTTAATGTGGAGTTAAAGGCCACCCTTATCGTGAATGTCCGTAAACACATAATCACACTTCTTAGTTCTTTGGATGATTCCAGTCTTCCTTGTGGATGCAACAAGGAGTCAGTTTATTATGAACAAGTATTGAAGAATGATGCAAATGGTTGGTTAAGAAAATCAAATACATAAAATAAGATAATAGAAGCTAGCATTGAAGGAATACTTAAATTGCAAATGGTTGGTTAATGTAACGGCCAAAATCCGTCAGGCCCAAAATAAGATAAGTAAAGTCCAGCCTACAATTACACTACATGTGAGGCCCAAAACCATAAAAATCCTCCTACATGGGTCAAACTTATAAACAAGAGACATGGGCCACACATAGACCACGTCGCACGACACCCATAGTCAATCGTAGATTGTCGAACCATACTGTCGATCGACACTGTAAAGCCTCATCTCGAGCTCCCACTCTACACAAACCAACACCACTCATCTATGGTCGTTCGACACCGATACCCTATGTCGTTCGACATACCAACCATAGACGACTCACTGACCTTATGACGACTTGACCCATGGCCCATCCATGGATCTCCAAATCCACGACCCGACCCATCATACTTCAAAATTGAAGTTTGATGGACCAAGTCAAGGTAGCAATCATATCCTCCTTGATATGGGCCTATATTATAAGGGACGTGATCCACTCCCTCCAACGGATGGATCACCCCCTATAAAATGAAGACTTTCACTCATTGTGAAGCTCCACGTGCGATCCTTAGAATCCAACCAGCTAATTTAATTACTGTTCACGGAAAAAGCACACTAAAGCAATTTTCGACCAATCCCGATCGTTTACAGTCATTTCCCGAGCACGACTCCATCTGACTATTCTGTGCTACTGTCTACGGAGGATCTACCCTCTCATTTAAGGAAGTATTATCGCTTTGTACTTGGTTTATCTATATTTACTCTATTTCCGATCACTAACTTGACCGTCGGAGTGACTTTGGCTGACACCACCCCGGTGTCTCAAACGTCCTACGGGTCACGTGCGTTCTATTTTTGCAGGTTGTAGTGCCCTTCATTCACCCTACGTTTTTCGTGGTCTACAGTTAACAAAATAAAAAAATAAAAAATTATTTCTTTAAAATTGCAAAAAAAAAAGAGCTAATTGCATCGATCTCCCTTGAAGTTTTACGAACTACAAGTGGAGTCAATTTTATCGTTTATTGACAAATATCTCCCCTGCTCTTAGTAAAATTTGGTCAAATATAACAGTTAATCAGGGGAGATCTTTGTCAAAAAATTCAAAAATTAACTAACGGGAGGGGAGGTCTTTGTCAATAAACCCAAAAACTAACTCCACCTGTAATTGAGCATGTAACATCCCGGATTTCGGGTAAGGAATTTTTGATATATGTGAAATATGTGAAAATAAATTTTTACTATTTGAGGGGTTGTAAATGTAATTAAATGTATGATTTCCAGCGGACCGGATTGAATAGTGAAAAATGAGAAAAAAATGAAAAATTGGAAAACTGAACCAGAGAGCATCGCGACCACAGGTCGCGATGGCTCGCTCGCGGTGAAAAATGGCAAAACCTAGCAGTGAGCATCGCGACCAGCCACCGCGACCACAGGTCGCGATGGACTGCTCGCGATGAAATTGTCAAAAACGGGCAGAGAGCAGCGCGACCACTCGCGCGACCAAGGCGCGCTCGCGAGGAAGGCGGTGCGCGCACTCCAGTGAGCATCGCGACCTGGTGCCGCGACCACAGGTCGCGACGGCGGTCGCGGTAGCGACAAAAATATAAAAAAAAAAAAATTTTGGCTTCTCGCGGAAGCCACAGAAAAACAGAAAGAAAGAGACAGACCGAGGGAGAGAAAAAGAAAAGAAAAGAAGAGGAAGAAGAGAAGGAGAAGAGAAAGAAAAAGGGAAGAAAAGGAAAAAGAAGAAGAAGAAAGAGAGAGAAGAGAAAAGGAAGTGTAGGTGGAAAGGAAAAGGGAAAGAAACCGTGGAACCACGGTTTGTCGAACGAAAACACGGATTCCAAGTAGGTGTACTCTCGTTTTCAAAACCGTTACGAGAAATATTTCGATTACGTATTCGTTTAAGTTTATCGTTTTTGTTTCTCGTTTTCGATTTCGTTTAAAGTTTTCGTTTTTGATTTTTCATAAGTAAAGTGTCTATTTTATATGTATTTGCTGCATCTATGGGTGATCTTAGAACACGTTTATGTTAGATCGCATCTCGTTTTTCTTTCGATTTTGTAGATTCCGTTAATAACAATACATGATTTATATTTTTGTATGATTATTGTTGATTTTGGACTGATTTGTGATAAATCGTATTTCAATTTCGATTTTGAATATTTTGACTGTTATGATTTGTAATATATTGTGATTACTTGAAAATTTATTTATTGTAACGGCCCTAGGATACTTAGACATAGAAATGGATATAGGAGGTTGGTATACCAGCTGGGTTTTACTGAGCAGTACTGCGCCGTTATTATTGTGTGATTGTTGTTGCGGGGCAATCTCGGACAATCACACCGATTTAGTGATCGTTGTTGCGGGGCAATCTCGGACGATCACAATGATATTAGTGATTGTTGTTGCGGGGCAATCTCGGACAATCACGTTGATATCAGTGACTGTTGTTACGGGGCAACCCCGAACGTCACGTTGACCCATATTCCAGTCCTAGAATGTTTAGTATTCTAGCGGGCCAGAATTGATTGGAATTGAAAAGTGTATTGAATGCTTTTATTGATCGAAATTATATTGACCTCATTATTGAAGTTAAAGTGCTTAAAATTATTATATGCTTTGATTCTGAAATGTAATTGTTTTGAACATGATTTGAATTGATATATATATATATATATATATATCTATTTATTTGAGATTTTAGTACACCCACTAAGCTTTATGCTTAGCGCGTTAGTTTGTTTCTAACGCGTAGGTACCAGGAATCCAGAGGAGGCTAGAGACTGAAGGAAGAGCAAGTTGCAGACCGAGTCACAGAGATTGTACAGTTGGGTAGCTATATTTTTGTTATGTGTATATATATTCTGAAAGCATGCATATACAGGAAATTTGTAAAACGTTTGTAATTAATTATGGTATGATTTCTGTCTTTTATTATTTAAATGTAAATAGTAAAGTCTGTTTTGTTTTATTTTATAAACTATTTGATAAGTCGCACTAAACGGCAGAGTGCGCAACTATTTGATACGAGATATAGAAGTGTTTGTGGAAAATGTGAATTTAAATTGTTTTATGTAAAAGTAGGTTTTTGGAAAGTCCGAAAATTAAACGGTACTCTGCCGAATTTTCGTAAAAAGTTTAATTATTTTTATGGGCTCAAAATGATTTGAAATGAAAAATGAAGTTTTGAAAAGTTTTTGAAAGTCCGAGTAGCGCTCCCCGGTTCGGTCCGGCCGGGTCGGGTCGGGGGGTGCTACAGAGCAAACCTCAAGGGAGGTAAATATTATTTACTCGTAAAAAAATATATAGATTCTAATTTCTTTCCTTTTTTTCTTTTTTCACCTTGTCCCATTTTATTGACATCCAAATACATCAATGTTGTCAAAACATAATAAAAAATAAAAAAAAAACTAGTAAAATGACTTATGGGACCAGATCCGCAGTCGCATCCAAATGGCAAGATTGCGATCTTCTCTAATCTCCTCTATATACATCACCAATCTTCACCATGGCGATATGCATATCTCCTCCCATGGATGAGATCAAAATTTCTTCCACAATTTTTTTTCTCTTTCTTTTTAATTTTTACTAATTTTAAATTATTTAAATTATTATTTCAGAATAATGTTATTATTTCTAAAAAAAAAAAAGAATAATGTTATTATAATAACATTATAACCAAAGGATGGGCACAACCACTCACAACTCAAGTGGTTAATACAACTATCTCACACCTCAATGGTGAGAGTTTAAGTCTCATCATGTACATTTACTTGCATGTGTGAGTAGTTTTCTCCTCTTATTGTATAAGTAAATGTCTCCCGTTATGAGAGTAGATATCTGGACTACATGTTTAGTGATTAATCTCTACAGGTCACATTAGTTGTTAATCATGTAACAATGTAATTGTACCCTTCAAAAAAAAAAAAAAAAAACTAAGTGATGTTCAATTTGAACATTTCAAATTCTAAAGTTAGTCCAAAGTTAAATTTAACTGTGGTCAATAATTTTTAGGAATGTTTAAGTAATTATGGTAAAGTGTAATATCACCAAAATTCCGAATATGGGGTTGTACTAGACATGGCCCCGGTTCGTTTCGAACCGGGCGGTTCGAACCGAACCGGCGGTTTTGAACCGGAACCTTTGGTTCCGGTTCAAAACCGGTTCCGGAACCGGGACAATCGGTCCCGGTTCCGGTTTCCTAAAAAAAATAACCGGAACCGCCGGTTTGGAACCGGCGGTTCACGGAACCGCCCGGTTCGGGCGGTTCCGGTTTTTTTTTTTTTTAAAAAAATTAATTTTTTACTAATATATATATAAACAAATATATATATATATATATATATATATAAACATATATGTATATATATGTGTACTAATATATATCCCAACATATATATATATATATATATAATATATCCCAACACTGTTGGGCCATATAATAATTTATAATAAATATGAGTAAATGGCCCAATACTATTGTTGGGCCACATATCACTTAAATCATAACCCAACAAATACTCATCCCTTTTATAAGCACTCAACTTCCTACACTTTTTTTTTTTCAATGTGGGACTACTTATAAGTACTCAACTTACTACACTACAATTTTCTTTTCAATGTGGGACTACTTACTATCATTTTATATAAAACTTCATCTCCTACACTTCTCTTTTACTTTCAATGTGGGACTAGTGTAGACCATTTTTGACTATATTCTCAAATCCCACATTGAAAGTGTACAAGACTTGAACCATCTTTACTTATCTATATATATAACCAATCCCACATTGAAAGTGAATATATTTTGAAACTACCTTTGCATATATATATATATATATATGTACACACTTCTAAAGTTTTAATTATCCATCCACAATGATTTATTACCTTTGGTTTATTCATTAGTTTAATTTTTTGAACTTTTTATTAAATTTTTTTCATTTTTTAATTTGAAAAAAAAAATTCAAATTTTTTTTTTATTTTGGCCGGTTCCGGCGGTTTGGAACCGGCGGTTGAACCGCCAGTTCCAAAAAAACCGGGGAGGAACCGAACCGGGCGGTTCCTCCCGGTTCCAACCGGAACCGGGACCGGGACCTCCCCGGTCCCGGTTCCGGTTGATAAAAATTTGGAACCGGAACCGCCGGTCCGGTTCCTTTGGCCATGTCTAGGTTGTACAATTTTTCCAAAAAAAAAAAAAACATTTGAAAAGTGATTTTATGGATAACACTTTTACTTTAAATTATTTTTTACAAAATCACTATTGGTTATAGTTCAAAACTAATCTACTTGCAAAATTTCAAATTTATAATCTTATTATTCAAGAAATTGAAATTAGATTAACGGACATCAAATTATTAAGTTGAAGAATGTTTAATGTTTAAATTAAACGGATGCTTAGATGATAAATACGTGAAAAAACTGAAAACTATGAATTAAATAAATAATAGTTTAACTAAGGGAGATTTTTTTTTTTTTTTTTATAAAAAAACCTGAGGTTTGATTTTTTTATTTTTTTATTTTTATAAATAATCTTTTAGTTTTAAATTTAGAAGGTGTATCAAATCTAGAGTTCCTTGGAGTTTGATGAATTTTTTTTCAAGTGATAGCTTTATATGGAGTCCGTGGATTCCCAAAGATTGCATACAAATTTTGTCATGTATAGAGCCTATTGAATTTTTTCTTTTTTTTACAGATTTACATGGAATTTGATGAATTTATAATGAATTGTCTTTTAAAGGAATAATAATTGATTGTGCATTATATTATAGTTTGAAATCCATCAAAGAGTAATGTTAGATTGTCCAAATAATATGACATGTGAGTTATTAACACTAAATTACTTACCACATCATTTAATGATTTAGGTGACAATTCACATTCTATATCATTCGGGTATGAGTTTGAACAAATTTTTTGGATAATCTAACATTACTCATACATCAAATTTTGTAATGTAGAGTAAGATTTGTTATGAATATTTATATTTATATTTCTCACTTTAAAATCTACCACTTAAGCAATTTCTGCAAAGTCAATGACTTTTTGAATACACCTAAATTTATTTAGATTTTTTAAAAATCTAAATTGAATCCACTCACATTTTAATGGACTTTTTAACCATTATAATTAAATACACCCAGACTTTTAAAATCTTTAAATTACAACAAACTCTAAATTGAATATATCACCCCATTATAATTCTCTTCATATTGTATACAAAAATCACCTTATAATTTTAAATTTTAGTTAAATAAGCCCTAATTATGTATCAAAAACTCCCTTAGGGAGATTTTCAACTAAATTCGAAACTAAAGGTTGTTTCTGAAAAAAAAAATCAAAATTACGGAGGATTTTTAAAAATTGCCCTTTAATCAATATAAAACACAAAAATATTTGAATATATTTTTAAAAACTGTTATAATAAATATAAAGTTATTTGTCTATAGGACAAATTACAGCGAACCTATATTAGGTTTTCTATTTTATAGACGGAAACAACTTAATGAAAAATTGACAGCGAACCTCCCTGCCGTTACCGTTGACAATTAAAGATTACCGTTGACCGTTTTAAAAGTTCAAAAATACCAAAATACCCTTAATTAAAAAATGACAAATTACAGCGAACCTACCTGAGGTTTGTCATTTTACAGTCGGAAACAACTTTATGAAAAATTGACAGCGAACCCCCCTGTTATTACTGTTGACCGTTAAAGATAATCGTTGACTGTTTTAAAAGTTCAAAAAGACAAAAATACCCCTAATTAAAAGGTACCCTGAGTTTCTCTTAATTTTTTTAAAAAAATTAAAAATAAAAAAAAATTAATAGATCTCCACTATTCATCAATCTTGATGGACAATAAAGATCATATTAAAAAAGTAATTTTTTTAAATAAATAATAATTATAAAAATAAAAAAATAGAAAATAAATTTTGGTTAGATAGAAAGGGAAATCCAATCTCCATATTGTATCTCAACCGTCCATCATGATTAATGGACGGTGGAGATACAATCTGAAAATTGGATATATTGAGTAATTTAATTATTATTATTTTTTATCTTAATGGAAATTCAATTTTCAGATTGGATCTCCACCGTCCATCAATTATGATGGACGGTCGAGATCCAATATGGAGATTGGATCTCCATCTCCATCTAACCAAAATTTATTTTTTATTTTTATAATTGTTATTTTTTCAAAATTTTTTTTTTTAATATGATCTCCATCGTCCATCAAGATTGATGAACGGTGGAGATCCATTAATTTTTTTTTATTGTTTTTAATTTTTTAAAAAAATTAAGAGAAATTTTAGTGCAATTTACCATTTATTTTTTAAATTTGTAATTTTTTAATTAGGGGTATTTTGGTCTTTTAGAATGATCAACGGTTATCTTTAATAGTCAACGGTAACGACATGAGGGTTTGCTGTAAGTTTTTTATAAAGTTGTTTCCAGTTGTAAAATGACAAACTTCAAGTAGGTTCGCTGTAATATGTTCTTTTTAATTATAGGTATTTTGGTAATTTTAAACTTTTAAAATGGTCAACGGTTATCTTTAACGGTCAACGGTAACAGCAAGGGGGTTTACTGTCAAATTTTTATAAAGTTGTTTCCGACTGCAAAATGATAAACCTCAGGTAGGTTCACTGTAATTTTTTCTTATTTATATGTTGAAAAAGTTTTTTTAAAAATAAAAATATTATTTTTAAATTTATTATTAAAAGTAAAAATAATAAAAAAAATTGACATAAAAATAATAATTTTTTAAAAATTGCAATTTATTTCTTTAAATAACTATTTTATTTATTTTAAAAAATAATATCAAATTGTTTGTAATTTTTAAAACTCACTATTAATAAACGCTACTCACAACACGGTAATATTTTTAAAAACGGTAATATTTTTAAAAAGGAGAAATTACAGCTAACTTACCTGAGGTTTGCCTTTCTACAGTTAAAAACAACTTTATCAAAAATTGACAGTGAACCCCCCTCCAGTTATCTTTGACCGTTAAAAACTAACGGTTGACTAAATCAAATAGTGAAAAGACAAAAATACCCCTAGAAGGATTTTTTTAACGCTAATTTACGAAATTACCTTCAGAAAAAGACAAAAAAAAAAAAAACTTCTACCCTTATAAAAAGACAAAAATACCCTTTTAATTATTTAGAATTGTTTTGATCCTTTTATGACTAAATTACCCTTTATGTAAATTAATGAATTATCATTTGATAATTTTTTACCCTTGATGGACGGTATAAATTATTTAAGAATTTTTTTTAAAAAAATAGAAAGTGAAAAAAAAAATTAATATATTAGTAAATCTTGGTGGAGATCCAAATTGGATCTCCACCAACATAAAAAAAAAAATCAGAAAAAAAAACGAAGAATAAGAACCCAGATTTGGGTTCTTCGCCGGAGAACCCAGCGAAGAACTCGTCTCTGGACGGTCGAGATCCAATATGGAGATTGGATCTCCATCTCCATCTAACCAAAATTTATTTTTTATTTTTATAATTGTTATTTTTTCAAAATTTTTTTTTTTAATATGATCTCCATCGTCCATCAAGATTGATGAACGGTGGAGATCCATTAATTTTTTTTTATTGTTTTTAATTTTTTAAAAAAATTAAGAGAAATTTTAGTGCAATTTACCATTTATTTTTTAAATTTGTAATTTTTTAATTAGGGGTATTTTGGTCTTTTAGAATGATCAACGGTTATCTTTAATAGTCAACGGTAACGACATGAGGGTTTGCTGTAAGTTTTTTATAAAGTTGTTTCCAGTTGTAAAATGACAAACTTCAAGTAGGTTCGCTGTAATATGTTCTTTTTAATTATAGGTATTTGGTAATTTTAAACTTTTAAAATGGTCAACGGTTATCTTTAACGGTCAACGGTAACAGCAAAGGGGTTTACTGTCAAATTTTTATAAAGTTGTTTCCGACTGCAAAATGATAAACCTCAGGTAGGTTCACTGTAATTTTTTCTTATTTATATGTTGAAAAAGTTTTTTTAAAAATAAAAATATTATTTTTAAATTTATTATTAAAAGTAAAAATAATAAAAAAAATTGACATAAAAATAATAATTTTTTAAAAATTGCAATTTATTTCTTTAAATAACTATTTTATTTATTTTAAAAAATAATATCAAATTGTTTGTAATTTTTAAAACTCACTATTAATAAACGCTACTCACAACACGGTAATATTTTTAAAAACGGTAATATTTTTAAAAAGGAGAAATTACAGCTAACTTACCTGAGGTTTGCCTTTCTACAGTTAAAAACAACTTTATCAAAAATTGACAGTGAACCCCCCTCCAGTTATCTTTGACCGTTAAAAACTAACGGTTGACTAAATCAAATAGTGAAAAGACAAAAATACCCCTAGAAGGATTTTTTTAACGCTAATTTACGAAATTACCTTCAGAAAAAGACAAAAAAAAAAAAAAACTTCTACCCTTATAAAAAGACAAAAATACCCTTTTAATTATTTAGAATTGTTTTGATCCTTTTATGACTAAATTACCCTTTATGTAAATTAATGAATTATCATTTGATAATTTTTTACCCTTGATGGACGGTATAAATTATTTAAGAATTTTTTTTAAAAAAATAGAAAGTGAAAAAAAAAATTAATATATTAGTAAATCTTGGTGGAGATCCAAATTGGATCTCCACCAACATAAAAAAAAAAATCAGAAAAAAAAACGAAGAATAAGAACCCAGATTTGGGTTCTTCGCCGGAGAACCCAGCGAAGAACTCGTCTCTGGGTTCTTAGCCGCAGAACCCAGTTGGGTTCTCTGGCCAAGAACCCGATCTGGGTTCTTCGTCGAAGAACCCGATCCGTGTTCTTCGACGGAGAACCCATCTTGGGTTCTTCAACCCAGATTGGGTTTTTTTTTTATCTTTTGGTTCTTCAACCCAGATTGGATCTCCACCGTTCATCCAAGAACAAAAAACAAAATATAAAAAAAAATTAATTTTTAATTTTCAATTTTTTTATCTTTTTTTAGGGTAATTTCATAAATTAGCGTTAAAAAATCCTTCTAGGGGTATTTTCGTCCTTTCACAGTTTGATTTAGTCAATCGTTAGTTTTTAACGGTCAAAGATAACTGGAGGGGGGTTCACTGTCAATTTTTGATAAAGTTGTTTCTAGATGTAGAAAGTCAAACCTCAGGTAGTTAGCTGTAATATCTCCTTTTAAAATATTTTTATTTCTAAAAATAATTATCAAAAACATCATTTTAATAAAACAAATGTGGAGAAACCCAGCAGCGGTGTCGTGTTTGTCCTCAGTAGCTCTAAAACCCTACCTGTTCGTCTGCAACTGCAACTATAGAAGATTCAATTTCAACAGAACTCTAACAACAACAACGTCTCTAATGAAGTCCATAGACGAGACCGACGTCGGCATTTTCTGCTACATCTCCAACCTTCCTGGCTTCCGTGGCGTCCTCAAACAAAGGTATCCGTTTTTCAATTGAAAATTTTCGAGCTTCTTTTGCATTTGTTTGTCGTTGAGTGGTTACTCGTTGTTGTATTTTGTTTGATATTTTGATATTTATTATTTTTAAAATTTTCATGTAGGTATTCTGATTTTATTGTCAATGAAGTAGATACTGATGGAAATGTTGTTCATTTGACCTGTTTGGATGCTCCTCCGGAGGTAATTAACTCGCAGAAAGTTTCCGTTTGCATTTACTTATATACGTACATTTACATGCCTATACAGATGATTGTGTGGTTTTGTGATGCGTTATTATTCAGGCTGTGGCAGTGGTGGAACGTACTGAAACTAAGGGGTCTGATCAAATGAATAAGAGTTACGATGCTGAGATTGAATTGTTTCGATCACTTGCTAGTGATTCTGATGCAGAGCGTTTGGAAGCTCTGATTGGTCAGATTACTTCTGGCAATAGCGAAGATAGTATTTCACCCATTGTTCTGTCTGCAAATTCAGATAAATCCCATCGAACAGTGAGTTTACGAGTTTCAACTTGTTTTATATGTGAATTTTGTGTTATTATATGTCTTAAACAGCTAAACATAGAGTGAACTTTATAATAGCAAATGCAAATTTTAATTTAGCTTGAGACTTCCAATATCTGAGTTAAGTTGTGTCATTTTCTTGTCAACTTGGTCAGTAAAGATATCTTGATGGTATGATTTCGGGTTCAGACCAAACTGATTGACACTTTGTAGTTTAAAAATATAATGAACATTTATATATATATTTTTTGGTTTTTCAGGCGATACATAACTTCTTTAAGGAAAACCTCAAATTTCTTGTCACCGATACTGTTGATGGACCTGATGCTTCATCAAAATGCATACGTGTGAGATTGCATTCAGGAGGGAATAGCAGCAGGGGTAGAAATTCTAAGAAACGGAAAGAGAGAGGTGATAAACCTTTCGATAGTAGAGGTTCAGAAAACTGGCCAGAGCATCTCGGCAAGTTCCTCAGGTAGTGAGTATATAGGGTGGCTCATCCTTTATACTATTACTTACATAGAAAGCTTGTTGTTTTATTTTTCCCATCATTATTTATTTTTAAACAGTGATTTCTAAAAGATTTCGTTTTGCTAGTAGAAGAGAGACCCTGTGTGTTTAAATATTATTTTTCATTTGGTTCGTAGAAAAACAGTTGGTGTTATCCCTTGATTACATGTTTAACAGTGTAGTATAAAAACATATTCATTTTAATATCTAGTGCAAGGGGTTACTAAGAGAAGTAATTTTTCTTTGCTTATGAAAGTTTTCTATTTTCCCACCTTTCTCCGTGATGTGATTTTTTTTCCTTAATTACACATTAACAGCATCTAAAATCCTTTGCCAATATAAATATCAGGTTTCATCTGTACAAGGAGAACAAGGATACACAGGAGGCCTTGGGGTTGATAGGAAAGATGCTGGGCATCCAGGTATGACCTGCTCTCTTGTATCGGGCGTGGCTTATTTAAGGTCTGCTCTCCGGTGTGACAAATAAAGGAACTGAAGATGAAAACCTTCTTTTCTTTTTTATCAATTGTATTCTGGTGATGTAGAACAGTGATTTCTTTTCATCTAATGGTTATCTAGCCTTTTTTTAACGATATTAAGCACTCATTTGATCAAAATTGTTGTGTAATTGCCCTTGTGAGCAATATTTATTTTTGACAGCCAAGGTCATTTGGTTTTGCGGGTACAAAGGATAAACGCTCTGTCTCAACTCAAGGGGTGAGTGATTCTAGGTTTCTCCCCATTCCTGCTGCTTGTATTTGAAACTGTAGTTTGGTTTTTCACTTTTGAGAGACAGTATCTGCTCCAACTTTAAAGGAATTGCTCATTTGCAAGTTAATGTATTGGCTTCTCATAACCAGTTTGTAGTGTAGTGAAAAAATATGATAAATCAAGGTCAGAACTTTTTTCTTTTCCAAATAGGGTCCTGCAGCTGCATCTAGCTATGCATGTTTCTCTGTGATCATCTAACACAAATCTATTGATTGTCATCAGACTCAAGGCAGAGAACTGCTTTTCTATGTTAGCAGAATGAAGGAAGTTCCCAATTAATGTTAGGAATACTATTAGTTCCATGATGAATTTCTAATAAGAATATGTTTCCACGTTTGAGAGAGAGAGGGAGAGAGAACTCCGTGAATATCAGAAAACAAACAAACTAGTTAAGGGGATATGTTTTAAATTGTCCAAACTGCATATTCGAGAGGAGTCTGATTCCAGCAATTGTGTTTCTAAGTCCGAATGACTGTACCTCAGAACTGTACTCTTGATTTGCATATATTAAGTTATTATGATAAATGATATATTTGCTTCTTTATATCCATAATGTAAGTGCTTTGTTAAAGAAGGGTATAAAAGTCATGTGGGCTAGTGCAAAATTTTACTTTATTCAAGAAGGATGTCTTAGCAGAGTAGTTCTTCTTGTGCTTCCAGGACTGTTTTCAAGCAGCATTCAAGTAGATTAGTTCTTCTTGTGCTCTTAATATCAGAAAACAAACAATCTAGTTAAGGGGATACATTTAAAATTGTCCAAACTACAAACTCGAGAGGAGTCTGATTCCAGCAATTGTGGTTCTAAGTCCTAACGACTGTACCTCAGAACTGTACTCTTGACTTGCGTATATTAAGGTATTATGATAAATGATATATTTGCTTCTTTATATCTATAGTGTAAGTGCTTTCTTAAAGAAGGGAATAAAAGTCATGTGGATTAGTGCAAAATTTTACTATATTGAAGAAGGATGTTTTAGCAGAGTAATTCTTCTTGTGCTTCCAGGTCACTGTTTTCAAGCAGCATGTTAGTAGATTAGCTGCTCTTAATAAAAGATTGATTGGTATTCAAGTGGGTGACTTCTGGTAAGATTAATTATATTTGGGTTCTACTTTTCTGTCAAAATTACTGTTTGATGATGCATAAGTTATTGGTGTGTTTGTCCAGTTATGTAAAGGAAGGACTTATGCTTGGGCAGCTCCTAGGAAATCGGTTCTCAGTTACATTGCGGTAAGAATTCTTCCCTATGTATGGATTGTGTTCTCTTGTGCCAAAACACGCATTATTATTACCTTCATTGCCCAATGTCTCATGGTATGGGTTATCTCCACAGTGGAGTTGTTGCAGATTCTGAAGATGTCATCAAAGGAGCAGCAAACTCCTTGGGAAGCCATGGGTTCATCAATTACTTTGGTTTGCAAGTACTTCCTCGATTTTCTCCCTCGCTCTCTGTTTATGTTTTCTTCATTTCAGTTACAACTTTCTTCTGGGTTTTTAGATTCTCTATTGGAGAAATATAACACGAGTGATCTTCTGAATTTTTAGCATAATTTGGGCAGAACACTCAATTGTCTGGGTATGTGTGTGAGTGTATTTGTGCATTGCACTTCTTACAAGGGAAATACATTTGGCCAGGCCATTGGAAACTCGGATTAGGTTGTGGAATAGCCTAGTCTAGTCCTTGTTTGCCATTTAATTTCCCACTTGGAGAAAATGTTCTATTTTATGCAAATAAGCTCAATCATGATCAACATCTTCTCAATATTAATATTTTTCTGAGAGTTGCACTAAAGTTGTATAGAAGTATTTACAATTGCTACGGAATGTCAAACAAGTAATGAATATTATTGCATCTCGATATGTGTGTGTTGTGTGAATGCGGGTGCTGGGTGATTATGAACCCCTTGTGTAAGACATTTTAGGTCAAAAAATAGCTTTAATATTTTTAACCATCTATTCAGCCTTGTGTAAAGATAAGAGGTTATTAAGGTAAGATGTTTCAAGGGTGTTGGTCCAAAATTTCCCTCATAGTGCCAGTCACCTGATATTTTTGTAAAACACGTGACTCCTACTTTCTAAATCTAAAACAAGATGCATTTCATTTTAAGATGTGCTACTTAGACATGGGATGAGGAATTGTATTACAGAGACTTTTCAAGGATGCAAATTCTGGTGAAATAGACACAAATACAAACACAGAATGATGCTCCTTCAAATGAGTTGCTACTTAGCCTACTTATTTCATGCATGTTAATTTGGATTCGTGGACTTTTAACACTGCTTCTAACCATTAAATTTCCTCAGCGTTTTGGGAGTGGTTCTGTGCCCACTCACCTTGTTGGAGCCACATTACTTCGAGGAGAGTGGAAGACTGCCGTAAGCATGATTCTTGATCCGAGGGAAGGAGATATCCTTTTACTGTTTCTGTTGTGAGGAGAATTGTTTATATGCTTGCTACTTAGTCAAGTGGTCTGTTGCATCACTCCATTACATTATTACTAGAAATATCTTCACTTGTTTTTCTTGACTCAGATTTTTAAATACAAAGAAGCGATATTAGCAAGGCACGAGAATATTATAAAGAAACTAATGATATCGATGAGACGCTAAAAAAATTACCTCGCCATTTGGTTGCTGAAAGGTCAATTGTAAGTTTTCAATAGTATTTGCTTCTGTCTGTCTTTCTTTGTATTGGGGCTTCTGAATGTTTATTGCTTACTCATGTTTTTGTTGAAATTGATTTCTTAATCTCTATCATGTTTACTGTAAACTTCCTCTGCATTTGGCAAATTTATTGCAGTTTGTCTTCATATCCCCATTTCTATTTTTATTTTTATATTTTTCTCACTGGATGACATCAATTTAGTTCTTGTGTATTCTTTTTGACATTATGCTTTTTCTTTATCAATCTTGTGCAGCTTCAATGTTTGAAAAAATGTCCTGGGAACTACTTGCAGGCCCTGAAAGCTATACCTAGGACTTTGAGAATGATGTAAGTGATTACTCCTGCATATGCATGTATGATTTCTAAAATAGCCAATCCCGGGGATATATTCGTGGAGGTGGTCTGCCCTAAAAGCTTACTTAATGTTTCTTCTGATTACCTCTCTGGTACATGTGGGTTTGCATCTTCAGCTCTGGTATCTGCCTGTTTGTTCAGCTGTCTGCCTATCTATCTCGTTTTCTCTTACACACAAAGATCCATACATTATGCACATATTCAGACAACTACAACAAGAATGGATTTAAATTTTGAAACTTATAATGTTACTTTCGCTCTATTCTTCAGGTATGTACATAGTTACCAAAGCTATTTGTGGAACCATGCAGCGAGTATGCGAGTGCAAAAATATGGTATGGTGTTGTATTTTCTTATACTAAATTTCTGGACCTTTTTAGTGCAGATAAATGTATCCGCTATCATAGTATTTCCTTTTGAAGCTTTACTATGTGACTAATTGGAATTAACATCTGATTTTTAATCTGTTATTTCGCTATCTTGCAGGGATTGAGCAAGTTGTTGTGGGAGACTTAGTATACTGTAAAGGAGATGATACTGAAAAGGTGATGGAAGGTGTTAATGCTGTATGTGACAATGATGATTGTAATGAAACATATGACAGTAATACTTTAGATGAGGTCTCAGGAACAGATCTCCCTGAAGAAAGACATAAACTTGTCAAGGTCAGTTTTATATCATAGTCCTTGTATAAAGCTTTTACTATTGCTTATACCGAAGCTATCTCCTGGGGTTTATTTTAGACCTGGTAAAAAGGAAAGGAAATATAGGCTGTCCACTGGGAGCGTCCATATGTATCCGTTGGCAATCTATTTTCATCATTATACATTTTAGAATTCTTCAATTCGACCAGCCCTTTGTATATGAGCCTTAATAATATATTTGTCTTTTAGATGTGAGATACTAGGTGGAACAAACCAGGACATATCTCTAGGCTATTGTAATTAGTGTTATACAAGTGCAAAAGGAAAATGAATCAATTATTGCTGCACTATTGGTAAGTGAGTAGTGGCATAGCTGTTGTGTCACTAATTAAGAAGAATGAATTCGCAACCAAAATCCTGTAATTTAGTTTCTGAGAACTTTGAAGGTGGCCATCCTTCCATTATATTAATTTTACTATATATTCCAGTGGTAAAAATCATGAGCTGGATTTGATATACTTGGTTGGATTTATGACGTAATTGTGATTCATTGATTTATTTAGGGAATGATATGATGATAAAGCTCTGCATTGCTGCTTGTTTGGTTTTTATGTTAAGTCAGTATGATGAAAGTCCTTTTATTGATATGAAAAAGATACTAAAGATTAGCTTCACATGAATTATCCATCTGCTTTTTTAACTTTGCGTATCTTCATCTGTATGATTTGGTAAAAATAAATTTAAATTCGTTGCTTGGACTCATCACATTGACCTAGAACCCTGTTTATCAGGTTTTTATCTTTTCTTCGTGATGAAATGGCATAATTTTGTGAACCTATAAAATTGGCATTGAGATTCAAGTCGAATATAAATTGATAAGATCTGTCAGCAATTATTTAGAGTTTGATTTTATTTTAATCCATTTGTGAGATTGGATACGATTAATACATCAGATTGCAATATTTTTAATCACATGCTAATTATTATCTTGTCTTCACTACTCGGCGGGAAAATGTAAAAGTTATCCTGGTGTTGGTGTCATTTGTTAGAACTAATTTGTGTGAATGAGTTAATATGTCTCTTCATTTGCTATGTGTATGTTAGAACTAATTTGTTTAATATATAATTGAAAATTTAAGATGGCTTCTTATCATTTTTCAGACTGTTACTGCAGAAGATATCAATGCTAGAAATTATACTATTGATGAAGTCATACTTCCTATGCCTGGGTAAGGGAACACCAAAAAAATTGCTGTACTTCAAGTTGAATGTTCGATTATGAAATAACTCTTTCTTTCTTGTCCAACGCTATTCTTATTTGGCAGTTCACGGGTAATTTATCCAATGAATGATGTAGCCAATGTATACCATGATTTGGCAAAGAAGGTATGTTACAATTTACAATCCTGCTGAGGTCTCTATGATACCAGTTAAATTATACATTCTGTTTCCCCACTTTATATTTTGGTTCTTCTAGTGGTGTCTTTGAACAGCTCAGTATATCATAATATCTGAAAGATGTACGCGTGTGGCCTAAAAAAGGTTAGGTTTAGAAACGAAAACTGCGGGTGGAACTTGTGACTTTTGTTAAGGAAACAAAGCGGTGAGGATGGTCCTTCTGAAATGGAAATTTTGTATGAGAAACTTGTATTTATGGAATATAAAAACTTGATAATTTAAATTCATTCTACAATTCAGTGCATCTGTCAAATTACATATAGGTTGCATGTGTCTGCTAAAAAGGATTTCCGGATGCAAACACTTATATGCGCATGCATTAGTGCACCGACATTGATTTTCCCTATGGTATTTGTTAATCAAGAAATTGCTTAAATTAATGAGACTTAATTAGTTAAGTCAGTACGCATTTTTGTTGAGGTATAAAGTAAGTTTCTGATATTAGATTAGGGTTGAATCATTTAGTTGAAATAACGATAAGATTGGGTTAGGGTTAAATCAATCATTTAGTATGCTTCCTTCCATTTCTTTGTTTTTTTAATGATCCAAGGGCGCTATCAATTTTAACAACTCACATGTGTTGCCACCTAAGTTATTGTTTTCATTCTGCCAAGTTTTGTTTGTTCTTAAAGCTTCCTTTCTCTGTTCTTTACTCGTCCATTTTATCTACAAGCTGTCTGTCATTTTTTTTTCTTTCGGTGTTAATTATTATTTATTTATATTGATCAGGATGCAATCAACTTGACAGAGAGTGTACATAATGTCAAGTATGTTGACAATGTGTCCCTCAAATTATTGCTTAAAAATTTTCCTCCCTCTGTCTCACTTTCTCATTGCTTAATGTTTTAATCCTAACTACAATCATATGTGTATGTATCTTTAGGGAATTTTCAATTACTGCTATGACTGGAAGTTATAGGCGGGTATTTCAGAAGCCAATGGACTTTGAATGGTATTCTCATTCTTTTTCTTTATTTCCTTTATTCTTTCCTCCATGTTTATCTTTCTTTTTCAGTATTATTGCTGTACATGTTTAGGTAACACTGTCGATCAATATTGTTGCTTCTGTTGTTGCAGGGAATTACTCAGATACACCGATGGTAATAAACCATTAGCAGAGACAGATTTAGACAAAATTGCTAAAGCTAGACCTGTGGACATAGTCAAAGAACTTGAATCAACCAATGGAAATGAGGAAAAAGAGCTGTTTGAATGCACGAAGCAGTCAGAAAGCGTCAAAAATAATGTGGAACGTTCAACGGACAATAGTGAAGTCGACTGTGGCAGAGAAGTCAGGGTGACACAAGAAGAATTCTTAGATGGCTCTAATTCTCAGGAAGCCCAGTTGGCGCTCAAGATGGGTTTAACCCTTCCAGCTTCATGTTATGCCACGATGGCCATAAGAGAGCTGCTGAAAACATCAACTTCTGTATGTGATTTCATTTTCTTGTCCAAAGTCATCCTTTACAATTCTTAAGTTTCATGTTTTTTCAATCTAAAATCAATTCTTTGGTTCATATATCCCTATCAAACCTGCTCCGAACAGACAAGTATGTTTAGGCAGATGCACGAATATGTAATAACTTATTACTCTTGATAGAGAACTTAAGCCTCAAGAATATGACTTGACTTCAGGTTTGATCGAAACAAAGAGTCAGAAATCAGGTTTCCATCCTAAACTGATTGTAAAAATATGACCCATTGCAAAGCTAGGTGGAATTTCTGACCGAAACAAGGATGAGCCAGTCTCAGCCTAAAAGCCTAACCTATTGCCAACATGTTTTGATGTAGTTATAAATTGTCTCAGTGTACTCAACTCCGAAGAGTATTGTGGTATTCATTATTTTGACTAACATTTTTGCTGCTTTTACAGGTTGCCTTCCACAAGACATTAAACTAGTGAGCACATTGCTGCTTGTAGAGATCTAGATAACCGTAACAGGCTGACGTGTTTTCTTCTGAAACAAGTTCTAATTTACAAATCGGTAATGAAGAGTGATCAAACAAGGTTCGAACTTCTGCTGTACTTTCAGTAGTTCTTACCTACGCAGATAATTGTTCTCTTTTTCCCCAACTTTTCTCTGTTAGATGTTGACTTTATTAAAGCCATATATTTAATCTCAAAAAATACCAATGACTTTTTTCCTTCTTTTTTTTTTCCGGGAAAAAGGGTTGGAGACTACAAAGTTGAGTCGGTCCTCCCATACAATTTTGGATTTGTCTCTTAATTGCAAAATATTGTATCTTAACCTATCTTAACAATTATGCAATGAATGCTTATTATTATTTTTTTTTGTTAAAGTCTGTACATTCTATTTCAACCAAGGTCATGTAGAAGTTGTTCTATTTTACGTAGTAACCAATTCACTGCATTTGAATTAGTGATGAAAACTTTTACATCCTAATTTTCAAATAATGTAAAAAAAAAAAAAAAAACATATAATCAATATCTTCATGCGTGCTTGCAAACATTACATATACCCTGCTTTGGAGAAAACATGCATTTATGCATCTGACAATCTTATGCAGATTATTTCAAGAGCAAATTTATTGAAAATTGCAAGTTGATTTTTTTAATTATTATTTTTTTGTGGAAAAGTTGTCTCAGTTTTGAATGATTTTCTTTTCTTGATTTTTCATCTATTCTAGTATCTTTGAAGCTGCTCTGCTTTCTGACCAAAATGAAAAACTGTAGACAAGTAAGTGAAGATTATTATTGCTACAACTTGTTAGCAATAATTTGTGACTTGCTTACATGAAACTTGATTAATTAGTTAGTAATCAGAGATTTCCAGCGTACTTCCATGGTATCGCAGCATTCGTATCAACTTCCTTCCACTGAAGCTTTAAATCTACTGTCTTGGAGCGGTATCAAAGTTCCAAGCCATGAATAATTAGTACATGGTCACATGGGGCTGCAGTAAAATATAAGATCCAGAAATTAGAGAAACCAAACATTTGAAAAAGAAAAAAGAAAAATGTTGTAGCTTACCTCATATGCCATAACAGAGTTGCCATAGTTTGAAAGACTGGTTAGTGTGCTGTCCGCATCGGACTCGCTGTCCCTGGTCGTTCTTTTCGATCGATAGAGCTTGATAAACCAGGGATCCTGGTTCCTGTTATCAGATCGTGGAGAGGAGCGTTGTGTCTCTGTCTGTGTTTGAATTTGTGTTACCAGTGGAGCACCAGTTCTATCCATTGAAGCTGTTCGTGTGCCTTTCGGTTTCGAGTTCGATCCGGGTCGTTGTTTTGGTTCGCTTTGTGACCTGGCGGCCTTGGCCCTTGATGACTCTGTGTTGGCCATGTAGTTTGGCAAGAATGAGTGGTCATGATGGTGATGATGAGGTAGAGGAAGTAAATAGTCTGGTTTCTGACCACTGATGGAGGCTCTTCCTGGAATTATAATTTTCGGCGTTTCGTGATGATAATAATGTTGTGGAGTGTTGTGAGCTGTTGTGGAGATAGAGAACTCTTCCTCATATTGGTGTTCTCTTTTAGAGAATGAAAAATCTCCTGAAAAATGTGCAGCGATTCCATTCTCTATTTTCTTCATTTGTGAGTGATGATTCAAATACCCATTTTTGCTCTTTGAAACTGCTGCTTGTGCTTTATAAGCATTGAAATCAATTGGTTCCTGCTGCATTCAAAGAGCATATTTTATATCAGCAATTGAAGAATTTAAAAAATATATATGTATATCCCACTATATTTGTTTGTTGTTCTCTAACAACATATTATTATATAATGTTTGGTCGATTGGGAAATGCTTGAAATCAAAAGAAAATCAAGTTGACTTATAAGATAATTTTCAAATCAAAGAGACTTCATTATTTTCAAAAACAGAAAAAAAAATTCCATTTTGGGAAAAATGATCTACAAGCCGCCAAAAACTCCTCCAATGTCCCAGTATGATGCATATTTTATTTTTACTGTTTTGGTTAATTTTTTTTTTAAATAATTGTAATTAATTCAGGGTACAGGGACGGAAATACGATTCTAACCCATAATTTTAATAGTGTAAGTATGAGGTTCATATATACCACATGATCAACCTTATCATGTCGTGCTTCAGTTGTAAAAATATTAAATCTTTGAAATACAACGTTGAAGCCATTCTCAAAATCTTAAAAAATGTGAAAAATCTTATTTTATTTTATAAAACTGTTTCTTAAAAGTGATTTCAGAAAACATTAACAATGAAAAATGTAGAAAACAAATTCAAATCCCATATCAAAATTAGTTGCAGATGAAAAAACAAGACTTAACTCTAAGTGGTCTTGTATGAGGGATGTATTTGTATCTTGAGGATTGGCTTTTAACAAGAAGCTGTGTTTCCTCCTCGGCCGTTTGAATTCTGTGAAATCGAGCTCTGACTTGAATCGCCATTAACGTGTGCATCTGCCGAAGAGTTGCAGTTGTTTGTTTCCTCACCAGGTGACCCCTTACCAATGCTTGCAACTTCACTAGTCCCTTCAAAGCGCACAACGCTTTCCTTGCCTGTTTGATACATCGTTAAAACTCCCGTTCATATAGATTTCAATCAAATTCAGACATAATCGTATTCCAAATACTCTTCGTTCTTATTATTTACTGAAGAAATATATAAAACATGAATATAACAATCAATGATCCATCAAAAGAAGAAGTTACTTTGTGATATATTTTCTTCAATTAATTTCACCCACACTTGGATACTATATGTCTGAAAATTCATTAGAAACACCACTATTTTTGTTAGTTGTTACTCTTAAAGCCGAAAATTTGAGTTCGGAGGGGCATTTATTTTTTTTAACTGAAGACTAAATAGTGACTGCAACCTAAATGACATATTTATTTTTTTTCTTTTGAACTACTAAATAAAAATATTAATTATTTTTTTAAGACAGAAACATCTAAATAAAGATAAATTTAAAAATATATTAATATAAGAATAATAATTATAGAAGAAAATATTGTAATTATGATTCAATAATTATGTGTTAAATGATAAGTTACGATTTTTAACTTTTTTTATTATTTTTTTTTAACATTTTTAAGTTATTTGACCACGACAAGATGATATTGGTCTAGTAGTTTAAAAAAATGACGAACGTTTAAAAAAAGGAAGTTCGGAATTAGTAAGTAGTACCAAATAAGAACGGAAAACGGCTTGAATTCTGGTGGCAGATGATTCTTGAACAACTCTGCTTATGATTGCTTCATCAATCTCCTGTTTTGGTGGCAAAACTGTTTCTTCCACAGCTGCTGCCACAGCAGCCAATACTGCCTTGCTCTGCTGCTGCTGTTTCTCCAAGTCCACAATGGCACGTACAACAACTAGTGAGTTTGTGGTGATCAAATCAAGAGACTTACAGCTCTTGTGACCTTTCTCTTTGCTTGATGATCTCCCAAAGCTCCACCGCCGCCGAACTCTCGGACTCGACGACGACGGTACAATTGCAGTTGAGTTTGCTACATTTTCTTCAAGAAAACCTATGTCTTTCTTCTTGGTTCTCTCCTCCTTTTTCCCCAACCAGAAATTCACCATCCATTTGCTTGCCTTTCCCATCTCTCTCTTTCTCTCACTCAAAATCTTTTTCACTCCTCTAAAATCAAGAGACTAGACCTCTCTGCTATTATATGTAAATTCTGCATGATTTTTTGGCCATTTTATAATAATTATACGTACATATAAAAAAAAAAATAACTTGATCATGTTGACTTCATGAATCCATACTTTATCTTAAATTCTTGTATTTTTCTGTCTTTTTAATCTTGTCAAGTGGGTTTGTGGTTTGGTGTAAATATTTATTGTCTAAGGCCTGCAAAAACTTACTCTAAATAAGCCACTTGCCACTCTTTAAAAGAACAACACTACCAAAGATTTCTATTACCTTGTTGGAGCCTTCCCAACTGCTCACTTAGAAGTCTCACTTGTCTTTCTTTAATACCATAATTTATGTCTTCCCAGATACATATATTAAAAAATAATAATAATAATAATTATGGTAATTTAGCAGTCCAGTCTGGTCCAATCCGATCGCATACGTTAAAAGAGTTTTCTTACCGGTAAATATCTAATAATAACAATAATATTTCAAGCTCGCAATAAAAGGATAAGAAAAGAAGTATAGGAAAATGTACGAAGAAATGTTGTGAAAGATAGAAGGTTACATAGTACATGTTTAGTGACTCGTTTTTAGCCAAATACTATCTGCCAAGGTACACAAATATGGGGGGACTTAAACTACCAACTTCCATTTGGAGAAAAAAACCTAAGAACTTGTATCCATGACATATTAAACAACACTGTGCGTGTAAACAAAAAATCGCGAAATTTGGGACATGATAATTATGGAATGGGCATGAATGTCTGCTAAAAATCTACCAATTAGAGTTCACATAATAAGTGCCTAGTGCCTCTCGACGTGGTGAATTGTTGACAAAAAAGGGATACTCTTGAATCTAAAAGTTTTGTTAAAAGCTACAAATATGGTACACACCTTGACAGCAGATCAATGGTATTAATCTTCTTGCTTGGTAGTATTCTCCTTGAAGCTTTTAGTCAACCAGATTGCAGTTTCTCTGGGTGAAACTTTCCCGGGTCCAAATGGCTTTAGTAGCACCCCAAGCTCATCATACCTTTCCAGTTGCAACAATCTTGCACTAAATTCAAGCAACCCCTCCAAAGCTTCAGCACGCTGCTGGAATGATGAAGTGTCGAACCTACGGCGCCTTGTGTCTGATGAGGTGTGGCTTGATGCCCCTCCTGCAGTTGCATTCTGATCGGAGGAGTTGCTTCCATCCTCTTCATTCACCTGAAACATGCTACGTTGAATTCCCTGCCATGCACCAGTGAAGGCGGGGTTGACAGAGGCTTTATCAAACATCTGAACTGTACATTTGTCTTTTGTGATTGAACGGTCACCATATCGTGGTGAGCTGGAAGAGCCTTTAGCAGAAGTTGGTGAATTTTTACAGATAGGAAAGAAGGCGTCCTCATATGAGGCTAACGGGAATTCCGCTATCTTGTCAATTCGAGGCTCATTAACAGAAACATCTGGAGATTTTACATGGTGAAGAATACCAATATTAGGCCTGCAAGGGGAATCTTGAACTGCAGCTCTTTTTGGCAATGGTAAAGATGCTCTGCGACTTGCCGTGACAACTTTTTTTACTGGAGTGTGTGAAACAGGATGCTGAAAAAATGACATGTAAGAACACAACTATTGAAACTAGGAAAATTTACCACTGGAACTGTGAACATAAGTATGTGTGTGTGTGTGAGAGAGAATGAGAGAGAGAGAGGGAGGGAGGGAGTTTTATATGTTCTTACATATTCACGGTTTTTCACAGAATCTGTCTGTCTCCTACGAGTGGCGGAAGTTTTTGTTGGAGTAAGCCTTGGAGTCTTGGCAACATTTGAAGTTTTTGAAGCAATCGGCTTACAGATGACTGTTCCTTGATCGCTGCTATCAACGGATAATGCCGATAGCCTTCGACTCAAATAACCTGGGTTACTATGTATTCCTTTAGTAGACCACACAGAATCTTGCTCAGCTTCTGATATACTTGGATTCAAATTCCTGTCATTGCTGAAAGAATGTCGCTTCTCCCTATAAGAGGATACGGGAGCATCATCTGGTTCTGAAAATCTTGTTTTCTTTATGTAATTGGATTCAGGCCAAAGGACAGGTAAAGAATTGCGCCGAGGGCTATTCATTTTCAGATGAACTTTTACAACATAAGGCTGAAGATGCGGGTGCCTAAGTAGTTCTGCAGCCTGCCACATTAGAACTTCAAGTGAGGAAAATACTTAAATAAACAAAACACAAGTACTCTAGGAGGCATGCTCACGAGCCAAAAGTAAGGTTCCCTTTACAGGAGAAATTGTCAATCATGAACAATAAGTAGCTGCTACATCACATCACATAAGTGTCACCACCGTATTGCAAGAGGCATTCAATGGCTCTCAGTTGTAGGAGTGCGCAAGTAAACTGATTATAGTTAAAACCAAAGAAAACCTACATCTTTGGTTCCGAGATATAAGTCATTACAGGCACTAACCCTAAGATACAATTGAGTAATTGACTATGGTCTGAGTTGGTTTTTTGATAGTTTTGATAGAAACAATAGACCTTTTGAGTTGGTTTAAAAATGAACCTTTTGCCCAAACTACTCATCAGCAACAGATCTGGGCTACATGTCATGTCAGTATTTTCTTGTAAAAAATGCTTATAAAAGCATAAAAATGAGAAGACAATAAAGTGTAGTATAGTTCAATTGCTTGTAATTTCTTGCTTTTTAATATGAAACACAAGGCGCTTCAAAAGAAAAAAACTGAAATGCAAGGAACTAGTGACAATTTTTAGGTACGGGTCCTCGGCCTTTTGAAAGAAATTTTTGCTTTTGGGAACAAACATAATTAGATGACAAACTATGAAAATTCAAAAATCTTAGGGCAAAAAACTTTGAATTATAACTTTGAAAAGCAAAAGATGTGCTTTTTCAATGGTATCCCCACCTCTCCTGTCATTATAATCACCAAGCGTCAGCTAGATATCATTAATACTGCAATCAACTACTCAAACTCAATACCTACTCGCCAGAAGCATGCCTATTTCTAGCATATATATTTAAAAAAAATAATAAGATTATAATCAAACATGTTTGTATTTCACTTTATTGGAAAGAAAATAAAAGAAAGAGAAAGGGAGGTGTTTCATTTCATAATGTGAAATCAATATATCATTTTCCTGCCTTATCAAGAATAGTTCAAAAGGGAATTTCATTATAAAGGTAGAAAGGAGCAACAACGTGCGGCTTAATGGAACGAACATGTTGGAAGTATCATTACATATAACAGAAACCACTCAGAACTGAATCCAAACTTTAAATGCATCATTCATTTAACGTTGGCACTTATGCAGATGCTTCCATATAGTAGATGTGTATATGTAGTTTAGAGGAGAATTATACATACACTTGGCCTAAGTTCTGGATTTTTCCGCAGCATGGTTTTCACAAGACCCCGACTGAAAACAAAATTGAGCAATATGATTAGGTCAATAGCCTTCACTTTATACAAGTCGCATTTATTTAAATAAAAGTCATGAAGGATTAAACTAGAAATGTAATATGTAATCCAAATAATAGCTACCCTAAAATTGTTTGCCACATCCACTTGTGCTCAGCCTATCTTGCTACGAATCATTAATTTTGAAAGTGCATGATGCGAGACTGTTTAATGGAACAAGCAAATATATTCGACTTTAAGAAGAGGCCATCTAGCAACTCGCATGCAAAGTGTCCAATTACACATAGGAGGACAAGGACTTACAAGGCACCAGAATATTTTGTTGGAAGCGGAGCCACTATTGATTTATTTATTTTGTTTATGAGTGCTTGCATATCCTGCTCAAGACAGAGAATTATTAAACCAAAAATTAAATTCTAAAAATTGCAGATATTGGAGACAGCTTAAGTAGTAAGATAAAACTGCCAGAATTTTGGTAATATAATTGAAATGTTTATCATCCAGTATAGAATTGCAGAACAACCAATGTTGAAACATACCAAACTCAGTCAACCTCAGTTCATCTGAAGTTTGCTTGACAGAGCACTTATGATATCAAATGAATTATAGTTTGTTTGTGTGAGTATAAAACTTAATCATAATAAAAGTAAATCCACGGATCTACTTGTTTTGTTCCCTTACATATCAAAACGAGATTTCAATTATCTAGTAGGGTAGAGCTAGCAAGCATGTTACTCCATTTTATTTTATCAACATTAACAAGCTCCAATTAAAAATCAATAAGAAGGCTCCAAGAACTTACAAACGCTTTAAAGGCAGGCTTCAGTGAAGTCATTTCATATATACAGCATCCTGGTTAACAGATTTTCAAGATATATTAACAGATGCAAAGCCACTGAATTCTGTAATACACCAAACACCTAATAACTTTGCAAATATACTGACATAGATACAAGTGTAAGTAGAGAACTTACCCAAAGACCAAATATCTGACTTAGAACCATAGGGTATATCAGCAAGAAGCTCAGGACACATATAGCTGGGAGTTCCCACAACCTGAATTGCAATACAGTAATTGTTGCTAAGGAAGTTGAAAAAAGCAAGCAGAAGCTTAAAAAATTAGAAATGTCAATTTAACACAAATTACTTACGGAGGATGCAAGATCATCAGAAGTCAAAATTTTGGCAAGCCCAAAATCACCTGCACGAGTGTCAATTGCTTGTTAACCAAATTGTGATCACCTTCAAAGGAAGTATGAGATACAAAACAACACTCACCTAGACGAATGTCTTTATCTTTTGTCAAGAAGATATTAGAACACTGAAAGATTCATGAAATGCCTTTCAGTATGAAGTAACTTCACAGATATTTGATGCTGATAGTAATAACTTCTTTAAGTATGCAAAAATGTGCCACTAACCTTGACATCACGATGAAGAATATGATTTGCATGCAAGTAGTCAAGTGCCATCAGTAGTTGAACAAGCCATTTACAGAGCTTCTGTAAAAAGCCCAATAATTAACTAATTAAGTATCTGATGCAAAGGTTTCTCAAAATTGTAAATGTTAACGCATAAAGAAAATATTTTGTAAGGGAGAGAAAATCAAATTTGCCATGAGGGCTAAGGAAAACAAAAATTAAAAAGAAAAAAATCTTTTAAAAAAATACCTCTTCAGCAAAAAGAGTGCCGTTGGCTTTCTTTATAGCCTCTGCCCTGTAAAACATAAAGAGCATAGCATAAATGGTTGATGTATGGCAAAGCTCTCGTCAGAGCAGCGGGACCGATATTTCACACCTCGCAACATCAGCAAAAAAGAAAACTTACATGTCTCCTCCTTCACAATAACCTATAATAATGCATACGTAACAACCCTGAGAATAAAGGCACCAGCAACAACCAAAGTTAAGCCACATGCAACTTGAAACACTCGTCTTGCAGCTCAGACTATTAACATTTACAGGCGAAACATACCTTTTCTACCCAGGAATCTTTGTACTCCACAATAAATGGATTTCGTATTTTAGAAATGAGCTCCATCTGGATGAAGCAGAAAGAAAAAAAGGGTCAGTTTGAAATCCAAAAAAGGTTCAATCAAGAATGCAAGCTGTAGAGACCAACTAAAAATTGCAGCAACTATAATGAAGTCATTATATATTTTGCAACCACAAGTTAAATCTTTGAATACTTATGTAAAGGTACAACTTCATAAAGCCAATTTTTCAGATTAACTTTCTTTCTCTATACTTTCAGTATGTTTACATCTATTTTCATTACAGAATCTTCCTTCTTAAGAACCACAAAGAAACTGTAGAGAATACCAATGGAATGGAAACATACAAGGAAAATAGATGGAATAAAGGAAATGTCAATGTGAGATCTCAACAATTGATTAAGACAAATCATAGCAAAAAAATGCAAACCTCCTGATGCGCAGATCTCCGCGACCTATCAGTCTGCCGGGCAAGACGAATTTTTTTTAACACATACCTTAAATATACAAACAGAAGGAAATAAATTAGTGAAACTGATTACTGAAAGGTAAATCATAACAATGTATTAAATTATTGTTCCCATCACAAAACTCTTTATAGCAACAAAAGAAAAGGTAAACAAAAAGAAACAGAGTACGTGTAGTTCTTACTTCTTCTTTTCATGTTTATGCCTCACGAGAAGAGCAGAACCAAAAGATCCCTTCCCAATTTGCTCTAGTATTTCGTACTGCTCCATGTGAGAGGTCGAACTCAAACTCTTTCCTGCACGTCAACCAGAAACTTTCAATGCCATTAGAAACCAAAAGCAAAAAAATACAGAAACTACTCAAATTACACACTAACAATGCAAAACAAAAATTCCAAAAATTCTTTTTATTTATAGAAAAAAAGGTAACAACAAAAGGAAGTTACACTATCTCTCAAGTCACTCAAGAAATGCATATCCTTATAAGCAAACAAAAATATCCTTCAAAAACAGAGAATGGAACATGAAGAAGTATCACTTAAACGATAAAAACAAACTGAAAAAGGACCCTTAAAAGCCAAGAAAATAACAAGTAAAAAGAAGAAGAAAAAAAAAACACTAAGTTTCAAGAATTATATAAAAATATAAAGTAAATTATACTTGCATTGCCTGATTTAAAGCAATTACACATTGAAAGTGATTAAAATGTAAATACTATAATTAAATTTGCGTATGAAAACTAATCAAGCTCCTTCTTTATCATTTTTTTTAATTCTTGAAGTTTAACGCATCAACTATGCCATTTAATTGCATTAAGTTAAAGCTCACTAAATCAAAGCTTTTACATTTATCACTGATCTCAATTTTTAAAAAACCACAAATAAAATACAAACACTGACAGAGAAAATACGAAAAAAAAAATCTAACTTAAAAATGCAAAACCTCTTCTTCTTGTTTTCCATTTTTTCTATTTTTTATATTTTTGCCTTTCAAACAACATGATTTTGAATACATCAATTAACGTATTTAGTTGCATTCAAGCTCATTTAAGCCAGAGTTTCTATTTGAGATCAATCTCACCAAAAAATAAAAATTTAAAAAAAGGAAAATCAATTCTAAGATATATATATATATAAATTGCAGAGAGAGAAAGTAGAAAAAAAATCTTAGCTCAAAAAAGCAGTTACAGACCACAAATTTCTGAGCTCAAAACTGCTTTTAAATCAAAGAAACAAAAAGAAAACGCAACAAAAACACATTTAAGTGTGAGATAAACAACTTTGTTTTTAGATTAAATTTTTTAATACGACATTATCACATAAAACAACAAATGCGGCTTCAAGAACTTGAAGAAAATGCTAAGATTACTAACAAATATATTAAATAAAATTAAAATAAGAAAAAAATAGAAAAGAAAATGTACCTGAATGCGAGTGCTGTTGAGTGATCCAAGAAGATCATGTAGACATCAGCATTTGCAGAGAGAGAGAGAGAGCAAAGCAAAAACTACAAAACGACGCACCGTTTTGGCAGAAGCAGAAGCAGAAGCAGAGGAAGCTCTTGTCGCTGGAGCTGCTTCTCCATTGGTGAGAGACTTTGACACTGTTTTTCTTCTTCTTTTTTTCTTTTTCTTTTTTTTGAAATTTTTTTTTTAAGAGAAAGAAAGTGACAAAATCTGAGTGAAAGAGGGAGGGAAATACTGGATTGGACCACCAAAAAATCAAAAATTAAAAAGAAAAAGAAATTGAAAGTTAAGATTTGTAAAGGAAAGAAGAGAAGAGAAAAAAACACTGAGTGCTTGGAGAGAGCAGGAAACAAAGAGTGAGAGAGATTTGTACTTGTTTATTTATTCAAGTGTTTGTGTTGTGTTGTGTGGGTGCGTGTAGGGGTGTGTGAGATGGGAGCTACCTCCATTTTTTTATATTTAAAAAGTTTTGGAGAAACAAACAAAAATTTGATTAGATTAGATTAGATTTAAAGGTTTTTAAGCTTAAATTATGGTATTGTTAATGCAAATGCAATTCTTTTGTTAAAAAAAAAAATATAAATGGGCACGAACATGGTTAATTGCGTCTTTTAATGAAGTTAAAATCTCTATTATGAATTATTTTTTTATGTAAATAATTATAGTAAAAATTAAACTTTCATTATAAGTGAGAAGGAGAAATATTAATAATTTAAATTATAAATAAATGTATAATATAATTATAATTAATATAATATTAGTTGTATTAATTCATAATTTATATTATTTTTAAACTTAAAAAGAAAAAAAAATAAAGTGGTCAAAATGAGAATCGTGTTACAAAAAAAAAAACACAGTTTATAAAGCTGTGAAGTTTATTTCATTTCAATTTTTTTTTTTTTTTTTTTTTTTTGGACCTTTTTTTACATGTATATATATAAAACTAGGCATGGTTGTGAAAAGGATAGATAATAAGTGAAACAAAAGACTGCAAAAATCGAAAGTGGTCGTTCTCAGTAAATTTGTCAGCTTTTGTGGGCTTTTCGTCATAATCACTCACTTTTTATTTTATTTTTTATTTTATTTTTATTTATCTGTAAAATAGTAATAGATTTAGATTCATTCAACGAACGCTAGAAGACCGACAAAAGAGACACCGTTGGGTCCCACACCACCTTCCTCCTCTTCAATCACGAGGCTAGCTATCCGGCGCGTTTTGTTCTCATTTAATTACCAAAACACCCTTCCCTTTGTTAAAAAATTACGATCAAAGATCCCTGATGGATTCAAATGCGGATTCGGATTCGGATTCGGATTTTATTAGAATGTACGTGCGCGTGTGGGTTCCATGGTACATAGTCCGGTTGGCAAGTGGGGTTACTGTGTCCCTCAATTATTCCGGAGGTTTTGTTTATCACTTATGAGTTATCACTATATTTTTTTTTTTTTTCTTTCTTTTTTAAAATCTAATACGAGTTAGATTAGATATACAAATTAGATTACTGTACTTTGGAAAGTAACTCTCATTATAAGGGAGGATTCTCCTTACAGTTTGTAAATTTATTAATAAATATGATATTCGAATCCTTTATTATAAATATAAAAAAAAAATGTAATGACTACTTAAACTATGAACAGATAAAGAGTCGATTACTTGTATTGACTTTTTTTGTTTACAATCCCTTTTCAAAAAAAAAAAACTTTTTTATTTACAAACGTTCTTGAAATAATTCCTTTATTATTATTTTTGAGAAAATTTACACCTTATAAAACTAGAAAAACTTATAAATGGAAACTATAGTTTGCAATCAAGAAACTCTCTATGCTAGGTGGAACATCCTTCACTCAAATCAAATAACGATCACGAACCATAAATAATTTAGCTAGATTATGAGCCACATAATTAACTAAGAACATGATAAAATTCGGCATGAAGATTGTTGGACGGTAAACAATATCACCAATGATAATACCAATTTCAGAGAAAGGCAAACAATCATCATTAAGAAGTTTAACTACTAAAGCAGCATGAGAATCTAAACAAATGGGAGAAATACCACCCTCCGCAGCCAGAGCATGGCCAAAGAAAATGGCCAGAACTTCCGCATGATCAGGGAAAGCAACAGGTCCAGGCTTTTAATGGCTGAAAGCAACACATAGCCATGATAGCATCACTATTACGAATCACAGCACCTAAGCCAGTATGACCTAACATCCAAACCTTCATCTGTGTTGAAGTAAATTTTTGTGAAGTTTATGTACTTTAATGCAATTTAGTTTTTATCCGAACAAACAATGAAGTGGAACATAACCAAAATCAACAATATCGAAAGTTAACAAAACCCTTAAATATATCATAGTAGAAAGAAACAATTTGATGTAATATTATTAATCTTAATTCAAAATTTGGACGATAAGGGTATGATTTGAGTCCACAATTTTAATTAAGACACCATCATTTTGGTTCCGAACTTTTTTTTTTCTAATTATTATTTTTTAATCAATATTTTTTTTTTTAACTTGTATGTTTCCTAAATTTTTAAAAATCTATCAATTTAGTTATTCTGTTAGTGAATAGTTAGTCAAATTTAATGGTGTTAGCAGTATTTCAATCTTAACACACAAAAATAAAAAAAAATTAAGATTAAAAAATAAATAAAAATTTATTCTAAAAATAAAATAATAACAATTGAAAAAAAATAAAAATTGAAAAAAATAAAAATTAGAAAAAAATAATTTTCAAAGATAATTAAAAATTACTTTTAACAATTTATTTTATTTTTAAAATAATAGTTAAAATTATAATTTTTAAAAATAACAATGACTCCTCTCCTCTCCTCTCTCCTGATATTTTCAAAAAATATTTCTTAAATTTTTTTATTACTTTAATAATTTATTTTATTTTTAATTTTTAATTCATTATAATTTATTTTCATATAAAAAATTTATTTTTATATTTTAATATTAATTTAAAGTGTTATTTTGAATTATTAAATTTTTATAAATTAGTTATTATTGTACTAATTTTTAATTTTTTATAGGTTTTTAAGTTTAGTTTTAATTAATTAATTTTTAATAGTTAAGGACTTTTCTTATAAATTTTGTGTATTTTATAATTTTAATTTTTTTGTTGAGGTTAATTTGTTAAATTTTAAAAAATAAAGGGTAAAATCATATTTTTAACTTAATCATTTAAAGTTAAAGGTAAAATGATTAATATGCATATTCTGTCATGTTTGATTGTATAAAATTTGGCAAAAATAACTAAAATAATGGATTTTTAAAATATTAGAGACCACTACACGAGCGAAAAAAGAAAATATTAATAAAAAAATTAATAATTCGACAAAAGAGAGAGATCAAAATAAATTTCACCTTTTAATTATATAGATGTGAGAAACAAGCATAACACTGGACAAACAGCTAATCTCATCTGATCATTTAATTTAGAGATGAAAAATAAGATAGGATTTGAATCAACAATTTTATATGTGAGCGAGAGCGACTTGCCATTTATCAATCTTAGTTTTCTTCAAAATGAATTATAAATTTAAATTATTAAATTTAACTCAAATAAAGTTTAACCTTAATCCATAATTATATGCATAGGTAAATTGTAATATATTATTATTTTTATTTTTTTAACAAACTAACTTGATAGTAAGTCAAATATAAAATATTATCAGACTAAATGATTGCCCTTACCATTAGGTCAAATTAGGCGATAGTAATTATAATACATTATTAAAATATATGTAATTTCACATTACATCTTTAAAAATTTTAACAAACTTGTAATACACTATCACGATGTGTATTATTTAATTTTTTTTTTCACTTGTGATGTTCAAGGAATAAAATATGATAAATCAACTTAATATTAAATACTTATCATATTTATATATTGTTTTTGCATACTTTTCAATGACTAGCTAGTTAACATGCCACACCCTCTCCATTATTTAAATGAGTTGGATTTTTCAAGGATTAAATTAATTTGAGAAAGCAACATAACTTAATTATTATTATTTTTTAAATTGGAAGCACCTAGATTTTGACCTATCTAATAATAGTAATAATAATAATAATAGTAAATTCACCTAATTTTGTGAATGGGGACTGTTGAGCTACCAAATTAACACCACTGCACGACATAATATAAACAAAGCATAAATAAATATTTGTCCTCTTCTAATTAATCTTTTTTTTTTTTTTTAATGTGTGTGTTATTTTAATAAATTTATAGTGTTGCTACAATTTTTTATTATTTATTCCATCCAAAATCTTACAAAATGGATAGCAAAAACGATTTTAAATAATTGGTAACATTTCTAACAAGAGAATCGATGCATTGTTCTTCAACCCTTGATATGTAAATATTTTATTATTAGATAGATTTATTTACTCATTTTAATTCATTGAATTATTGAACGATTAGTATACTTATATGTACACATATTAAGAGAAAAAACGATATACTCACGATCGTATTAAGTTTTCTCTTTTTAATAAAATATTTCTAAACAAGGTGAGTTATAAACCAAAATATAGTTTGATGCCGGATTAATTTCATATTACTGAGCATACTCTTAATTTGATTAATGTACACATAGTTGCCAACTCGTATAGTTTAGCCATTCTCGGTAAACATTCACTTCACTTTAATTAGTGACTCACAAACCTTATACTGATTTTTTTGAGCTCAATGTGTATTGACTATTGAGAAAAACATACATACATATATATTGTGCGAAATTCTGTACATTTTATTCGTGTAAAATCGCAACTATATAACGTTATAGAATTTACTCTTGAACGGAAAAAATATGCAAGATCCGACAACTTAAAATCTTTATATGTGGCTATAGACCAAGCAGATATTTGCTACAAAATCCAACAAATGAGCCCCAGCAGCTTTAACTAAGGCACATGCTCATGCACCACCACAAACAACTAGAAGGAGAATACTGACACCTCTAATATAGTCCAAGAGCAAGAAAACAAATTCCACTCACCACTATTTAAATTATTTGAATCTTTCTATTAAATTATTTATCCAAACAAAAAATATTTGACTAAATTCATAATCCTGTTTGGATTTTAATAAATATATACATGTACCATTTTGTATCTAAACGGAATGATATGCATCTCTTCTTCCATGACTGTAGTAGAGATTAAAAACCTACATTGCAGATTTACTACGAAATATAGAGACTTCCCTCCTTATTTTGTAGATATAGTTATCCAGATCGTAAATATAGTATTATTAACTTGACCGATCAAAATAGACTTATAATCCGTTTAGTGTTAAAAAAATATATATAATTGTTAATGCAGTGGTCAAACTTTATCAAGTGCGGATTAGTCTGTATTTTTTTTTTAATCCGCTCCTATGATTTGCACGATAAATTTTGTGATTTAAATGTTGTATCCTTGTTACTTAATGAGCACCAAAGAAAGAAAAAAAAAACCCATAGTTTGGTTAGCTTGGATAAGTTTACACATTAATTTGTTATATACAACACATATTCTCATATATATATATATATATATATATATTCTTATTGATTTGTTTCCATTATGGAGCATGGAAAATACCCATATATCATCATCAGTTCCTTTTTTTGGCTATTGATGATTGGTGATTGATATCCAATATAATTATAGCAATCTGAACTATTAAGACATCAAGTAGTTGAGAGAAGGCTTGATTTATTTAAGAATATGTCTAAGTAGAAGATTTTATTTGCTGCCTTCACATAAAATAACCTCCAAATTTGTTATCTCCAATGGTCCTAAGATTACATATTCCCTCTTAACTCAGGCGGTATGCACCTCCTCACAAGTCACAAGGGGACGAAGTTAAAAAAATTATATTTGGGAGGTCAAGATAATACAATATAATATTTAGAAGGGGGAAGCTTCAATTTAATCCCTACATTTTAATGTAACAATATTTTTTTTACTTACGTTTCCATTTTTTTGTTCGCGTGGTCCCTAATATTTTCTACATAGATCAAATTGGTCATTCTAACTATTTTTTTTTATGGTTAACCATAATAAAATTATCTAAAAGACAGTTTTACCCTTGAAGAATTCAATTAATAGAATTACAATTTTACTTTCTAATTAAAATATAATAAAAATAAATAGAATAATATTAAATTATTAAAACTTGAAAATGTAAAACCTGTTAAAATAATTCAAATTAAGTTATTTTATTAGAAAGTTAATATTTAAAAAATTAAAGATAAATTAAATAAAATAGAGAATTAAAAAATAAAGTGTAAAAGTGTAAAATTAATATTTAATTCTTTAAGGATAAAAGTGTCTTTATATAATTTTCTAATGGTTGATAATTAAATAGTTGGTCAGAATGATCAATTTGATATATTTAAGAAACATTAGCGCCCCGTATGAACAAAAAAAGGAAATATAAATAAACAAATTGATATTTTATCAAAAAAGTATGGACTAAATTAAATTTTTTTCTACTTAGAAGGCTAAACTAAAAAAAATTTAAAATTAAATAATATATTTTTAAAAAAAATTTGTGGGGGCATAGGCCCGGCCCACCCTGAATACACTTTTGCCTCCTCCATTTAGAGATTTTAAGCTTTACCATACATATTTATCAATATATATTTAAAATTTTTTCTTATTTTATAGGATAGAGGTTTGCTAATTATAAGAGTAGATATTCAAACCAGGTATAAAGTGAAACTATGTTATACCTAGAAAATTTTGATGGGGCTTGAATTGTGCTCTCATGACAAGGAAGTGCATACTTTCTAAAGATATATTAATATTATACCTAGAAAAGTTAAAAGGCAGCAAAACATTTTAAACTTTTTTTTAAAATTTTTGCTATTTATATTCAATCAATGCCATTCATGTATTTATAGTTTCTAATATATAATAAATGTGGTTTTTTTTTTTCTTTTTTTCAATTGGGTTTTGAGAGGAATTGTGTAAATATGATCTATGTCTTAAAAAACGAAAAAGAAAAAAAAAAAGTAATGTAGAGCTAACTTTAATGGAGATGGATCACCTGTGAAGAAGTGTGATGAGCAAAACCCACTTTATTTAGTTCCGTGTGAAAATTATCAATTGTGGGTGCTGTCTCAACAACTTTGTAGCTGATATTATATTGTCAATTTAAGGCAACTAATTAATGAAGCAACACATGTTTTGCTTTTACAAAATTTTACAAGATTGGTTTGTAACTTCCCTCGTCTAATGCACGTCCACTGGTTAGTTAACCTTTTTTTTATTTCATTAGTGATAATTAAGTCTTACAATGCGCATTTACTATCATATATGAGTAGTTTTTTCCCCTTTTTAGAGAATAGATGTCTCATGTTATGAAAATAAATATTCGAGTAGCGCGTTTAGTGATTCAACTCGACAGATTCAGACTTGTTATTAATACTGTATTTGTAAAAAAAAAAAATTGTTGAAAAATTAATAGATATAGAACTCAAAAAATTATTTTTCTTAGAATCTCTTATAATTTCCATAAAATTCACAAACAATTTTTTTTTAGAATCTCTTAAATTGTTTTTAAAAAACCTCTCTTATATATGGAAATGACCTTTGCTATACAAAGATTTTTTCTTAAATTATTGAAAAATCTATACTTTAATTGGATTGTTTTATGTGGTATCAGATCCCAACTGTTTCTTTTGAATTGGCTTGTGAACTAGCAAAAAAAAGAAAAAAATAACTTAAATAATAAAAAATAAAAAATACATCCATTCATAGTTTAAGAGATTAGCATACTTCATTTTTACTTCAGTTGTAAGGGTTCAAATTTCATCATGTGTATTTATCAATCCTTTATTGTGGGAGAAATATCTATCTGTATATGTGGATAATTTTTTTCTAAAATAAATATTTACAGCATACATCGATAGATTTGTTATTAATATTATAACTATAATTAAAAAAAAAAAAACATGCCAACTATTTATCAATAAAAAAAATTTCACATGTCAACCCTCGCACTACTAAATGAGAAACTCTTCACCTAATTTGGAGTCAGCTAATGAATTTTTATTTTTTAATATACAAAAATGATTTTGTATTATTTTAAATTATTAGATTTTTTAAAGAGCTTGTTCGACAAATTCTAATTTGAGTTGGTGCAATTTTAATGGTCGACATGTTTGGTTATTTGTTACAATTTTTATTTTTTAAAAAATTATACACTAAATGGGTCAGGGTTCTATTGAAACCTGAAAAGAGTAAATGTTACAAATTCGATCTGAAATTTTAAGTCTCACTATAGGGTAGAGATCTCCCCACACTTTACGATTTAATGGATAAAGATGAGATTCCAACCCTTATATCACAGAAGTAAAAGAAAAAGTGTTCAACTATTTTACTACTAGTGATGTACTTTGTTACGAATATTTAGATATACGAATCACGATATAAGTTCGTTTAATTAAAGATTAAAATATGATTGTGAAAATCTATTTGATTAACGAATTTGGTAATTATTCAAAAAAAAATAAATAACGAATTTGGTTGTTTTCTTTAAACTAATTCTCCAATTCAATTCAGTTGCACTAAATTTTGATAAGATTGGATTATAATTAATTTAAAATTTGATTAAAAATAAAAATTTTAAAAAAATTGAATAACCTAATCCATTTTTCCATCTCATGCAAAAGTATAAGCAACGCATTTGTTCTTTGTAGGGTCCAAACCTATAATGAGGCCTTTAGTCCTTAGGTTTTGGGTTAGGTGGGCTGGCCCAATTTCGGCCCAATAAGGAATCCAAGCCCACTTGTTACTACTCATTTTTATTGTGTCCTTTTCTTTTCAATACAAATAAATAAATGAAATATAGAAACTAAATCAACCAATGATAAATTAATAATGACTTATCTGGATTATTATATTTCATAAAAATTAAATTATTAAATCAAATATTGAGATACTAGTTAATATAAGATTAATAAGACTTAGCATTACTCTAAATTTATATTTTACACATTTGTCTTATTTATAATAATTATTATATCAAGAATTTTAATCAATAAGAGTTTAAATACAATCGTTTGTCCGACTTTTATTATTTTCAACTCTAATATCTGTAATTTGTAATATATACATATAGAAGTACAAAATAAAATTATAATTTTATAATTAAATATTTTATAAATATAAAATTGATAATTCTAATTAGAAAAAAAAAATTGAATTTTTAATATTTAATTATAATATTTATCAAAAACTTGTAGGAATAATTAGATCACAAGATCGAAATAAAAAACTTGCGAGACACGGTTTACCGGAATACCATTAGACCATATCCACGTCATAAGATAGTCTCGCGTAAATTATCTCCGCAAATCGCTGATCAGGTTGACTTTGAGAATCCAAGAAATCCGATGCCTTGTAAGCCGTCCGATCATCAACCCAGGACCCCACAAAATTGCACGTGCACCAACTCACCACATGCTGGCCTAGCAGCTGCCACACACAGTCACAGATGACAGACACATCACGTGCAGTGTATCAATTGTAATTTTTAAGAGAGCTGGCGGGTCCCCCGTTATTTATTTATTATTTTACTCTTCTCTTCTCTTCTCTTCATAGGGTGGGTCCCAAAATGAGTCATGTTTTCGGTGAATTGTCTATTTTATTCTACTACTAATCTTGTATTCTAGTAGTAAGTTGAAAACAAAATAATAACTATAATAAATTAAAAATTAAAAATTTCTTTTCTATTTTTATTGTATTATTTAAATTTGTCTAGTAATAAACTATACGATATATGTATTTTTAAAAATAAAATTTCAAATTATATTTTTTACGTAAATCCTAAATTATAATTATCACTAAATATATATATATATATATATATGTGTGTGTGTGAGAGAATTCAAACTTTCAGTTTTAACAAAAGCCAACATCTATGCTTTAAACAATATACATATGCATATAAGAATGGACATTGAGATCATATTGTGAATTATTTTGCATAAAATTAATATAATGAATGTGTAAAAAATCAATGGTGAGACTATAAATTGGTTCAATTGGGTTATAATATAGTCGATTTTCTGAAAAAGAAAAAAAAAAACTTCGTATAAATATTATTTTTAAATTTCACTTTTTTATTACTTAATTATATTTAGTCTTTTTTTATTTCATGACATGTTATAATTAGATTGGAACACAAATAACGCCATGAGATTATTTCGTTCAAAATTTCTCCTCTTTCTTTTCCTTCAATATAAAATTTATGCATATTTTCTCTACTCAAAACATCAAGGTTGGTATGAATATTAGTTTAATATAATTACTATATGAGCAACCATTTTTTTTTCTTTTAAAGTTGATACTAATTAGATTAGAGGACTGCCGAGATCTATCGAAATTAATCACTAAATAGTTAATTGGGAGACATCTACTTCCATTATTATTTTTTTTTAGTCCTCACACATGTGAGTAAATGTGTATGATAAGACTTAAACTCTTACCACTAACCTGGATTCAAAAAGTGCATACAACTATTAATGAATATACGAGCATACATGTCTTTGAATTAAGGCTTCTTGACCTAAAATTCCATGTATTTATTATTTTCAATGCCCATTTTCTCCAATAAAATTATGATCGACATTTTAACTTCTCAAATTGATAAAAATGGGAGACTTTAGGGAAGTGAAGTGAGTGCCAATAGCACTTTTCCAATTATGTCTCTTGATTCCCATTTCAAAAAATAAATATAAAAAAAAAATCCATTTTGCATTCAGCCTACAAAACTAAACAAAAACCCAAAATTTTCTTTTGGTGAAAAAGATTCCAAAATTGATCTCCACTTTGTTTTATATATAAACAAACACAACTTCTCTGAGATATATCAAATTATTGAAAAAACATAAATAGCAATTTTGAAATAAAATTCTAGTCCTCATATATATAATAATGTATTTTTTTTTCCATATTGTCGGTGCTCACTACAATACAAGTATTAACAAAATTTATATATTTTTTCCAAAAAAAAATAAAAATAGAAATGATTATATATTATATTATAGATAGAAAAACGAAAAAAGATAAGGCAATAGTCCACACAAGTACTGGTCTAATGTTTATAATAATTTTGTGAAAATGGTACTATCAATATCAATTATTATTCTAGCAAAATAAATAAAAAAAACACTCACAAAAGAATTGCAGACAAGTAGTAATTAGAATTCAAAATCAAAAGCTGGTACTTGAACCAAAATTTTCTCACCTTGCTCATGATCATGACCAACAACATGCATAGTTGAATCAGTAGTACTGCTAGAAGAACCCGGGTGGTTTTCCGGTAGGGCGGCGGTGGGGTGGCGGTCTCCGGCGGCCCCTTCATCGGAGGAGGAGGGTGGTGGTGGTACAAGTTTTCCTTGGCTGTATAGAGTGCTCAATTGATGAAAATAAGGGCATGTCCTAGAGTCAAGTGACCTCTTCTTGTTGACATTGTCCTTTGTTTTTCTAAAGTACTTGTTGATGTTCTCCCATTTCTCTTTGCACCTCTTTGAACTCCTCTTGTAACCCAATTCTGACATCCCTTGTGAGATTCTCTCCCAAAGTGGAATCTTACTTGCTTGTCCTTCCTTGTGATTATCTTCTTCTTGTTGTTGTTGATGATGATGATGATCACCATTGTTGTGTAGACTGCACCTCAGGTTTATAAGCGCAAGCACCTCATCTCTTGGCCATCTCTTGCCAATATCATCAGCTCTATCATTATTGGATAATATTGATGGTGTGGGATTATTTTGGTGATGATATGCCTTTTGTTGTAGTAGTGTTGAAACTGAAGTAGTAGTGGGAGGTGACAATGGCTTTTTCTGGGTGATAATGTTTGGAGAATTAGGGTTTTGGGAAGTGGATGGTTTTGGATATTGATCAAGATTTGAACTAGGGTTTTGAACTTGACCATCATTAGGGTTTATTAGTAGTACCTTAAGAGGACTTTCTTGATCAGTACTGCTTCTGATTTCTTGATGATCAAAGCAGCACTGATTTTGATGATGATGATGACGATCAGCAGAAGCAGAAGTAGTACTAGAACCACTTGATGCTGATGCTGATGATGGTAATGAAGTAGTGAAGCTTTTCAAGAACTTAATCAGTGTAGCCTGTCTATCACCAGCAATGGCTTGTTCATGAGCCATAATCTCAAGCTCCTTGTTGACCCTATCCATCTCTTGCTTCTTCCAAGCTTCTTCTCTAGCTACTTTCTCTTCATCTCTCTTCACCATATCTTCAAGAAGCTTGTGATGCATCTCCTCTTGTTGCATAATCATCCTCTTCACAATATCTTCACAGAAACCCTTCAACGTCTCAAAGTGATGATCATCACCATCATCATCCTTGATGATCTTCCTCTGCTGCTGCTGCACTACCCTTTTCCTCTTCTTCTTCTTCTTCTGATGATGATGATGATGATGATGATCCCCATTTGATGGTTTCATGACCAAATTTTGGTCCTCCTTTTTTGAATCTAATTTTTTCAATCCATCGTCCAACAAATTCTTGTCTTGTTGTAGTACTGGTGGTTCTTCTTCTTCTTCTCTTGGCTTTTCCAACTTTTTGCTATTCTCATCAGGGTTGTTTTGTCCATGAATATTATTATTGCTATAAAATTCTTCAAATTCATTGAAAAAAACTGTGGCTCTTGTTGTAATTAATGTTGCAGAAGTATCTGCTCTCCTCTTCTTCAAACTTCTCCTTGCATTTCTCTGCACTCCTCTTGTACCCAAGCTCTTCAAGCTTCCTGCAAACACCAATAAATATAATAATAATAATTAATACATAGTAATTAATATAACCAAGACCACAAACAAACCAGCGAACATATGAGCATTTATTCTCTCTATTTTACCTATAAAATCCTCTCTCTCTCTCTCTGTGACTCACTTTCAAAATTATGATTGACATTGAAGATCCCAATTGGAGTTGCTTGAGTAGTACAGTTTCATGAATATACATTAATTTGATACATGCATTTATATATATATATATACGACCCTAATTTTTGGAGTTTTTGTTTATATATATATATATAAGAAAGCAAGAAACAAGATAGAAGAAGAATATAATTAACAAAAACATTTGAAATATATAATAATTATAATAATGAAGTTAGATTCACATACACATATACATACAAAAATTACCTTGAGACATGTTCCCAAGTGGATTCTGGGAACCAATTGTCCAAGCTAGATCTGATCCTCAACAGTGCAAGAACTTCATCATTGGACCAACAAGCTTCTGGATTGCTCTCCAAATTGTTCCTCAAGATGATACCCACCAAGCTGCTGCTATTATCACTCTCTTGTTTCTCTTGCTCACTAGTTTTATGGGCTTGTTGTGATTGCTGCTTCTGCTGGTGGTTAAATGGTGGGTGCAAAAAGCTAGGTTGAAGAGGTAGTACTTGTACTTGTGGAGAAGAAGAAGAATTTGTAGTACTACTAGTGAAAGGATCAAAAGTTGGGAAAATAGTGTTGTTATTGGGATTTGAAGAGCCACCATGATGATTATGATTATGATGATGATGGTGATGGTGATGATGAAGAGAAGAAGAGAAAGAGAGAGATGGGAGAGGAAGTGTTGTTCTTGAAGAAGCTATGAATTGGTGCAACTGCTCTGGTACTCCATCAAACATTTTTTCTCTCTCTCTTAATTTCTTTTTCTTGCCTCTCTCTCTCTCTCTCAAGATTTTCCTGGAAAAACAAAAATGATAACAAAGAACACTACAGAGGACACCAAACTATTTTCTCTCTCTCATTTATCAACGAGTTTGTCTTATCATGGAAGAGATAGTAGAAATTCAACTCACTGAGTCACTGGTGTGCAATTGGATATGACATGGGTTTCTGTAAATAGAGAATAGATTCCGACATATCACGTCATCTGTGTCATTATCTATTAACTTAAAATTTTAAATCCAACGATTAATAATATGGTATTAAAGTCCCTAGATCTAGGCTTCAAACACTTTCCCACCCTTTTTCTCTTGACAGGGGGTGTCCGTCTAATGTGTCCTTCCATATTTTTCCGTCTCCACATATATGTTTTAAATAAATACTATAGTTGTTTTATTATTTATCAATTTGAATTTTTAAATTTAATTATTAAAGATAAAATAATTTTTATTGAATTAATGTGTAAATGACGTGATATGATATGCAAGTTATCGTTGTCGTACGATGATTGAATTATTCATCTCACTTGCCATGAGTGAGAGTGGGGAAAAAACGAGCATCTATAACTTTCCAAGAAAATGATACTTCAAAAATCTCTTCTTCATTTTTTGCTTTTTTAAAATTTGATTTCCTTAGAATCCAATGCAGCAGCTGATGGCGATGATGGTGCAATTAACGGCAATGGAGATGGCAGGACACGTGAAGACATGCAGACACTGGGACCAATTATTTAAGGAACCAGAGAGAGAGACACAGAGGGATAGAGGAGGAATTTTCACATGCTTCTGAGGGCCACAGTAACTATTATACAACCCCACTCTGATCAATGCAAGTTGGGCCCTCCCTCCCCTATCTTCCCATTTGTGGATGGATCGTCATGATCATCTCGAATTAATTGAAATTATTGATGGGTATTTTAAGAATCTAGAGTCTGCTGGAGTGGATCTATAGCAAAAAGGATTATTTCACATTTAACCATAATAAAAAAAAAATTAAAATTCTTGTCAAAAAAAATAAAAAATAAAATTAATGATATTTGTAGAATCTTCTTGTTTTCTTTGCCTGTAATATAATATTTAACAAGTATTAAAAGATAGTTATTTCTTAAATAAGATTAAAAACATTTGCATTAGTCGTACATTCATGTTTTTTTGAAATACATCCTTTAGTATTTGTAACTTTACTGGAATAACAATCAAACGAAAATAATTAAATTGATAGTTGATTGAAAATGACAAATCCTTTAGAAAAATATGAGGTAACATAATTGTTCGAATAAGTTACCTAAACAACCCTTTTTATTTATTTATTTATTTATTTTTATAAAGGATCCACTATTATCACTTTGGTTCGTTCTGATTTTAACAAAAATTAGTATCTTCTTAGTGTATTATATAGAAGATTTGATCAAAGTCTTGAAAGTCTTACAAGGCTATGAAGACTCAAGATCCATGTAGATCGTAAAAACTCTTTGATCAAATAAAGAATTTTAATTTTTTTATTGGATATTTTCTATATAAAAGATACATAAGTTTTGGCATAGGACCGACTCATAACTTTTTGTAATTGTGAAGAAAAAAAAAAATGTTAGGACCCCAAGATTTTTTTTTTTTTTTTTGAAGGGTTAAGTTCTCAAAATTAAATATTAGAATATATATATATATATATATATAATATAAGGTATATAAAAATATTTGGTCCTCAAAATTAATAATATGTGACCTTGGCCACTACAGCCGCACTATTTACTCTAGGCCAGTGTTGGGCTTGACTTCTCACACTGTATTAAAGAGGTTGTGAATTCGAGTTTCCAAATCCCAATTTGTAATTCACTCTTGTTTTGTCATAGTAATAAATACCTCTGAACTTGAACTTGGGCTTGAAGATTATAGTCAAACAGTGGGCTTAACAAAAGAGGATTCAAGAATTTGGGCTTTGAACTTGGGCAGGATATTGGGCTTGAGGCCCATTTGAGTTTTTTTTTCTCAACCAAACAAAAACAATGCCAGGTCAAACACAACCCAAACAGTTCCTTAAACCCTACAAACAACAAAACAAAGCCACCCCCTTCTCTCTCCCCGTCTCTGTGTAAAACCCTGACCTTTTTTTTTCATTTTTTTGTTGGGTTTCTTTGAAAAAACTTCCATGGCAGACTCCGCCAACAACAAAGACAAAAAGTATCGCCAGTACCACCCCTACCAGCAGTTCGACGTCCCCATTGAGACCCTCTACAACCTCCCCACCTCCCCAGAGTATCTCTTCCACGAAGAGTCCCTCAGCTCCCGCCGATCCTGGGGCGAGAACCTTCAGTACTACACCGGCACCGGCTACCTCTCCGGAGCCGTTTTGGGTGCCCTCAGGGGCTCCGTCCAGGGCCTGCGCCAGGCCGAGCCCTCCGACACCCTCAAGCTTCGCATCAACCGAGTCCTCAACTCCGGCGGCCTGGCCGGCCGCCGCTTTGGAAACTCTCTGGGTGTTCTCGGGCTGATCTTCGCTGGGCTGGAGAGCGGGTTGGTGCATTTGAGGGATTCTGATGATTTGTTGAACACGGCCGTAGCTGGGCTCGGTACTGGGGCGATCTATCGGGCAGCGGGCGGGGTGCGGTCTGCCGCCATCGCCGGAGCCATTGGTGGAGTTGCAGCTTCAGCCGCGGTGGCTGGGAAGCAGGCCATGAAGAGATACGTCCCCATATGAAGTGAGAATTGGGTTTTAAAGGGTTTTGGTTAAATTTTATATTAGTGGGTATTTACTAATGATAGTATTTTATCATGAAATTTGTCGACTTGATGTTTTTGTTATATCCATATCAATGCTTTTGTTTCAAAGTTGTCGATAGGTGTTGTGTTTTGTTCTAGTTTTCGCTGAATTGTGACTATTGGGGATATTATGTTATGTGACTATCTATTAATCTTACAGTGTATATTCTAATTGCTGCCCTTGCCTAAAAATTCGCTTGATAATCATCTTAATTCCGGGTGATTGATTTTCTGTCATACTGGTGTGGTTAAGTTGTGTATTATGTTGAGTTTCTCTTTTGGGTTACAATGATAATGTTGTTGTTGAGAATGTAAGAAAATTCATAAATTAATGGGAGTTTTGGAAGAATTCATGAATTAATGGTGCAGGGAATAGCGAGCGTAGTCATCCTATAGCAATCGATTTGATTCATCGGTTGTTAGGCAAAACTTACATATAACCACTCTGGATTTTGTTTGCAGTGAATTCTTGGAGCTTGTGATTATATTTAAGTATGTGTTCAATTGTCACCCTTATTTTATCTGTTTGTATAAATCCTTGATGTCCTTGTGATCTCTCTGTATTTTGCATCACCACTTTCATTCCTTTCTGGCGGTGGATTGGATAAGGAACACAAGGTGTGTGTATCTTGTTCATAGATTCAAATGGTTTTCATGGTTTATTTTGTGATACAATCTTTTCGTGGAGTCTTTGTCTGATTAAACAGATCTGTGCAGTCCTAAAAGTCCGTATAATTAGGAATCTAGGATTTTCTTTGCCTGGTCCTAAATTTGGAACTTTAGAGACTTTGTTGAGTCCGGTTCATTGAAATGTTGCGGCCATGGCTCTATGAATTTGCTTACAATGAACATTATTGGCACACACGTTCCTGTAAGGTGGGTGCCTTTTAGCAGAACTAGTTAGCATATGGAAGGTGATTTTAGAAGTATAATAATCAATCTTACCCTGAAGATTTTATAAGTACTTGAAGCACTATTTTCGTATCAGTGCTTCTGTTGGCGTAAAAACATAGAGCTAAATACTTCGCTATAGATGCAATATTGGTACCGTTAGTTGTTAGTTTCTATAGTACCTATGCTTTCTTCTTGGGATGCAACTTATGCATGATGCTATAGGAATAAAGTTCAGCATACAAATTAACCAAGAAACTTCTGGATTTGTTAAAGAGTATTTTGTGGATTGAGTTATGGGTCATCATTGAAAATAAACGAGTCAAATAGAGCTAGGAGTGGAGGACGTGTTGATAACATTAGTCATTTGAGAAAAGGATCTTTGTTTGTTCGCTTTTTGCTACGTTGAAGTGAAAATGAGACAAATATTTAGTACTAGCCAGTGACTGAAAAAAAAATCATTGTTTTATTAAAAATTGATTTCAATATGCTACTGATTTGAGTTCTCCTTCCATCTTGAGCTGGCATGTATGCTTGTATGCTCCCTCCAGATATTATAAATGGTTAGATGTGTTTGATAACTCTACTAGAAATATTATATTATACATGAAAAGTGTACGAAAGTTAAATTTCGATTTAGTTCCTCATCTCACCTTTAATATGTTGCGATTTGTTATAGAATGCAGAGAGTTCTACAGAAGACATAGATAGATAGTGCTGGTGTCTATGCAAGCTTTCGTATATAGTGAGATTTTTCTATGTATACATGTTATAGTCAAAGATGGTGGGAGAGCAGAGCATATATATATATATATATATATATGCATTTCACTGTTTTAGCTTTTCCTTCAAAATAAGTTGCTGCTTCTTGTAAAGTGTTTACAGCATTAGGGTTTCCTTCATTTGCCATCTTTTCCATTTTTTCTGGTTGTTACTTACAGTACTCACATCTACTTTCTGCATAAAATATGCATCAGGATTCAGGAACTGTGCTTGGACACATTAGCATATATATATATGCCTTGTTAGTTAGTAATTATATTGCAGGGTGTGTTTTTTTTTTCTTTATTTGATAATCCAGAACTTCTCCGAACCTGCTTAGCAGTCTCGAATTTGTCACTGGAGCCCCCACCAAACCCTAATAATATTTGGGAAGTAGGAAGCTATAGCCTTTGGTCATTCATGTACCCATGAGATGCTTTGAACCGCAGATACTTATGGGAGCCAATATGTTAATATTGCAGGTGTTTTTGACTTATATGAATAATTGAATTCCATCTTTTTCACGTTATTGTTTTCTGTTTCAATCAGAAGACTTTTTCTTAGCAATGGCCACCAGTTTTGACAAAGTAAAAACCCAATATGTGATGTGGGAATCACATAATATAATCTTTGATCAAAATTGTGAACAAAAAAACTATTTCTTATTGTATATCCTACTCAATTTAATAAGAAACTGAAGTTAATATATAAATTGATCAAATAGATAGTATAAAGTATTCTTGTTATGGAACATATGCATAAAAACTCATATTTAGATTATGAATTTTAAGTAATTCATAGTATATCATATGATTTTTAAAAGCTCGGTGCAAATATGATTTCGGAGAAGAATCATCTTTCGTGTTTTTTACATTAGTTTTTCAAAATACTTGTTTCGTGTTTAATCAAAAAAGGAATCTAAACATAAACCTTTTGGTTAACTTTGATAATTAATTAACTCATCAAATCATCATTAAGAACATAATTAGACCTTACACTTCAAGAAATATGACACCAATTAGCTTCTAACAAACTTGTATTTCTTAAAATTATAAATCAAAACTTAATTCTTCTTCTCATTATTTTTTTAATCTGGCTGCAATCTGATTATGACATCTTTTGCCAAATTGAGAAGACTTAATCTTAGTAATTCTTCACCTAACTTGTTCATTTCATTTTATCTTTTTTAAATACCTAACTTATTTGACAAGAAAGTCCACATATTCAGTTTATGGATTCAAACCCATTTCCATGGTTCATGATTCATGTCTAATTAATTATAATGTAATACATTAGAAAAACTAATTTTGTTTGACAAAATTTCATAGCAAAAATTATTTCTTTTAAAGGATATTAGAAATACTTTTAAGTGCATTTAAACAATTCAACATCTAGAATTATTGAGAAAATCTTGCATGAGACGTTATTATCATGTCACTCGTGTAATTTTTATTCATTTAAATTATTTAATTGAAATTTAATATAAATTAATTACCATGTGGTAAGAGTACATGACTCACGATGCAATAACTAGTTTATAAAATAAATGAATTTACTTCTAAGTCAAATGTAACATCTTTTTCTCAAGTATAGAAAAGTGTATTTGTGTTTATAATTTAATATTTCAATATTTTTTTTTTCCTTTCTAGTTTTTGTTTTTAACATGTTGTTTTGTCTTTGTTTGACTTTTTCATTACACCTTTAAAATAAATAAAAAAACCCTTCTCTAGAAGAACTTGTACTTCAAATTTCTTTGTACAAGGAGTATTGTTTTATTAGATTTTAATCCAAACTATGGTGCAATATTGACTTTGTAAGCTTTATTAGATTTGAGTCAAAACTCAAGTTATAGTAATCTAGAACATCAATTTTATTGGATTTCTTTTTTCTACCCAAAATTTTGTCCAATTAAAACTTAGGGAGAGAGGAGAGAGAAGAGACCCCAATCCACAATCTCAATGATACTGGTGTGATGGGTATACTATTAGTTCAGTTGAAACTTAATTAGCTCGTGAACTATGATAATCTGAATCTAATTCAAAGATGTTTTGAAGAAACTGATGTGGTTTGTGCAAAATAAACTCATTTACCAGACTATACAAAAGTAAAATGTGAACTTTGATGACTATATTTGATATTTGTAAAACATTTGGATGCTTAGAGCACTCACACTAATTGGTCAAGCTTCTAGGCTACAATTACATGGCTGAAAAAACCAGCCAACTGCTGCTAGCAATATGGTAAGCTTATCAGAATTGTAGTCCATGGCTTTTCCAGTTTTAAGACATCTGATGCAATGGAAAATCGTACAAATTTTTCACCTTCACTCAAATATTTTACGTTCGGACACACAATTACATATTCGAAATCTAATTATGGATAGACTACAAATTTTTGTGATTGTTTATCAGAAACTCGATTGTTTTCTGATTTGAACTTTCATTTATGGTTCTTCAGATCATGATATTTCAGTATAAATACTGAAAAAAAAAAAATCAAACTTGATGCAGGTTCCTAATAAGATAATAATTAAACTGTAAATACACATTAAGAATTGGAAAAGTAAATAACTGGAAACGTCACGTTAATATTTTAAAGTAAATACGATTTTCTTATTCACTTATTGAACATTAAGAGGAAGCATAAAATCTAGATCCTGAGCATGAACAGAAAGGAAGAAATCATAGCCATAAGCCAACAACCCTTTTCTTAGGATAAAGAAACTTCTATGAGATGCAGAGAGAAGACTTGGACCGGCATCGCTTAATAAAATAATGAAATTTCCATTCAATTGACTATCCATTCTAATCTACCCTTGATCAAGTTTAAGAAGGCTAGAATAATTTTGAGTAAATTCAGAGAAACATTCAAGGAGAAATTGGTCATAGTAAGAGAATAACTAACCCATCTAGTAGTAGTTGTCAACCTTCATGATAGTATGAACTGAATGAGACGGCATCTTGGGTCACAAGCATATACTAACAGAGAAACAAGAAAATCCAAGATCATGATCATGGAAAAGATAAATAATTGATTGACATATTCAAGCATCAATATATAAACATTAAATGATGAAGAATTTCAAACATAAGGATAATATTGTTTTGTAAGTCTGTAGACTTGATCATAAAGTCTGGAGAAGCTTCTACTGATAAAACCTATTTTTGTTTTTTTTTTTTTCTTTTGATCGTTTTCACAACAAGACAAGTTTGTGTCAATCTTCCTAATATCAGGGCTAAAACGACTTCAACCTTTGTAACCTTACATGTGTAAGTGTGTGTGTATATATATTACATGTAAAGACTCCCCCTTCACACCTCCTCTTCACAGTCTTTCTTTCTCTCCTGTCTCGTAACGTAAAAGAACATCTATGGCTTCCTTTAAGGTCATGGCTTTCCTGGCTGTGCTTGTGGTGGTGTTGCTGCCTATGACTACTCTCGGACTTCATGATGACTTGTCTCCTGCTCTTGCTCCTTTCTATGGTACCTCTCTCTCTGATGTGTCTGTGTGTTTGCATATGTATGTGCGTGCATACATATGTGTCTGTGTCACATATAATACAAATATATGTTTACATGTTATAAAATTGGTGTATGTTTTTGTGAATTACAGAGAAGGTGTGTGAAGAAGTGGATTGTGGAAAGGGGGCATGCAAAGCAGATATCAAGTATCCATTCAGCTATATCTGTGAATGTGACGCGGGTTGGAAGAGAAGCCAGGACAATGACATAGATGAAGATCTCAGGTTCCTCCCCTGCATAATTCCAAACTGTAAGCTCCTTCTTGTGCTTATCATCTTTCAAATTTGACAAAAAATGGATTCTTTAAATTGTATGGGAAGTGAATTCTCCATGGTAAAGCTATACCTCTGGCCTATCAATGGCTGAGTTTAGAAGACAAACATGGGTTGCTGGACATAACAAAAAATGCTTCAAGAATGAACAACCAAAAAAAAGAATGACAAAGAAGAAAATCATGGGAAAAAAGTTATTAGCACATATACATGTATGTAAACACACACACAAAAAAAAACCTATATGAATAACAATATATTCGTGAGTCATCATATCATTCTTGCCAATATCATCAACAATAAACAAAGTTGTAATTGTAAACTAAATATAAACTTCATAATATAACAAGTAGAAACGAACACCTCCATGCCAAAATAAAAACTTCACATTGTTATCTCATATTATAATTAGCTCTGCGGAGGGATACAAAAGCTTACCTGCCTATATCTGAAAAGAATTTGTAATTTCACCAAAACAAAGAAGTGATATGGATGCTTCTTTTGTTCTTTCCAGGTACTCTCAACTATGGCACCTGTCAGCCAGCTCCACCACCAGTTCCAGAAAAAGAAGTTCCTCACAACGTTTCTTTCTATGATCGTAATCACCATAAATTGATCATTTTCTTAAATTTTTTATGTTTTTATTATTATTATTTTGTTTTGTAATTTTCATTAACTTATATATCCTGTTTTGTGTTCATATAGCTTGCTACTGGATCTACTGTGGAGAAGGTACATGCAATAAGACATCAACATATAAACACACATGTCAATGCAATTCTGGGTTTTCCAATCTTCTCAACGTATCTTACTTTCCATGCTACGGTGAATGTAAGAACACAACCTTAGTATTTTATTAATATTTGTGAACATTCACATAATGAATCTGAAAAACTAATACAAGCAATTATTTCATATTTAAGGTGCACTGGGTTCCGACTGTGGTCGTCTTGGGATTACAGTTTCACGCCAAGAATCAGATGATGGAAGTCAAGGTGAGATGGATCCTGCACACAAAGAGCAATTATCTCTAGTGTCTTTTGCAATTTTATGTGCTTCTGTTACTTTTTCTTTCTAAACCTACTAAACTTGATTCAAAACCAAAAACACCTATAAATCTGTTCATAGAGGGTACCACAAGCACAACCACTGAAATAGGAAGCAACAAGCATTATACTAGGCTACAAGGCATGGTAGTGCGAACTTGAGATAGTTTCCATTAAGCACGCTGAGACATTATCCTTGATTTCTCTGAGAACCAAACAGCTGCTAAGTTTCTCTTTGAAATACTAAAACATCAAGTTCTCAATCGCTTCTCAACAAATGGGAAGAGAAAAGCAAAATTTGTCTTTGATTGAATCTAACAGACAATTTTCAGATTCACTATGACTCTAGTAGACAGATTTTCAATCTACTAAAGATAAGAGAATCATGAAGAATTAAACATGAATAGCACTTATTTCACATATTAACATTGGTTATCTAGCAGTGAGTATGTATGCTAGACAATGTTATTTGAGATATGAATGATATTTCAAATTCTGACGTTTTTGCTTTGTTTGCTCCCAGCTACCTCATTTCTACCAGGAACGTTCCACTGGATGACTATACTGATATTCTCAGCAGCCATGGCTATGTGGAAGTAGGGTGCAGAGTTATGGGTTGAGATCTAGGCTCAACAGATTTTAGTTTCATTTATTCAGATTTTATCATATTAGTGCATTCATTTTTGCATTGGTTGTTTTAATTCTTCTCTCGGATTCTTATGTATAAATAAGTCCTACAGGTGGAGGATGATTGTTGTATACATGACATTATAGAATAAATGCTTTGAGTATATATTATTATTTTGTATATGTATCAATACTGAACTTGAGTCATATTTTATCCTTCTTTCTTTTGTCTTCCTTAACTACATGGAAATAGAACAACAAGGACAGAGCAGACTTCAAAGAAAAGAATCAGATATAGATGAAATTTATTCAAAATGTTCAGGAATATTTGACTGTAATAATGGCCCTAAAACAAAGCAGGACCTGTTTATCTGGAAATTTTGCAGAGGCCACCAAAAAGTGTGGTAAGAGATGTATCAAGTAGAAGTGACAAGCCATTTACTTGTCATATCTAATAACCCTCTTCACTCTCTACCTTAATAGAAGTTACTATAATTGTTCTAACAAGCCCTTGTCAAGTAATCAACTACTCGCCGTATCAACAGAAAAGAATCAAAGGATGAAGGTAAAATTCAGAACATATTAACAGATACATACAGGGTTGCAATCAAATCATATCACAACTAGATTTCGGTTAAAAGTATTGCAGAGAATTAATGAAGATACAACAGTAACCTGCATAATTGTAGTCCTTAACCATTCGATATTTGATTAAAAAGTCTCATATCTCTTTGTTAATCAGATAAGATGGCCTTTAAAGATAGATGCATCAACATGTTCTAAAAGGTTAGAGCCATGAAGCAAAATTGTCCAAGGAACAGGTTAGGCAATAGTGTGATCAAACAATCAAGTCTAGCGTTTCGTGAATTTGATAATTGACATAAAAGATCTCCCAATTGCCACTGGAAGACTTTTAAACAACACCATCCAAGTAAAATACGTCTCCTTAAAATGTTATCGATGTTATATTTCCTCACATTAGAACCTTCGAGTCATACTAATTATGTCCTTGACGATGGTGCCTTCATTTTATTGTAAAGATAAAAAATTAAGTTAGAGCAATGATCTATTCGGTTGCAAAAAGTAAGAGGAGGCCAAATCAATTACATTCAGTAGCCTTTTTAAAGTGCTTGCTAGATCCAATTTCCAACTTTGGAAACTAAAATTTTGAAAATCCTAATACTGATTAGACAATAGCATTCCTCCTTACTCCCTTGTCATTGAAAGATATGCTTACTCATTGAAATGCTATTAATTCCTCACTTATCATTCATAATTAAAACCTATGCTTGTTCCGATGCTAATTTCCAATATAATCCTTTTATGCCCAAGACCATAATGCAAAATAATAGTACCTAATCGAAAATTAAACACTTCTGACGTCCTTAGATATAGCTGTTCTGATTAGAATATAGACACACTCAAAAGAAAATTAAGATGTTAAGCAAAGAACAAAGGAACTATCTCAAAGAAAATCCAAGTATATGTTTTACCGTTGCTCTATGGCTCGAATGTATATAGAAATGAAAATCAATTCCTCATCATATAAATTAGCTAACACCAAAAGAAAACAAACAAACAAACAATGCAAAAGAGCTAATTGAAACAATTATCATCACTCACTAGTAGAATTCTGGCAAAAACCGAAAGGCCATAAAACAACTTATTTTTCAAATATTTGACATTCTTTTTCCTCACTTCAAAGGATCAAAGATACAAAATTTGCAACAAGAATCCACAATTCTCAATCTAACAAATATTAAAACTAAAAATCATGGAACAACAAAAATCAACACCATATTGAAAATCCTCACCCAATTATTCACTTCACTTGGTCTTGACTTCCACTCCACTCTTGCCAGCAATGATGACAGCAGTGGCCATATCCAAAAACAACCCATGTTCCACCACTCCCTCCAGCTTCCCAATCTCTTTTCCGGCCGAGACACCATCTCTGATAGGAGTCTCAAAATACAAATCAACAATGTAATTGAAGTTATCAGTAACATAAGGCTTCCCGGCAGCGTCCACTCTTAGCTTGGCCTCACAACCCAGCTCTTTAAACAGGTCCTGGAGCCGAACCAGGTTGAATTTCCAGCAAAACTGAACAACCTCTACTGGCATTGCCAGTTTGCTCCCGCCGAGTCCAGTCACTAGCTTGGTCTCATCAGCGACCACCACGAAGCTCTTCGACGCCGCCTCCACCATCTTCTCTCTGAGAAGGGCCCCGCCACGGCCCTTGACGAGGTTGAGGTCCGGGTCGACCTCGTCGGCTCCGTCGATGGCCAAATCGAGAACTGGGTGGTCGTCTAGGGTGGTGAGTGGGATGTTGAGCGACTTGGCTTGCTCCTCCGTGCGTTTGGAGGTGGGGATTCCGATGATGTCCTTGAGTTGACCGGTTTTGAGGAGGTGGCCGAGCTTGTCGACGACGAAGGCGGCGGTGGAGCCGGTTCCGAGGCCAAGGACCATGCCGGACTTGACGTAGTCGACGGCCTTGTCGGCTGCCAGTTTCTTCAAGTCGTCTTGAGTGAGAGCAGGGACGGCCTGGGCTCTGATGGAGGAGAAGGAGACGGTAAAGGTGCGTACTTTAACGGCTTTTGGGTTGCGCAGGATAAGGTGAGAAGAGGGTGTGTGGTGGAGAGAAGAGAGAAAAGATAGAGAAGCCATTGAAATGGTGGTGGTGGTGGTAGAGAGAAATGGAAGGGAAATGAGAGGTGTGTGTTTATGTGTGTGGGTGTGATACTGTGATGTTGTCTCAGTCTATCTAATAGTTGTTTTGGTTTTTTGGTTGGTGGGAGTCTTCTTGTTGAATAAAAACAAAAGCTTTTTGGAGGAGATTGGAACTTGGAAGGTATGTCTTCAACAATTGCTTCTGTTTCTGTTAGTTTTGTTTGGTCGTTTACAAAGAGTGGAAAAAAAAAAAAACCACTATTTGGGTGGTAGTTGGTAAGTATTAGGTTGGTCCCTCAACCTTTTGTAAAAACAAAAAGAAAAATGGTTTTGCTACGGTGGTTTTAGAAGTCTGCATCTATTTATAAATTTAGAGTAATACTTAAATATTTTAAAATACTTAACATTCCAACTTGCTTTAATTCAATAAAAATATATGTACACATTAATTAATATAAAGGTCATGTGTAAATTGAAGTTAAGACACTTACCATAATTTTTAATGACAAAAACGCACATTCAATCTACTAATATTTTATATACGAATTAATATCTTATATACGAATCGCTAACCGCACAAATAGTATGTTAAAAAAAAAAAAAAAAAAATCTTACCAAGTTAGAATGTGTAAAATGAGATACAAATTTAAGAAAAGTTTCAGTAAGCGTACATCTATGTAGTATAAATCAGTCTCGTGATCATATCGGAAGCACTTACTTTTTATTCCATGCTTATTAGTGTGCTTTCTTCTGTTGGCATTTGAGACTTGAGGACCCAAATTAACCCAAAACGATTCGTTTAGAATAACCGTAAACGGCGCCGTATAACCATCCTGGACTCGGGATCATCTAGCAGCGAGAGATTGATATATAAAAGAATCAGTGTCCGAATATCTCTTTTTCCAACGTAATTTCTCTCTTTTCTTTCTTCTCCAAAACGATTTTTTTTTTCTCTTACAATCCCACCACCAGCGATGTCTGCTGAATCAACAGCCACTTCTATTCTAAGAAGTCAAGTAAGTGCTCTTCAACAGCCCAATTTTCTTTTTTCCTTTGGTTTGTTCCCAAGAAAGTTATTGGACAAAGGAACTTCGAATTTTGCCAACTGGGTTTTTTGAGTTCTGACTTGTAGTGTAAAAAAGATCCCGTCTTTTTCTTCCTTTGTTTTTTTGCTATAATTTTTTCTGGGTTATGCAGAGGAGGTTGCATTGTGAGATGTTATTTTGTTTGGTTGCTGAGAAAATCATGGGAAAAAACTTGGAATCTGGGAACTGGGTTTTTTGAGTTTTGAGTTATAGTTTAAAGATTTGTAATTTTGGGTGCATTGAGATTGATATATTGATTGTGATGATCAGGTTGATCTATTGGAGTTCATTGACTGGTCTGGAGTTGAATGCCTTAATCAAAATACCAGTCATCCTCTGCCCAATGCTGTCAAACAGGTAACTTTATTTCAGAGTTGTTCTTATCTGTAATTATAAGTTTTGTCAGTGATTGTAGTTTTACTTTTGGATTAGCATGAACTAAAATTGTCTCATTTATGTTGAAATTCATGATTTTATTGCTAATGCAGAAAGTGCCTGCCAATTGACTTGAGATTTCATGATTTTGCTTTTGGGTCATGATCAAAATAAGGATTTAAAAACCTGAAATTTAGTTACTTTGATTAGGTTAATTAGGTTTTTTTCTCTTTCTATTGGGTTAGTTCAATATTGGAAAAACTTCTTTTTGATCGCCCAATTCCACTATACTCAAAATTTTGTAATCTAGTTTTTATGCTGCCGAATGCTGTGTTCGTGTGAGTCATATTGTACTTGCTCGTGATGGTTTGAGGGTTCTACAGCTATAAATAATATACTCTTTTGTGAATTAGGGTTACAGAGAAGATGATGGTTTGTATCTGGAGAGTGATGCAGATGAACAACTTCTGATTTATATTCCTTTCACTCAAGTTGTCAAACTTCATTCTATTGTTGTCAGAGGACCTGAAGAGGAAGGTACTTACCAAATTTTCTTATTATTGCACTTTTTTATATGCATGTGAGATAACGGAGTGTTACTTTGTTCTCAATTTTTGAAACTAATCATCAGAAAAACTAAAAACACGCGGAAAAATAGGATATGAAGAGGCATAAACTCTTCGGCCTATAATGAGTTAAGGAACAAATATTATGTGAAAGAGTAGGACAGATGTGTGATCCACCTAATCTACACTAATGTTACCTTTATAATGTTATTATCGGATACAATACTTAACCGGTTCTTTCTTAGAGTAGCATGAGCATAGTTGTAACTTGTGTGCTTATATATGAGGAATTAAGTGCCTTGATGTTTGGGAGCTTATCAACATTTTAAATTTATCTGAAGGAATGGAAGTCTTTCGAAGATTTTTATCAGTGATGTGCATGAAAATATATAACTTATGGGCTATCATTTGACCGTAAATAAATTCAAAGAGATTGAAATTATTAGACTGTGGGGATAGGAATGCTTAATAGTTTTATGCTTGTTAAGATTTCTTAGAGAGAAGAAAAAATAAATACCAATATGCTCAGGGCCACTAGAATGGATATATAAATCAGCGAAGGAGACACCCTTAATTTGGAGTATATCTGAAGAGGAAGACAGATGAGTTGAAGTTATCTTCACTCCAATGTTACCTTGACAATTGGGCTTATTGCCACCAAAGTCAAATGATCTGAAAATATAGAATGTTAGTTTGTCTATGATGATTATGCAAGGAAAGGATGTGGGTGATATCCTTGTTCCTATCCTGGATATTTATAGCTTTTCCATTCAAAATCCCATCTTCTACATTTTACTTTGCAATGTATAAGTTTCATTTTGTGTGGTACTAGTATTTTATACGAGTTTCATTTTGTGTGGTTCTAGTATTCTAACATGAAACTTATTTTATAGGTCCAAAGACAGTGAAACTTTTCTCTAACCGGGAACATATGGGGTTTAGGTAATGTTTAAGGGATGCTTACTTTTGTAGATTAAAGATTTGATGTAAAATTCATGACATCTTACCTTGTATTTTATGATTTGGTAATACAGTAATGTCAATGACTTCCCTCCAAGTGATACAGCTGTTTTATCCTCTGATAATCTCAAGGTAGCAATTCAATGTTCACTCGTGCTTCTACTGCTATTCTCGTGTTCGTAGAAAATTAATTGTCTTTTTGGACAATATAGTTGACACATAATTCTTATACTTCCTATTATTGTGTAGGGACAACCGGTAGTTTTGAAGTTTGTCAAGTTTCAGAATGTTCGTAGGTAAGTTCAGTACTTATAAGTAAAAATATCGATTTAGTACTTATCATGATATCTAACTAAAATGGCAGTTGATCTTACTTTATTATGTGGATCAGCTTGACAATATTCATTGAGGACAATCAATCAGGTTCTGAAATAACAAAAGTTCTAAAGATTGCCCTGTTTGGAACCACGTAAGTTTTCTCTAAAACCTTGAATTATATCTCAGCTTTCCCTTTTCAGTTTATATAATTTTTCGATTGCGTTTGCTTTCAAATATTGCTTTGTTCGGAACAACAAAGTTGATTTGATTTGTATTCCCTATTTTCTTCCATTTAGTCTATAGTAACTTCATTTTTGGGTTCTCCATGCTGAAATAAAAGTGTGGCCTATTTTCTTCACTCTTCAGTTGAATATCATATCTGTTCTCTTTGAAATTTATAATTTTTGCTGCCCTTTTAATTTATTTATTCCTGTATAAATGAATGTTATTTATTCTGTCAAAGGTTAACGTGTTTAAAATCATATTGAAGGTATTCTTCTGCTGTTGCTTGGTTAATGAAGAAAAATAATTTTTAGTAATTTCAATCTATTAAACCTGAAGTTTGTTTGGTTAATCATATTATATCTACACGTTGTCTTTAGAGCACATTTTATTTTAGATGCAAGGCCTTGCCTGTTCGATATTACTTGCTTTTTCTAGACCCTTTTCGGAGTTCCATATTTCATACAAAATGGCTTTTGGTTATTTCATGTATTCATTATGCGCTCCTAACATCCATAGGACAGAGAAAATTCTTCTGTGGGTAGGATTCTGTAGGCGCAATTATTAAGAAACAAATTATGACAATTGTACGAATTCTCTCATTGAAGGATTTCCATCAGCTTAACTTGTTTTACAGTATTTTCAGTACATATATTTAGGGTCATGTAAGGTTTGAGTATGCAGGTTAGTCTTAGCACAAGTTTGTTGATGTTTGATGTATATTTAATGCAGGGTCGAAACAACAGACATGAAGAGCTTGAAGAAGATTGAGGACCACCACTGACCCTCGAAAGAGCAAAAATATGAACAGAAGAAATTAATGGAAGAAATCCCAAAATGAGTCATTTCGAACCGTTGTCAACTTTCTTATTTGCTTTTCCAAAAACTTCAATTAGTTCTAGAATATAAAACAGTTTGATACATGAAAAAAAGTTACATGGTTCATCTTATAACTCGCAAATATTGGTTTATCTCGTGTGATTGGTTTTAAGGTGACATTCAAATTCTGCTTCGGTTCTATTTTACATGCAAATGTTGTTGGTTATGTTCGATTATTCAGAGTGAAGTTTGCTATCAATCACAGAAGCTTATACAAGATGCATTATCGTTAAATTTTGATCCAAAATCATGCAACAAATGATTTGTAATTATAATATGATTTATTACATTTCGTGATTTACATTTAAGTTATTGATCACCTGTCGTGAAATTTGGATCGAATGGTATAACTTGTTATATAATTTGAACGCGCAAAACTTATTTTCTCGATTGAGGTACTTGAAGCACTGATTATTTTTGTTGTTTTTCTTTGCAACACTGGTCCAAGAGGTCAGATTCTTTTTCCATGGCTCAGCAAATGAATGAGACAAATTAAACAACAAAGATAGCCAATTTATGTTTGTTTGATTAATAGCACTTTGAACCTCTCATTTTAACTGACAATGTAATCATAAATATGGGAGGACGCTACAAATACAATAATAGAGGTAACACGGTTGATTAGAACTAATTGCTGATGACTCAGGCACACACGTTAACTGCTGCTTGCATACAGATCAATGTTACCTATTTGAAACCGGGAATTTGAATTAACATCTCGTACTGCCAGAAACCGAAACCTGCCATTGGAACAGAAGGTGACATTCGCTAAGAACTAAGATATTTGAAATTTCAAATTGATCAGGAACAAAGAACTTACCTGAAAGCATTTGATAGAAAGCCTGTTGATTTGATCTTATATGTCTTTCGCTGAAACCGATTTTCAAACATCTGAGAAGTTTGTTTATCCAAAACCTGCCAGCTAGATCCTCCGTCATTGCTTCCCTCAACAACCCTAAAAGGAAAAACAGTTGATGGAAAATCGTATGGCATGGCATCAATAATGAACAATATTTTTTAAAACCACAGTTGAAAGGTTTGCACACACACGCACACACATATAAGATGTTCAACTGTACGTGCGCGCGTGTACATTCAACTGTACATGTGTGTGTGTGTGTGATGAATGACTAACAACTGAATAAAGTATCAACGTATGGAAAAATGGAACTTCTGACTATAGAAAAGAAAATGCCAGGAGGCTTATATAGCTTAGATATATATAGCTAGATAAAAAATTTGTTATATGTAATTTAACATCATACCAATCCATTGGATCCCTTTCAGGAACATCATTGGCTGACATGAACTCATACGCTGCAAGTTCATGCATCTGGTTGTGTGGTAATTTATACAATAGCCAGCAACCTACAAGAAGAAATTCAATTAAGAAAAGAAACAATGAGGTTTACTTAATAGTTACAGTTCAAAAAATTGTGTAACCAATACAGGAAATTTGAGGCGAAGTGGTTTTTTGGTTATGCACTGGTCTGCAGTCATATAATCGTCATCTTTTTTTTTTCCTGTGTTAAAAGAAAAGAGAGAAAGGGGTGGGGAGCAAAGTTACAAAGCGATGAGCAAAATAATATGCCAAATAATTGAAAGTAGAAGTCCTCTTAAAAGAAAATTCAAACTTAATGAGTTAATAGTTAGAGGATTTCTTCATATTGAGACAACGAATTAAGGAAAATACTGGTGAAAGTAAAGCATTTATTGCTTTCGGATACATAACAGTATAGTCTTTTTAACAGTACCTTCGAGAGTGTTATATTTTGAAAAGTCGGAGACATTGATAAGTCGATTACCAAACACAGTTTGTCGATTTACCAAACACAGTTTGTAGTGAAAGGTAAAAGTTGCCAAAACAAACAAACTTAAGCATTGTATTTACAATACCTCTTCCACCGTTTGGTTCTTCCCATTTAGATGAGTGAGTGCCGTCGAATGCTGATGTGGCCTAAAAATTTGTTGAGAGTGAACTTGTTAATGAAAATTAAAACACAAACACTAAAGCAATTGATGCAGTTACTAACAACATCCGCAAGTCAAACATTACTTACAATCCCAAAAGGAAGTTCCTCACCGCTTGCTAGGACCAAGCCAGAACAAATTCGGTTCGACTTTAGAAGGGGCAGTGAAAGGGAATCTCTACCAAAGTTGTTGCAATCGTTGAGATGATGAATCATGTCATCTAAAGCATCCAACACAACAGGCAGAGATAAAGAGGTTTTAACAGGATCACCAGCTAAGCATATCTCAGCTACCCGATCAGTATCAAACTCAAACTTCAACGAAAGAGCATGAAGTAGCTGTTCAAAAGAGGGCAGCATCTGATGGAAAATGTTCTCCTCATCCTTCAAAAGTGAGTTCAAGGAAACTCTCCTTGTTTTAAATGGTGACTTCCTAAGATCCACCAAAATTCCTTTCATAATCTCTAGTACTTCAATAGCTCTGGATTTAGAAAGAGCATGCTCAACAAACTGATAAAGGACAGGAGAAAACGCATTGTAAATTTTATTCACATGCTCATCTAAGCACATACGAATGGGGCATGAAGTGCTATTCAAAGAGCAATTTTCATCAGAACCAATTTCTGATCTTGAAGTACGCCATTCCTTGTCCCCACTTCGTCTTCCAGGTAAGGAGATTGAGGAACCATCTGCAGAATGTAGATCTCTCTCAAGTTCTTCCCTTTCATCTTTATCACGTTCTTCAAGTGCAGAAAGAACCTCAGATGGAAAACTTTTTCGACATTCTTTTGTCAAGCTAGTGATAACGGAAGACACAGTTTGCTCTGTGGTAATATTCCGGCGAGACAGAACCTAACATTTTTGAAGAAAATAATCCTTTTCCTCAATAACTTAACATAACAATATGTATCTGAACAAGTGAAAGAAAAAGGAAAAATATGTTATTCGTGAACATCTAGATGATTAAATCCATAACTATTCTTATATACCTCAGGCCACTTTCTTGTGTAACGTTTAATGACATCATAAACTCCATCTTTTGCAAAAGCATTCACGTAATTCAATTTCTTGTTCCACCTATAAAAAGAGCAAGGCAGTTGATTGGATACAATTAAGGTTTCAAAACAGGAAGGAGGGTGAAGGAGATGAATGATTCATTGTTAAAGCAATGGAATCAAAGGTACCCGTTCTCGTATAACAAAGGTTTGTCAAATATTCCCTCGCAAGGATCAAGATGCATCCATCTGTTAAACATAAAATGTCAGGAAACATTTAACTCATAAACCACATCCTTAATTAAAAAAAGAAAAGAAAGAAAACAGCATTATTTACTGAAACCTACCTTCCCAAAGATTGTGAGAAACACTCTGTCCAGACATGATCTGTAAAATCCACAATCTGGAAACTAATATTAGTAACCAGTGACAATATGTACTCTCAAGCCTCAAGTTGCTCCACGCAACAAATGAATGAAAAGTTTCTTAACATGATTGACATAGTGCTAAAGGAAGGCAATGGAAATATGCAAGAGCCCAGAGGCTAGAATTTGCCCATTGAAGGTAAAATCCTAAAAGTTGTTGCATATTTAAAGGCTATATTTCATTTTAATTCACAGCCTTTCTTATGAAAAGTTGTAACAGAGAAATATAAAAGCTATCTGCACAAATGAGGTCGGGGTGCAGAAGAGTCGATTTCTCAAGTGTCAACATACAAGGACAAAGGGGCATGGTAGAACAATGGCACTGTTCACTTCATCTGATTAGAAATATTAGGCATGATAGTGATATTCATGCTTTGGGATTTATTAGTGGTATGTATAGACACAGAAAACATCAAAGATATATTACAAATAACTACGGAGCTATATCACACGCAGGAAAATTAACTATATTACCTTTCCAATATGCATGAATGTAAAAAGGTCTTAACTATTCAGATTCTACTAATTTAGATTTGCCACTCAATGCTACATAGAGAAAGCTACACCATCCATTAGATCACAACAAAATTGGCAGGTTTTCATCATCAATCATAGTCTTCTTATACCACTTTGACCAGTGTTTCTCTCGAAAAAATAACAATTAATTTTGTGGAGCACTACAGGAAGCGAATTTAAAAAATGAATAAGCAACAGAAAGATTAACCAACCAGACGAGTTTCATAGCCAAAAGCTCGGCAGTAAAGTGCAAAGCAATTGGCCCACTCTCCACAACGCCCCTTTCTTGTTTCTACAAGCTGCATACATGAAAGAGAACAAGAAGAATAAGCAGTTTATGAAATATGAACTTCAGAATCAGGTCTAAAATTTTAAATACCTTCAAAGGATCATTATAGCGAGGAAAACGGGTGATTTTTGAACACAAGTTGCAGCTGGAGTGGACAAAAAGAAAAGAAAGGTGAATCTCAATGAAGGTGAAGCAGTCAGGATGCAGAAAAAACATAAAGACAACAAAACATTTAAACATATACTGCAGATTGGCAACCAACTCTGGCTCCGGCAGAACATTTATTCTAGCCGAAGTAGAACTTTTGCATACCTAGATAATGCAAGTTATATTTATCATAATTTACATAAAGATACATTTCACAAACACTTCCCTTGATAATATCAAGACATGAATTGGGTATGACGAAACTGATTATAGAAATTAGAATACGAAATAGGGGTGATAATATCTTAAATTTAAATTATAATTGTAGAAACCTTCATAAATGAACTTTTAACTTAAAATCCTCAGTGCAACATCTCTTCAATAATAAACTCCGGGCAATGAAGTCAGGGATAAGTTTTGGAGTTGAAATTTTTCTTTAAAATGGAAATAAAGAAAAAAGGTCCAGTCACTAAATATGGTTTTAAGAGCAATTAAAATAAAATCCAACTTTTAACACAAAAAATGATTTAATTACTTTGACACCACATTTATATGCACTCATTGCACTGACCTGCTGAAATAAAAAATCTAATGTAGTATTCTCTAATCAGATTGTGAAAACACAGCATGTGCCTTGATAAACATTATAAATATTTGATACAACTCAAGAAGAAATAACTACTGAATACTGAATCAAGACAATGTAATCAAACTGTGTGTGCTTGAAGGATGTCATACATATTGGCAAATCAAATGAAACAAGGATGTCATAGATATTGATCACCTGCTATAATAAACAATAGAAAGTGTAAACATAAATAAGATATTATAAATCAGAAATTCATAAGAGTAAAACTCAAACAAAATGACAAGAAATTAGGAGGAAAAGCATTTTCAGGACTGACCGATAAAGTTCAACTCTAGTTGCTTCATATTGGATCTCTGAAGGCAGTGGAGTACCCATACCATGAAGTGTAGTATCACCGCCGCAACCATCACAAGGAGGTGCATTAACCCACCTACAATGTTTTTTTATTTTTATTTTTGAAAGTTAAAACCCACCTACAATTTTATAATAGGAAATAATCTAGGCAACATTAATCTGCTCAGCAATATACGGTTAAAGAGAGATGAACTATTTATACTGCAAACTGCAAATAAATTCTGCTTCCCCAGATAGCAACACAAAAAGTTATCCATCATAAATGACAGCTAAAATGCCATTAGCACATACTGGGATGTCAGGCCAAAATATCAACGTAGAATCAGAAAGTCACAATTAAATCAATTCCTAATCATTATCGAGGTGAAAGAATATGAATTGTTGAAGAAACATTGTAAGACTATAAAAGTGAAACCTACTAAGAAGGTATGTAGATTTAAGTAAAGAAAAACATAGACTCTGCATAGTTATTACAACCCCTGGGCTTATCAAACATCAGTCTGGACTGGCAATCTTCCACTCATGTTGAAGCACTAAAATTTTAAATAATATCAGTATAGAATATTGCCGTTCAGGTCAACCTCGAATCAGAAATACAATGTTATAAGAAGCATAGTCATCATCGCCGCACAAATCGTTAGTGGTAAGGGGTTTTGACTTCGATTGTTTCTTCAAACTTGATGGGCTCAAGATTTTAATATCTTCGAAACTTAGAACATGATAGTTTAAGGATGAAAGTTGCATTTTTGAATCCGACTATGGGTTTTCCTTCAAATATCTTTTGGTGTTCATATCTACCCCCAAATGATTTCACTGGAGAGGAAGCATCTTTTGGAATTAAAGATTTGTTTTAAAATAGAAGATCTTCAATAATAAACTTTAAATTTGCTTTCATGAATTCCCAAATTCAAACACAACATAACCAAGTACCAAAAAAATTAAAATTTGTTCTTCACTCTTGACAATTATCTAGCTTTGATTAAGAAAAAAAAGCTTGAGAATTGTGCAATTTCATTGGTAGGCTTTTCCAACTTAAACCTTTTTCTTTCAACTTTAACAGGATGTACCATAATAAGTAATAAAAAGCACCTGAATGATTGTTTGAACCAGAAAAGCAGCTGCAGCAGGAAGGCATGATCTTGTTCAGCTTTTGATGGTTTAAAGTTCCCCTCCTAAACATATTTATCAAAATTACATTATTATAATTACATTTTTCAGAATAAATTTTTGAAGTACAATAATACATATAAATCGCTAGATAATAAGTTAAACCTTAGCAGTACCCATATCATCCTCAATAACTTATTCACAGAACTCACTACAAAACTGAACAAATTTTGAACAACCATGACTCTGAAAGATCAATTCATTTTTATTAGAGATTCTAAAAGGTTTACCTTAGCCAAAGAAACCAAAGCTTTCTCTTCAAGCTCTTCCACCGGCACAGTTTTCCTAGCCGCGTCTTGTCGTATTGGGTCCTCATACTACACAATCAATAAAATTCCTTAAATTTTCAATGAAGCCATCAAAGCAAAGGAAAATTTATAATTCAAAATCAATTTTTCTTCTCTATCAGCACTTAAAACAATTCAAAGCAAACTTCAAAAACCAGACATACAAAGAAAATTCACCATTACCATAAGAACTCGACTAACGTAAGGCCGGAACCTCTGCTCAAATTGCACACTATTTTCACTAGCAACATACTGCTGGAACAAAAGCGCTTCCTCCTCCGCCTACAACAGCAAAAAAAAAAAAAAAAAAAGCACTTTCAAAAATAAAAATGAACCAAACAACATGAAACTGATCAAAATACAATTAATTAAAGAGAAAAAATAATACTTGTAACATTCGCGCCAAATCCTCATCGCTTTTCAGCAATTCTTCGTTCTCTTTAGCGCTGGTACTCACTGTTTCCTCATTAATTGATACTAATTTGAGCTTATCACAGATTTTTGAGAGATCAAAGTCGTCCGATACAGTCCGGCAATCGCCATCGTCGCCGACGATCTGATCACGACAATTTTCATCACCACAACAAAACACACATCAACCGTAAACTTCCACGCTACAAGCATTTACGGGAATCGAGAGCGGTAAGAGAGAGAGAGAATCGAGACCTTTTGTTCGTCAGGAGGAACCAAAGTGAGCGAGAAGAGCTGAAATTTGAAAACCTGTAACGAAAAAAATTCGCCGACTCACTGACTCAGGGACACAGATAAAGAGATAGATTTTAAATAAATAAATGAAATTATTTATTTAAATAGAAGAAGAGAGCGAGCGAGATAGAGACTTCGAGGCCGTCGTCGGTGTCGTAGTCGACGTCGAAGGAGTCGTCATTGTGGCTGACAGAGAATTTCCGAGCAACCATTTTTGCGCGTAATACGACGTTGTTGCGTGCTTTTTCCCAGAGAATGTAGAACTGGAAAATTTGTTTACTGTGTATTTTGTTTTTTTTATTTTATTTTTTTGGTTAATTATTAAATTTATATTTACGAACATACGTGATAGTTTTAAGATAAATATTCGAGCAGACTTGTTATTACAAATTATTTCTTGACCGATTCTAAGAGCATCTCCAATGCTATTATGCATTTGGAGAAAATTGAGTGTCACATAGGATCAATATTGAAAAAGTTAAGAAAACATTCTCCAATGCAATTATCTAACTTTAATATTGATATGATGTGGCAAAAAAAAAGTTAGAAAATATAAGTAGAGTTTTTAATTGTAGATATTGTCCTTGATATGCTGACTAGGATTTCTAACTTTTTCCACCAATAAAATTTTAGTATTTTGTCAATGCATTTAATTATCATATTGAATGGAGAGAGAATGTAACAAATGACTTGTGGTGATTGGTTTAAAATTAATATTTAGATATTCATATTGGAGAAGTGAATATGCATTTCTATAATTTTTTTGACAAGTTAGATCCATATTATTTAAAAATGCTGATGTGGCACTATTTAGATACTCAAAAATATATATTTGTATTGGAGATGCTCTAAAATAAATACTGTTATGCATGTATTACTCGATCTCAACAAATTACCATTTATACTGTAAAAATAATATTAAAAAATTGAAAAATAAAATATAAATTAAATTACCGAAATGATTATTGGGAAGGCCAGAAGAACTGCAAGAAGCACGTGTGGGTCACAGGTGAAAAGTAAGACGGCGTAGGCGCACAGTAAGAAGATAGTTGTGGAAACAAAAACTTGTTTGCGGGAAAATTGGAAGATTGTCATCGGAATAGGAATAGGTGTGACCATAGTTATCCGCAATTAGGTTTAGCTTACTCTTATATGGAATATAAAGGTAACTTATTTCTCTCTCTCAATTTGGCTATGGCTTTATTCCATTTTTAGCGTGCGTACAGATACAAGAATAAGAACTAACTTTTAAATCAATTTGAATTTTATTCGAAGTGTGGTTTTATAATTATGCAAATAAGTCAACAAATACAAACATTGTAAATCATAATAATACTATTCTTTTATTTTTAAAAACAAATGATATAAAAAAATATTGGTTAATATTTTAAGATCTAACCTTAAATTATAGTTGTTTGAAATTATCAAATATGACTTCCTAAACCATGTGCTAAATTTTCATTTTCCCTTATTTTTTCATATACATACACACATGTTGATAGTGAAAAATGAGTCATGCAGTCAACAGGAGTCAACTATGCTATATAAGTAAGGGTGTTTAGTAGTTTGTTGAACCTACTAAAATGAAATTTGTTATTGGACTCCTGCGAGAACCTTCTCGCGGAGTATGATGAATTCTTGAACATTGTTTGTGAAGCTTCTATCTGTTAGAATAAAGAAATATCGGTGAGAGTTGCCGGATTTTAGTTGGCGATTTACCTCCAACGATCAAGTTAGTTTTTCAAATTGAAGAAAAGTGATTAAATACTTCAATAATTTTTTGTTTAGGGTTGGTGAGAATATTCAATAGCATACTTTTATTCTCCATAAATGTCGATATTTATAGATTCACAGACATTCCACTTGTTGACTTCCATTTCGGGAATGTTCATGTAACACCCCCTAACCTGACCCGACTGGATCAACCCAGGGAGCGTTACCTATTTCAAAACTTGACTTGACTCACTATATAATTGAAAAATCATTGAAAACCAAATAAATTATAATTTAAAATCCTTTCTAGTGAGCCTATTCAAAAACTGTTTTGAAAAAATTTTTGCCAGAGTTTTCTCTATTTTTCTGATTTTCCAAAAATTTCTGTTTTCCACAAAAATTCAAACAATATAATTTCAACACTTCAAAATCAAACTTTCAAACATGTGCGCACTCGGCCATATAGTGCGACTTTTCAAATATTTTCAAATAAAACATATATAATCAATATTTACAAACTTTGAAAGAAAACATAAACCATAAAACAATTATTTACAAAACCAGTATATCACACTTTTACAAATTTCTGTATATGCATGCGTAGCTGAATATAATATACAAAAATATACAACTACCCAAAGTTTGGTGACTCTGATCCTCAGTCTGCAGCTATCACCTCTTCAGTCTTTTTCTCCCTTTGTAACCTACGCGTGAGAAAATCAACGCGCTAAGCATATCGCTTAGTGGGTGTACACTAAACTCATTTATCAAAATCATAAAATAAATTTCATAATAAAAATATCACAATACTATCGTATAAAAGCATGTCATTATTTAACTCATTCACTGAAATAAATCATATGAAATCAATTTAATAAAAGTAACTAAATTAAATTAATAATTCATACGAAATCAAGTTCTCAATTCTTTTATAATCATTTTATTCAATTCATTCTCAATCCTGGCTATTTGGTATACTCAACATAATTTCAGGACTGAAATATGGGTCTAGTCTCTGTAATATCAGTGTGATGTCTGGGGTTGCCTCGCAATAACAGTCACTAGTATCGGTGTGATTGTCCGGGGTTGCCCCGCTACAACAATCACTGGTATCAATGTGACGTCCGGGATTACCCCGCTACAACAGTCACTAGTAATAACGGTGTAGTACTGCTGAAATAACCCAGCTGGTATACCAACCTCTTATATCCGTTTTCTATGTTCAAGTATCCTAGGGCCTTTTCAATACAGCATTTTCTAATTCTCATATCAATGCATGGTATTGATTTCGAAATAAATAACTGTAATTCACAAATCGAAGTTAAATTCAATAAATATAAATTTCAAACGATATTAGTAAAACATGTATATATGATTTCATGGAAATTAAATGATTTGTTCATACGATATTCTGAAACGATTTATTTCAACATAATCAGGATAATCGAAAAAAGATTAAAGCAAAATCATTCAAATGAAAAACAGTACGAACATATATTTACTAATTATCCAAAAATCTCATATTCAAACCAAAAACACATAATAATTTCATAAAGATTTCAAAAACGAGTGTACACCAACCTGGATACCAGTTTTACGAACTTTTCTTTCCTGAATTTCCTTTTTCCTTTTTTCTTTTCTCTTTTTTCCTCATCTTTCCTTTTCTTTCTCTTTTCTTCTTCCTTTCTTCTTCTTCTTCTCTTCTTCCTCTTCTTTTCTTCTTCTTTCTTTCCTCTCGTTCTCTCTCTATTTTTTTTTCTGGTTTGCTTCCTTGTGAAGCTTCCACCGCCTCTTATTTTTTTTTATAAAAATTTGGGCATCGCGACTTGTGGTCGAGCCATCTGGTCGCGTTGCTCACTAAAGTGATTTTACCGCTTTTATCGCGATCAACCATCGCTGTGTATGGTCGCGATGTTGGTCGCTATGCTCACTGCCCAAAATCAATATTTTCACCGCGAATTGCTCATTGCAATCCCTAGTCGCGGTACTCACCTGCCAACATTTTCCTTCTCTTTCATGTATTCTTTCTAGACCGCTCCACCTGGAAACCTTAAAAATACACAATTATATTTTCCACTCCTCAAATCATAAATATCATATTCATATACTCAAAAATTAATTCAACCATACTTTTCATATTTATTTGAAATTAGGGATATTACAGTTCATATACCATCAAGAGGCAATCATAGGGATGTTACCTGTAGTAGCCAAAATCTATCAGGCCCAAAAGTATACCTCAGAGTCCAGGTTCAAAAAGTGGTACGACATCAATGTAGTACGACGAATAAGACATCCATGTAGTACGACATACACTCAATGCCCTACACATCCAAATAGCATTGAGGGAAGTGACTCAGTATCCACACTTCGTAGGACTCCATATGTCGTACGACATGTCCATCTTAGGTCAACGTCCAAAAATGTAGCACGACATATAATAGTGTTTGTCTGTCCAAAAACATCAACTCCATATGTCGTACGACATAGAATACCATTGGTTCAATGGGGGACCAAATTATAATCTACTTTAAAGACGGACCTACAAAATCATGATTACAAACTATAACGGCTAGGTCAAAAGTAGCATCTACAAACCTCCTTAGTGGAAGAAAGAAAGGAGGGATAATGATGAAGTACCTCAAACGAGCAGAAGCATCCATCTTCTATAAATGGAGGATGATTCTCCAAAGAGAAGGGAGAGAAAATTGAGATCTTGAGAGCTATCTACATTCATACAACAACCTCTGGCCATTGTTCATCTTCTCTGATCACCTTCCAACCTCACATCTCCTTCTACCAAGGAGACCCCAATCGCCGAGATAACAGGAAGTATTACTCATTCATCTCCATTTACGAGCATTCTACACTTATTAGCACTCGCTAACTTGACCGTCGGAGTGACTTTGGCCAGCACCACCCCATTGTCCCAGACGTCCTGCGGGTCACGTGCGTTTTATCTTTACAGGTTGTAGTGCTCCGTGTCCCCGAGCGATTTTCGAGGACTACATTACCTTAAACATGTAACATCCGCCTTCTCAGGAAAATGTCTATGAATCAGACAAACAGCGTAGTCGAATGGTAATCTGCATTGTTAAGGCATTTAATGCGTCTGATATCCATAGTTACAGGTCTCTGACTTCGACTGGGATCACCATTAATGTCTACTGCTGCACCACAGTCTGCCAGGCATGTCCCTGACACAGTTGATTAGTGTATTGATCTGTCCAAAACTAGTGTATTACATGCTGTATGTAAATGTGCTCCAAGGATATGCTGGCGTTGAGGGAGTTCTTGTGCCAGGATATGTTCTCGTTGAAACTTCTTCTAACGACGTCGGATCATCCTATCCTTGAAAATAGTCATGTATTAGTTGCAAGGTCTTGTTTAGCTACTGGCGATGATGTGGCAGGTAGGTATGCAGGAAATACCCACAACAATATATATATATATATATATATATATATATATATATATATATATATGAGCTAATAATACCAATTTTCCTAAGGTTTTACCAACTACAAGCGGGGTCAATTTACCGTTAATGGATAAAGACATCCCCTGCTGTTAGTTAACTTCCATTAGAGTTAACAGTTGACCATGTTTAATCGTTAAAAAGACAAAAATACCCCTACAATAACAATTAAAATTATTAAATAAAAAAATAAAAAAAGTTTAAATCTCTATCGTTCATCTCACTTGAGATGGATGACGGAGATTTTTTTCTTTTTTAAAAAAAATAAAACTATTATAAAAGAAATAATCTCAGATCTCCATCGTCCATCTTTGAATGGACAATGGAGATCTGAATTTTTTTTTAAAAAAAAAATGGAGGAAGAAGAACCCAGAAAAAAAAAAAAAAAAAAGGAATAAGAAGAACCCAGAAACTGGGTTCTTTGAAAAACCTAGAGATTGAACCTCCATTAACTCAGATTTATTTTTATTAATCTTATTATTATTATTTTTTATTTTTTTTAAATAAATCTTAACTGTCTATCATCTTAAAGCTTGAGGGATAAGATTTTTTTTTAATATTTTGATTTTTATTTAATAAAATAAAATTTAAAAAGACGAAAATGCCCTTGTGCCTATTAAGTTTGACTAAAGTCAACTAACGGTAAGAGTGGTCTTTATCCATTAACGATAAAGTTGATTTCGCTTATAGTTAGTAAAACCTTAGGGGAGGTTGATGTTATATATATATATATATATATATATATATATATATATATATATATATATATTCTAAACAAAAATTGATATATAATTATTGATGACAAATTATTGATGGAGATGAAATTAATTTTAATTTGGGGCATTATTAAAATTACAGTAATTTATATGGTTAGTTTATAATATTTATTTAGATAGATAAATAATTTACAACGTTTTAGGATTAATATATAATTATCTATTTTGTTTGATAATAAAAAAAATCAAACTATTATTTAATCAACATATTAATTTTTATGATAGGGGTGTCTTTGTACTAATTTTTGACATTTATTTGAAATTATGCTATTATTACTTAACTTAGAGAAAGTTAGTACACTCAACCCGATATATAAATAATGAGAGAGAATAAATCTTCCAATGGTGAGACGATGAGTTCAGTTTGAGTTATACACATGGGCATAATAGATATATTAGAATTTAGATAAATAATAAAAATTGATGGTATTAATGGTGCTTAGCGACAAGTCCTCCACATTCATACTGTTATAGTGATCAAAATAAGTCCCAGACCCAAAACTCGAGCCTAACTCATACAAAGCCCAAAAAAGTTATATACGAACAGTATCAAACAGGCCCAGAGCCTAATTCTTTTAAAATATATCTTTTTTCTTATATATAAAGGCTCAAGACATGCAAAGGCCCAACTTAAAGGCTTCATGAGATCTAAGCCCAAAGCCCAAGCCTATGAAGTTATCTGACTTCCCATTTGAATTCAGGCCAGGTCAAAAGTAACCAGTGAGGGCTCCATAAACTTCGCCTGAAACTTGAGAGGAGATGATCCGCCACGCAACGAAACGAGTGGATCATGGACTATAAAAGGCTTATCCTCACTCTAAAGAGGCCCCACACATTTTTACACTCTAATTAAGGTTTTAATAACACCTGACATTGGCACGATTCACGATAACTATTTTTCAGGCGATTTTCAGCAAACTCCGATCACCACGTCTTCATCCTTTCGATCATTATCAGCCAAGTTACAATACCTAGGAAGTATTCTCATCCTTTCATTATACTGCTCTAATTATATTTATCTACAGTCTACTGACTTGACCGTTGGAGTATATTTGTCCGGTACCGCCTCGATGACCCAAGTATTCTACCGGTCACTCTATCTCTGTTTTTACAGGTTATAGTGCCTATATCATCCCATAACGCATTCTATGGTTTACAACTGTAGGTTTATGTCGTATTCTATCCAAATCTTAAGTTTGTATTATTTTTTTAAAAACATCTCATGGTATTAAAGGTGCTTAACAATAGTCCTTCACATTTATTTTGTAGGTTTATGTCGTATTCCATCCAAATCCTAAATTTATTTATTTAATTTTTAATTTTTTAAGTCTAACTCGGACTTTAATTGTAAATGAGTCATCATATGATATTACAATAATATAGAACAAGAGAATAAATTATATTCCTTGGGATTACACGTATGATCGGCAATAGTCGGAAATGTAGGGTCGTAAGTCGAAGGTGATTGCGGCGGTTGATGGTTGATTGTCTCAGGTAGAGGATGCATAGTGTCAGTTTTTTTAAGCTTTGATAGTTAAGAAAGATTGAAAAATATGGACCCTCACTTTGAGTGAGGATGTTGTTATTTATAGGTGTGAGACCAAAAGTTAGGGACCAAAAGGGCAATTATCAATTTGATCTCTAACTTTTGAGGAATCATCTAATTTTTAACGCAGTTTCATTTATTGATACTTTTGGGTTCTAAGTTTTCGTAAATGTATCAATTTGGTCTCTCTGACTAATTATTTAACAGTTAAACTAACCAAAAATATTAAAAAACAGTTTTGCCTTTTTACTATTTAAATAAGTTAAAATTGTCACATCCCGGATTTCGAATAATTAAGTTTGAACATGTGAATATAAATATTTGAGAGTTGAGGGGTGTAAATGTAATTAAAAGTATGTTTATTTTTATGATTTCCAGGTGGACCAGATGGAACGGTCCAGAAATGATGCTTGAAGACTGAAAAAAACTAAGACAGTGAGTATCGCGACCTGGTCATCGCGACCACAGCTCGCGATGAAAAATGGTAATTCTTGGCAGTGAGCACCGCGACCAGTCACCGCGATCACAGATTGCGATGAACTGCTCGCGATGAAAAAATAAAATTCGGGCAGTGAGAATGGCGACCACCAGCGCGACCAAAGCACCGCGAGGTGTGCTCGCGATGAAGGCGGTAGAGTTGCTCCAGTGAGCAACGCGACCTGGTGGCACGACCACAGGTATCGACGAACGAATTTTTTTTTTTAAAAAAAGAAGCTTGTCGAGGAAGCCACAGAAAAAGAAAGAAAAGAGAGACCGAGAGAGAGAGAGAGAGAGGGAGAGAGAGAGAGAGAGAGAGAGAGAGAGAGAGGGAGAGAGAGAGAGAGAGAGAGAGAGAAGAAGAAGAAGAAGAAGAGGAAGAAGAGAAGGAGAAGAGGAAGAAAAGAAGAAGAAGAAGAAAAGAAGAAGAAGAGAAGGGAAAGAAACAGAAAAGAAAGAAAGAAAAGAGAAAGAGAAAGGAAAGAAGAGGAAGAAAGGAAAGAAAGGAAAAAAGGAAAACTCAGAAGGAAAAAGGTGTAGAAGCGGTTAAACGGTATCCAGGTTGGTGTACACACAGTTCTGAAATCTTTTCATATTGTTTATTGATAAGAATTTAAGTTCACATTTACGATTTTCGTATCTTGATTGCAATAGTTATTTTTCGATTTGTGGAAACTATTTAAAATTTCTTTTGAGATACAGAACTTGAGCTTATATCGAATCTATAGATTTCTTTTCTGTATTCTGTTATTTATACTTATTAATGAATATTGAGTTTGAAATTTGATTATTGTAAAATTGTTTGAAAAGTGACTGAAAATTTGTATTTCATGAATTAAATTTTACGGCCCTGATATATGTATAGGGATATTTGGATATAGGAGATTGACATGTCAATTAGGTGAATTTATGACAGTACTACACCGTGATGTATAATGTCTCTGATTATTTATTACGGATACCATTTCCTCGTGAAATGGAAAACCGACTCTTTACCACGGATACCATTTCCTCGTGAAATGGGAAACCGACTGTGAGAATACTCGGATACCATTTCCTCGTGAAATGGGAAACCGACTGTTTATATAGGGATACCATTTCATATGAGATGGGAAACCCGACTGTAAAACCCGTAATCCAGTCCTGTACACCATGCTATGTGTATCATGGGCCAAATTGAGATTTTATGATTAGAAAATGTTATGGGAAACAAAGAGATGATATGGAACTGAATTCCAGAAAGTTTTGAAATAATGTCTGTTTACTTAGTTTCAATAATTGTAAAACGTTTGTTATAGATATTTCTATTTCTGAAAGTACTGGTTTTAAGCTTTATTGTTTATATACACTTTTGAATTTCTGAATTTACATATACTGTTTTATATTATATTATCATTTATTTTAGTGTACACCCACTAGGCAGCTTTGTTTAGCGCGTTAGTTTTGTTTCTAACGCGTAGGTAATAAAAATACCGAGGACGGAAAAGACTGAAAAGGCACCAGCTGCAAAGAAGAGCTCAGAGTCACAGTATCTTTGGGGTAGTTAGTTATATAAATATTTCTATATACTATAATTAGATATGCATGCATATACAGAGGATTTTTGTAATTATGTGCTGTAATTATTATTTTATGCTTTCTGTTTTTATTTACAAAGGACTGTAATTTAATGAATTGTTTTATAAACTGTTTGAAAGTCGCACTAAACGGCAGAGTGCGCATTTGAATGAAATGAGATTTGAAGTGTTGTTGTAAAATGTATTTGAATTGAGTTTTATTTGTAAACAGGTTTTGGAAAATCAGAAAAATAGAGGGAACTCTGCCGAAATTTTTAAAAACTGAATTTTATGGGCTCACTTGTAAGGATTTTTAAATTATACATTATATGGTTTTCAGTTTCTCAACAGAATTAAGAAAGTTTTGAAAACCCGGTAGCGCTCCCTAGGTCGATCCAGCCGGGTCGGGTCAGGGGGTGTTACAAAAATTATAATTTTACCTTTAAAATTTTAAAAATATTATTAATAAGAAGAAGGGCAAAATAGTCATTTTATATTAATTTTTTAAAAATAAAATTAAAAAATTAAAAGAAATTTTAAATGGATCTCCACCGTCCATCAAGATTCATGGACGATGGAGATTATATTAAAATTTTTTTAACAAAATTAAATTTGAAAATCATATATATTTTTTAAATTTTCTTTCTACTGTTCATAAAAAAAATTAAAAATGTACTGTTCTTGGTAGATATCCAGATTGAAGCAAAAAAATAAAAAAATAAATTGAAAGTTGAAGTCACATGAATCCAGATCTGGATTCATTCTTCAACGAACTCAGGTCTGAGTTCGTTGTTGAAGACGAACCTAGTTGGGTTTGTGTTCAACGAACTCAAATCTGAACGAACTCAGAAACTGGGCTCGTCTTCAACGAAGAGTTCATTTTCAACTTTTAAATTTCTTTTTTCATTTTTTTTTGCTTGCTGTTTTTCGTAGAGATCCAGATTAGACCTCTAGTAAGAACATCAAGTTTTAAATTATTTTTTTATGAGCAGCAAAAAAAAAAATTTTAAATTAAGAAAATATTTGATTTTCGATTTTTATTTTTTAAAAAATTCAATATAATCTCCACTGTCCATCAATCTTGATGGATGATGGAGATTCATTTAATTTTTTTAAATTTATTTTATTTAAATTTTTAATTAGAGGTAGGTTTAAAGATAAAAATAGCTCTAAAACAGTTAAGTTTGACTAACGGTTGACTCACAGATGGACCAAATTAATACATTTTCAGAAAGTTAGGTCCTAATAATACTAATAAATGAAACTGCGTTAAAAATTTAAAGATTTTTTCAAAAATTATGGACCAAATTGATAATTGACTTACAATTTATTTTGAAACCTGTTTTGAAAGTAATGAAAAAAAAATAAAATGTTATTTTCAATTTTTTTAATTATAAATTTAAAAATATTATTTTCTTATTTACGAAAATAACTTATTAAAACACGTATATAAAATAACTTTTAGGTCTGCTATAAACAGTTTTTAAAAGCTAAACCAAACAACACCTAACTAACCGAGAAAATAATTAGCACCACTTTTGATATTATCATATTTTTCTCCATGAATATGACATGCAATAAAAGATTTAAAGACTTTCTGGTTGTTTGGACTTTGAAGCCAGCAAGGAAGACAGTAACACACAACACAAAAACACTTGACTGTCAAATGTCAATGTTCGGATGGCCACAAAATGGTTTCTTGGACCATGAACTTTTGTGTTTTCATTTTCTGGACTGTCCATTTGTGACAACAGTGTAGGTGATATATTAATTATCTTCAGTAATCCATCACCATTCACTTTCCATCATACACCCGTCCCGGCCGGCGGCCGCCATTAATGGACCTTAACAAACCGTTTCCTTCTTTAATCGCCACCTCCCCTGCCTCCATAATAATGGTATATATAACAATAGCGTATGTTGAGACTCCCAAGTATTCCAATTCCATACGATATCCCGGGTGCTATTTATTGTAGCGGCCTTGAGTTCAAACCCGACGTAACATCAAATCATACTTGTCTTAAACTTCATATTATTTGAGTCGGATCCAGAAGTTTGTCGTCCATGCACGTGATATACTTTTGATACACACGCATAAATTTCCCACCTATACATTGTACTTCAAAAACCATAAATTAAGATCTCCATTACTATCTCTCTCTCTCTCTCTTGTTCTGCTAAAAATGGCTGACGAAAGCGGTCTGGTCAAGGTGCACTCGGTTTTGACAGTGGTGTCCAGCAGGCCGGTCGGGTCGATGAAGAACCACCCGTTGACGGGACCGGACCACGCCATGGGTCGACACACGCTCCACATGGTCTTCTACTATGAGAATACCTCGTTCGGGTCGTTCGATACTGACCCGGTGAGGGAGTCCTTGTCAGAGGTTCTGTGTCAGTACCCGGCCGTCACGGGTCGGTTGACCCGTGAAGATGCGGGTAATTGGGAGGTCAAGTGTAATGATGCTGGGGTTAGGATTCTGAGAGCTAGAGTGGGCGTCACAATTGATGAATGGTTGAGATGTACTGATGGGTCCAAGGAGAGAGACCTGACAGTGTGGGAGGATATGCCTGAGAATCCCAGTACATGGTCTCCCTTTCGGATTCAGGTATTTCATTTCTTGTTCGGGCCGGGTTTGGTTTTTTATATGTTCGAAAAGAAAAATTGCACATTTTAATTTTGTTTGTAACAAATTTTAATTTGTATAAATTTTTGTTTACAGTTGTCCGCACTAGAGAAGCCCTTAAAGCTTTTAAGCAGCTTAAATTAATTTCATTATTTAAGCATGTAAATATTCTTTTAAATGCATATTTTCTTCTTATAATAAAACATTAAACTAATTCTTAGCGAAAAATAACTCATCGATTACATTAAATTAATTCTTTATTATTAAAAAAATAAAACATTAAATTATCTGCTCAGAAATGGACTATCTATCACAAACCCAATTGTTGCCAACAATTTATGTTCTTATAGAAAACTTTGAAACATTAAATGGTTAATCGGTAAATATTTGGAATTTTTTTTTTTTTTTACTTGGAGGAATTCAAATTTAAAATCTCAACTTTATAAAACGATCTGATTATCAGCAGCTTATGTTTCCTTTCACATATATGATATATCATGCATATGCATACATTTTCTCCCCATAGGAATTAGGTGGCATATATTAATAGCACATAATGCTTTTTATTGGCTCAACATGTAACATCATGAATTAGTATGACACAATTTTGATGGATACATACTTTTTAGGACCATCTCCAAATTTTGGATGGTGGTCCAAGTACTAAGTTGTGCTACCACTAAACTATATTATATAAATGATAGGTACTAAATAATTTAGTTTGCTTAGATCTCTTTCTACAGTACAAATTTACCACAAACTGTCTCAGCTTCTGTCTAATATTAGAAGTTTTTCGTTGTATTTAATAACCAAGAAATGACAAGTCTCATGTTTGTTTAGTATCATTGACACCATCTTCACTTTTATTTCTGGTTTGCAGATAAATGACTTTGAAGGGGGCGGTTTAGCCATTGGACTAAGTTGCACCCACATGCATGCAGACCCAACCAGTCTAATCTTACTTTTGAAATCATGGACCGAGGTTCACCGCCACCAACCCATTGCCTATCCTCCTTTCTTCCTACCAGTTGCACCACACGGAGCCCGGCCGGTTCCGGTCAATCATACCAAGTCAACCATTTACTTGGCAGACAAGTCACAAGCACAAGCCCCATCAGTGAAAATGGCCTCAGCCACTTTCAAGTTCTCTGATTCAATCATCAAGCAGTGCTTATCAGAAATCCGGCATGACAAGTGCCCCAGTGCCACCCCGTTTGATTTTCTGGCAGCGCTGTTCTGGACACGGGTTGAGAGCTTGAAGAAACCTAAACATGATTGTAAATACACCCTCTCAATTTGTGTGGACTTTAGAAGGCTGTTGCATGAGCCGCTTCCTTATGGCTATTTTGGCAATGCTTTGCACTTTTCACTTCTGTCAGTAGATGGGGAAGAGATGGAATGTGGCGGGTTAGGACACGCGGCAGAGTTGGTGAATCGCCAGGTGTCCAGTCTCAAGGAAGAGGAGTTTTGGTCAGCTATACATTCGCTTGAATCACAGAAGGATGAAGGTGGGAAATATGCACCACCATGTACAATGTATGGCCCTGAGCTCACCTGTGTTAGCATGGAACATATGATTGTTAGGCACCAATCCTTGATCTACTCGACGATTTTTGACAGCGTGAAGCCTATCCATGTTTCATGTCACATGGGGAATGTAGAAGGTGAAGGGTTGATTCTGGTGATGCCTTCAGCTGAAGAAGGACTTGCTCGAATGGTGATGGTGACATTGCCAGAGGAGGAGATAGTCAACCTATGCAAGGATCAAGCTATCTTGTGCCTAGAGCCAAAACTGCTCCTAGCTGGTAAAATATAGGCAATTTGCATACGGATTTGAATAAGAATAGTTGCCTGGAGATCGATGCTCAGTCTCCTGCAAGAGCAAGATATCTGGTGTATCAAGAATTGTTGCTAATAACTCATTGTAACTATCACTCTGTATCTGTGCTAGAGGGAATAAAGCTGAGATAATCTTTTCCAGTCCTGTATTTTATCAAATCTCATCTGTAAATATAGTCCCTCAAATTATTCATATCGAAGTTCATATCATATATATTCATCAAATAGTTCAATACTGAATGGTAAGTAGTTCATACATATACTTTGGCTGTTAATTTGCCTTGTATTCGTGAATTATCGCACGCACACAACGGAAGAGAGAGGCAAGTAGCATACACAAATGTTTTCGATTCAGACTTTGTTGTCTTTCCTGGGCGTGTTAGCAAACTTCCATGATGCTTTCTTCATGTTATCGTAAGTTCTGTCACCTGCTACCTCTTCAATCGGTACAGCATCAGAAATTTCTTTCAGATCCTCTTTCATAAGTTTCACAGTTAAGGAGCCGATATTGTCATCCAGGTTCTTAATCTTAGTAGTTCCTGAAATGTTGAACCCCAAAAACAGTAAAAATATTGCAAGTAATATTATTAGGAAGACGATGGCGGGCATAACTAAATTATATCAATTCTCACAAAACACCCAAAATGAAAGATTGAAATATATGGCATCTACGATCAGCTCTCATCATTTTCTTGCAAAATAATGAGGTAATTACTAACCCGGAATAGGTACAACATCATCCCCTTGTTCAAGAACCCAGGCCAGTGCTAATTGAGCAGGAGTGCATTTGTGCTTTCTAGCAAGGTTTTCTATGCGAATATAAATGTTCTTGTTCTTGTCCAAATTCTCTCCCTTGAACCGAGGATGTCCAGCCTTGAAAAACAAATTACATGGAAAAATGCTAACGAACTTTTGGGTAAATAAAATATTTAATCTACATGAAACTGAAGAAATAGTGTTTTCTTGAAAGCTTTTCACGAAATTGATATGCTAAGAAACAAAACAATAGGAAAAGATATTGACAAAAAAAATACCAGGAAGCTATTTGCGGGTATAGTTTCTAGAATAGCTTTGCCACCGAAAAACCCACGCCCAAGAGGGCTGTATGGAACTATTCCAATGCCAAGCTCCCTGCATGCTCAAATGCATCAAGACAACATCCTCACATTTCTGAACAACATATTAGAATATATAGGATAGAAAGATGCATCAAGCCGAGTCCTTTTCAAAGGATTAATACAAAGAAAACTCATAAAAGACCTAATGGAGTGAAAGTCTAGGAAATTCTAAGTTCAAAAACGTTAATGTGTCACCATGCACTCCTCAAAGGATCCTACATGAAACTATCATAGTTTAAAGTTTTAGGAATGAAAAGTTCAAGAACAGCGGCACAAGTACGATTTAGATGGACAATTGATTTATGTGTCGGCACTAATGAGGATATAACTTTCGGTGCAATTTGAAATAACCTGCAAACTGGTATTATCTCTTCCTCAATATCACGAGTCCAAACAGACCATTCCATTTGTAAAGCCGTGATGGGATGAACTGCATGTGCTCTCCGAATTGTTTCCGGGCTGGCCTCAGATAATCCAATGTACTTGATTTTTCCCTCTTCCACCAGCTTCTTCAGTTCACCAATCTACAATCCAAGGAGATAGAAATATAGTTTCCAACTTCGGGTAGGATTTTCAATCTTGTAATTGATGGCAAAAGTTTACAATCGCAAAACTATAGCTGAAAGAAGGGAGAATCACTCACGGTGTCCTCTATAGGAACTGATGTGTCTACCCTATGCTGATAATAAAGATCAATGTAATCCACATCAAGGCGCTTCAAGCTACCCTCGCAACAGGAGCGCACATACTCAGGGGTACCCATCACGATCATACCATCAGGTCCCATTCCCGCTATACCAAACTTTGTGGCTAGCTGAATTTTCTCTCTTGGCAACTGTTTCAAGGCCTGAAAGGGTCGAACTTTTTCCATTTACTTTCACAAAAATTCAACAACAAAACTCCATTTGTTTGGTTTACTCAGTGCACAAGTAGCTATGTATCAGTTCATGGATTCACAAGCAGAGTTACACGTACCTTTCCGACCAGAACTTCATTAGCATGGGCTCCATATACATCAGCTGTATCGAAGAAAGTGATACCCTTATTGAAGGCATCTTTTAATATTGAAATGCCATCCTCTTCCGCGAGAGGAGAATTATACACTCCAGTTAGGCCCATACATCCAAACCCCAATTTTGATACCTGTAAAAACAAACAAACCAATTCTATTTACAATCACCAAAACAGAAAAGCTGCCACTTATAATAATCAAACACTCATCTAAAACAATTGTTCCCTCATTTCCTCCACTAGTCTCATCAAAGATGGATATTTTAAAGCACAAATATTTTATACATCACAAAAATTAAGGTATAACACTACATGCCACTAAATTTCCCTACAAACCCAGATCGAAACTCAATCCAAAATGTTTGATTTCAAAACCCCAAAACATAAAAAAGCAAAAAAGAAAAAAAAAAAAAAAAAAAGGAACAAAAGAACTTGTACTAAACTGGAAACGAAACGATCCTGCCTAAAAGTTGATACTTTTATCTACATAGTACACATTCATGGCATCTGACAATAAATAAATAAAAAAAGTTGAAAAAATTGATGTGGGTATTCATTTACCTCAAGTCCCTGGTTTCCAAGTTTGACAGTAGGAATTGGAATTTTCTGATGGTCTGCCATATGTGATTGCTCTCAAATTGTCGCTTTGTTTTCTCCGTTCTAGAGTGTTTTCAAGCTTTATTTATTTATTTTTTTTTTCAGTGGCAGCAGTGCACCCACCACCTAGCGAGCTGGGAGTTGCAAAGTCTACAAGACAACTGATGTGGGAATATTAGGGTGCTTCTATGTATATGTACACTTCTGTATCATGTGCTTGCAGAGCAAGGACTATGATAAAAAAATCACAAGAGGAAAAAAAAATCGTAGGGTCATGAATATTTTTGTAAAAAAAAAAAAATAATAATAAAATAAATGCACTGGCCCGGTCTGTACCGTGCTAAGGTACTATTCTACAACCTACGACATAGGGATGGTTGTAGTTCTAGAATCGGCGGTTTCTATTCTAAAACCGCTACTGGAATCGGAACTGGAACCAGGGGATACCGGCTCCGAAACTGGAGAGGAACTGTTGGTTGCAGTTCCTTCTCCGGTTTCGGGAACCAACGGTTCAACAGTCGGTTCCTAAAACCAGAACCGGCTTTCTTTTTTTGTTCTAGGAATTGGCTTTCTTTTTTTTCAAAAAAATAATTTAAGAAAATAAAAATATAAAAAAAAATAATTAAAAGTGGGTACTGGGTTGCAATAAAATAAATATAAAATTGAAATAAAATTACAATAATATCATAAAACTATAAAATTAAAAAGAAATTTAAATAAAAAAATAAAAAATTAGGGCTTGCATTTAATTTTACCTCAATTAAGCTGCTTCCGTATCCTCTAGGAGAAATAAAAGCCCACGTAGTTATTTTATCTTTTATGTTCCGAGTGTGATCAATCGTCGCTTGTACCTTCGGTGGCAGTTGTATCATCGTTGTTGTCGAAAAAGTCATTGTTGTCGGACGCTCTGTCCATTTCCTGCTGCCGGTATGCTGCCTTGGTCCAGTCGTCAATACAGACCTGAATCTGAATTGAGTCTGGACTAAGCAACGACCGTCTCTCGTCCAGAATGTTGCCACCGACACTAAATTCCTGTTCAACTGTCACGGTCGAAACATGGGTTCCAAAAATTTGTTTAGTAATGATGGCCAAAATTGGAAAGTTAGTTTGGTGATCACTCTACCAGTGTAGAATGTTAAAGTTATCGTTGTCCAGAAACTCAAATGAGGTATTTATGTTGTAACATCCCGGATTTCGAATTATTAAATTTAAATATGTGGATATAAAATTTTGTGATTGGAATGGGTGTAAATGTAATTAAAAGTATGTTTATTTTTATGATTTCCAGGTGGACCAGATGGAACGGTCCAAAAATGATGCAAGAAAAAGGAAAACTGAAGCAGAGAGCATCGCGACCTGGTCACCGCGACCACAGGTCGCGATGGCTTGCTCGCGGTGGAAAATGAGATTTTTGGCAGTGAGCATCGCGACCAGTCACCGCGACCACAGGTCGCGATGAACTGCTCGCGATGAAAATGTCAATTTCTGGCAGTGAGCAACGCGACCTAGGTACCGCGAGGTGTGCTCGCGATGAAGGCGGTGCAAACGCTCCAGTGAGTACCGCGACCACAGGTCGCGACCACGGTCGCGACAGCCGAAAAATATATATAAAAAAAAGTAGCTTCTCGCAGAAGCCAGAAAACACACAGAGCAGAGAGAAGAAAGGCAGAGAGCGAGAAAGAAAAAAAAGAGAAGAAAGAAGAGAAAGAAGAGAAAGAAGAAAGAAGAAGAAAGAGAGAAGAAGAAAAGGGGAAGGAAAGAGAAAAAGAAGTGTAGGAGGAAGAGGAAAAGGGAAGGAAAAGGAAAAAAGAAAAATCGTGGAAACGCGATTCGTCGAAGGGAAACGGTATCCAGGTTGGTGTACACACGATTTCGAACTTTATTTGATAAAAAGTTTTGATTTAGTATGTTAAAATATTGTTATGGATTTTATACATATATTCGTATTGATTTGTGAATATATCGTATTGCATTTTGTTTATATATATTGTTGAGTAATTGTGCCTTATTTTATTATTGTGAAAAGTGAATAAAATTTTGTGTTCAAAACCCTGATTTCCAGTTGGTTGTTTGATTTCTCATTTATGGATTTTGATTTAAATAGTTTTCGTCGATCTCTGAAACCAAAGAATCATTTTGTTATGAGTTATAAAGGCCCTGATATATGTATAGGGATATTTGGATATAGGAGATTGACATGTTAATTGGGTGAATTTATAGCAGTACTGCACCGTATTGTCTCTGATTATTGATTACGGATTACCATTTCCTTGTGAAATGGGAAATCGACTGTTTACCACGGATACCATTTCCTCGTGAAATGGGGAAACCGACTGTGAGAATACCCGGATACCATTTCTTCGTGAAATGGGAAACTGACTGTTTATATAGGGATACCATTTCATATGAAATGGGAAACCCGAACTGTAAAACCCGTAATCCAGTTCTGTACACCCTGTTATGTGTATCACGGGCCAAATTTAGAATTTATGGGCGGAAAGTGTCTGGAAATAAAGAAATGATATTGAACTGAATTCCATAACGTTTTGACATATTGTATGTTTACAAAGGTTTAGTATTTGAGAAATGTTTGTTTTATACAGATATTTATATTTCTGAGCAATTCTGTTTATAAGCTTTACTGTCTAATTATATTTCTGAATTTCTGATTTACAAGATATTGTTTTAGCTATACTGTTTTTATTATATTGTCATTTATGTTAAGTGTACACCCACTAGGCAGTTTTGCTTAGCGCGTTAGTTTTGTTTCTAACGCGTAGGTACCAGGGATCCCGAAGAAGCTAAAGACTGAAGAGAGAGAGATATTTGCTGACAGAGTTCCAGAGTTATCACAGTTGGGTAGCTATATTGTTGTTATATGTATATATTATGAAAGCATGCATATACGGAGGATTTGTAAATATGTTTCGTAATATGTTTTGTAATTATGTCCTGTAATTAATTATCTTATGATTTCTGTCTTTTGTTATTAGAATGTTTGTAAATATTAAAGTCTGAATCGTTTTATTTTATAAACTGTGTTGGAAAGTCGCACTAAATGGCAGGGTGCGCAAATGTTTGAAATGATATTTGAAGTGTTTTGTGCATTGTTGTGATTTGGGATTTTATTTGGAAAACAGGTTTTTGGTAAATCAGAAAAACAAATGAAACTCTGCCGAAATTTTTGAAAATTAGTTTTGATGGGCTCACTCGAAAAGATTTTAAAATTATAAACTATATGGTTTTCCATTTATAAACAGAAATAAGAAAGTTTTGAAAACCCGGTAGCACTTCCTGAGTCGATCCAGTCGGGTCGGGTCAGGGGGTGTTACATATGTAAACATCAATATCTGAAACAAAGGTTGATGTAGACGAACTCCCCGTTTTCTTTGATTGTTTGGACAACACACTTGACCTTAACTTCCTTAATTGGGAGGGAATACGAAAATGAGGATGAGAAGTACCACTTCCGCTTGTATCCGGTTGCTGAATAACAATGTTCAGCGAGAGACCGTATACAAAACGGTATTCATAATAAATTCCTCCACTAGTGTAAAATGTTAAAGTTATCGCTGTCTAGAAACTTAAATGAGGTGTTTAGGTAAACATCAACCTCTGAAACAAAGGTTGATGTAAACGAACTCCCCGTTTTCTTTGATTTTTTGGACAACACACTTGACCTTGATTTCCTTAATTGGGAGGGAATACGAAAATGAGGATGAGAAGTATCGCTTCCACTTGTATTCGGTTGCTGAACAACAATGTTCAGCGAGGGACCGTATACAGAACGGTATTCATCATACAAGGCATAAAATAAATTCCTAGCATTATTGAATAAAACATTAATATTTATATCAACTATACCTAAAGATTGATAATAAAGAGCATAATATTCATATAAACTATCAAATTTACACATAGGGTCAAAAATTGATGCAATTATATAAATTATAGGAATCTCTCTATAATAATTTAACCATTTCTGTTTCATTGCACTAACACATTCAATTAATTCCGGTAGTTGTGGACACTCATTAAGTGCATTTACAATATTAATGGCTTTAACAAAAATAAATGTGTGGTTGGATATATATACCAGATAAAATATTTGTTGCATCATTAAAAACTTTTAATAGCATACAAATTTTAGTACAAGTATCTCAATATTGAGCATATAAATTAATGCTACTAATATTATATTGTATAAATCTAATTAATAATTCTCTATATTCATAACTTTCACAAAACAATTTATACGTGGAGTTCCAATGAGTTGGAACATCATGGGAAAACCTAATTGGATGCTTCCCACAAGATTTGCAATACCTAGTCCATTGTTTTATGGTGCTAGAATGTTTTCACAAATAATAAAGAGCATCCTTAATTG